>CM067168.1:72232472-72248176 GCA_034093135.1 Erigeron breviscapus
ACTGATTTCTCTTCCTCGGCCTTTCCGTCTAGGACTTGCTTCTAGTCTCCTTCTGAGTGTGTTTTGCTCACGTTCAATACGAGTACATGGCATGCCATGGGTTACGGTGAAGTTGCGAGGCGTGTAAATTCGAGGGGAAGCATTGTCTGAACGAAACGGCCGCCTAGCTTGTGCTGTGAAGATGCTGTGAAATTGTTAGCCACACATTCGCTGGAAGAGGAGGTCAAATGCGAGCTTACCGAAGGGGCTCACTTCGATGATTGCGCAATGCCGGAGATGTGCTCGCTGATACGGTGTCCGCCGCTGTCAGTGTTCCTGTTACTAGCGGCGTCCATGGTGAATTGCTTGGTGATGGGGTGGTGGAAGCCAAGCCAAGCTTCGAGGAGCAGCAGCAAACGACTGCTGACCTTCAACTCGATGGGAATATGCGAACAGGCTTGTGGCAAGAACTTTGAGCGCACGTCAGACAGCTCGCCTGTGGCTTCGTCGATTAGCGCGAAGATAAAGACCAGACTTGAGAACCGATGTGCACAAAGTTGACTGCGCTTCCGCGAGTCCATGTCGATCATCTCAACACCTCGATACCGTGGGAACGTCTGATAGCCTGTACCTTCGTGGCCGAGGGGCGTCAAATCATGTCGGTAGAAAGCACGCGATAAGTGCGGTCCTCGCAGCCTACACACCGTACTTGGCCTGCCTGCTGGCCCTGGGTTTGAGCCAATGCCGATAGGCGTTGAACACGATCACTCATCTCTGGGTACTCTTCGAGGGGGGGGGGGGGATGGGGGGGGGGGGGGCGGCGTTGAGCGCTCCGTTCTGGTCCATGATAAGAAAGCCGTTCACCATAGCTCAGCCAGCAGGAGTTGACGCTGTTAGGCAGCGCCAGCACGACTGTGCGGTGAGCAGGAAGAATCCCATGTATCGACTTTACCGCTGAGCATGTATTGTCCGCACTCCGCGAGCGTGTCCTGAACATGGCGAGCTGTCACCCATTTGTTTGGCAGTGATGGTGGCGCGGGTGGTGATAAGGGCGGTTCTTCAGGGTCTCGCCATCATCACCGATGCCAAAAACCGTGGTGCGATCGGTGTAGGAGCTGCTCATCAAGACGTAGTAATGTGCCACTGGTCGTCAACAGCTCTCTTCATCGACCATATCTGGTCGTAAGGAACGTTCCCCATTGGGCTTGGAATGATCTCTTCAACCGACCGCCGTGGCGAATCGTCTGAATCCGATTTGTCGCCCTTGCCTGAATGGCGTAGATCTGGCGGCATTCCTTTCGGCCGGTCAGGTTGTCGACGTCGGTACGTGTGAGAGGGTGCATTGCTGCTGACATTACTCCACCTCTGAGAGGTAAGCACGATCCTTACGCGGTTGAAAGATCAGCGGCTCGAGGGTCTCTTCATGAGCCGTAAAGAGAAGATGACGAGAGCTGTTCCAAGGCTCAAGTCGTCATCCTCCGCAGAACCATCGACGTGATACACCATGCTCGGGCCACTTTCTGCAGCAACGTAAAGGTAACCCTTCCGATGAGCATCATCTGACGAGCGACGGGGAAGTTTCGAAGTATCTTAATTGATTGATTGAACGTTGTTGGTCATGCGCTCACGTTCATCGATCTCCATCTCCAGCGTGAGCTTGAAGACATCGCCATCGTCTGTCTGAAGTAGGCAGGAAGAAAGTGCGCTTGCTCTTGTTGGAGAACATGCACCCGCTGACGAGTGCGATTGCGCGTCTTGTTCAAACGCTCCTTGACGCTGAGGTATAGGGATACTGTGGGCTTCCCTCCTACCCCTTGTGGCATGTAGTATAGGCGGCCTTCGCGCAGATAATGACCCCTCAGATTGGTCCCTTCCTACCACCAGGAACGGTGAAGATTTTTGTTTTGCGTTGGTCGCAGGCACCACTCCAAGATTCGCAACATGGTTGAGGCCAGGTCGACAGTGTAATAGTTGGATGCTTGTCTGGAGCGCTCGTCTTTCGGGTTCGCTCTCAACCTGAGTGTAGTCTCCTCGAGAGCGCGAATACAGGGTGCCTCAGCCATGTCGAGCGCGCACTGTCAAGCAGAGCAGGCCATCCTGATTGGCCTCGTGTGGGCTGGAAATGTTGATTTTCGCCACGATGGTGCGCTTAAATGTAGCGACCTTGTTCTTCTCGATCGAAGAAAGCATGAGACAGGCGGCCTTCTCGATCCACTGAAAGGTATGACGCAGTACTGTGCGGCGAATACCAGATTTTTCCGAGGTCTCAAGGTGTACTTTGTCGAGGCGATTGCGTTCGGCGTTGTCTTCAGCATGACCATCCTGCCTGAAGTCGATAAATGGCAAGTAAATCTTCTTTCGTACCCGAATCTTGAAGCACCTACGCCTCGTACAATGCTGGACCATCGTGGCTCAGTAACAGTCTCCGCTTTTGGCCTCGCAGTATTGTCGTCGACTAATGAGGTCGACGGAGATGACACGCTCGCCACG
Source organism: Erigeron breviscapus (assembly GCA_034093135.1). Lineage (NCBI taxonomy): Eukaryota > Viridiplantae > Streptophyta > Magnoliopsida > Asterales > Asteraceae > Erigeron > Erigeron breviscapus. The sequence goes on from CM067168.1 coordinate 72,234,942, forward strand.
CGCCTCGAAATTTTGTTGGTCTCCTAGCCTTGAGCCCGGATCACATTGCCCAGGCAGGCAGCGGTTGGCGCAGACCGGCTTCGAGAGTGAGCGAGTAAACGCCTGGTTAGCCTGGTGTTTGCCATAGGGCGGGTGCTCGCGCGAGCTCGCAGTTGGGTAGGTTTGACCTGGCAGTCGCTGAGGTTCGTGTAAATTTGGCGAAAGCAGTCGTGGGTGTCGTTGCGACAATGGTGGACGCCAGGCGGAGCTTTGAGGTTGTCTTGAGTCGCGCCAAGGCAAAAGTTTTGATTCACGCTCATCAAGAGTGCGCTTCTAGTCGTTGCGATGGTGAAGTCAGTAACTCGCCAGCCCGAGTATGTCTATGCTTTTGATTTTCCAATAACTTTCCTGCGGCTCTTTTTATGCGCCGAGCGGGTGTGTCGCTCAGTACTTTTGTGTGTCTTTCCCTTCCACAGCGCCGATTCCTTCCCGGCACGCCAGCAAAGCAAAAGTGAATGAAGCTGCTGTAATTTACAATGTGCGAGTGGGAAGCCGCAGCAGCAGTAGTAGACGCGTCTTCAGCGAACGCGTCTGGCGGTCTTCCTAAATCTTGGCCCTAGAGCGTGAGAGGCGTGGACCTGAGCTGGTCATATCACTTCGAGGCGACGCCGTCTCTGTGCCGGGCCGGCCATCTCCTTTGAGGCACTACGAGACGTCCATTCGACTCGACGAGTCCTGTCGCCAGCACCCAATGCGCTGGTGCTAATACACCTCAGCCATGGCTTTCCAAGAACATTGGGGCACCCGCTGTCTGCGTCTGCTGGGTGCCTGCTGCCCGCCCTGCCACGCATAATGCAGCCCTCCTCGACCTTCGTATCTTCGGCCTCAACAATCCTCGAGACCTCGCCATATGCACCAGTCTGCACGACAAAGAGCCGCACCCGGTGTAGACTCCTGCACCAGCCCGCAAAATGAAGTCCCGCCGCACATCGCTCCCCGTGGGAGAACCACCGACAGCTAAAGAGTAGACGAGACAGAGCCATGCTTGCAACCGAACAACCTCTTCCACTCATTCTCGAATTCGCCGCGCCGTCCATTCGTCAAAGAGCTGCTGTGATGAGCAAAACGCATACTGCCCACAACCCGGAGCACCAGGCAACACGTTTCACCGACTTCTCCCGACGATCTCGAGTCGCGAAAGAGTGGCTCTCTTCCTCCAGCAGACGTCCGCTCGAGTGCCCTGACTGCTTATTCCCGGTCATGCTCTGAAGAGCACTTCGCCGAAGACACGGAGGGCATCTGGATATTTGCGACCAGCGGTAGAGAGATCAACGAGGACGATCATGACTCTTGGTTCGGGACGTTTCTTCCCGAGTTCGAGTACTCCAGCAACCATGACGAGGCACAGGTCACTTGACGAACTGGGATAACAATGTTGTACTCGCGAGAGTTCACCGCTATCGACGGACGAGCGAAGCAATGGGCAGGTTGACAAGGCTGTTGACATACCCAACACCATTGGAAGGGTATTGCACGAGCTCAGCCGTACAGCATTTCAAGGGTGGCAAATGACATCGGAAGGCCTGAGATCATGAGTGGTAAGAAAAACATCGCCGGCCATCTTTGATTTTAAGAATAAGAACAGTAATGCCAGCCCTCCGCTACCACTCTCCACCCGCCCGCGTACGGTGCCGGATCAACAATCAAGGGTCTTCGTCCCAACCCGCCTCCCGTACGCCTTTTAATTCTAGGTGCCCGTGTGAATCTTACTTCCTCGCGAAGTCTGGACCAGCATCCTCACCTTTTCCCTCGCGTTTCCTTACACACCTAATCTAATCGGCCGGAAGCATGTCCGGACGTGACGACGAGTCCCTTCTGCATCCTCGCAGGCTTCCAACCCCTTCGGTGCATCGTCGAAGACCGCTTAGGAGGCCAGATGAAGATCAGTACCTACGTCGACTAATTCCACACCCTGTACGACGAGCAGCACTTCGGTCCCTTCGACCCTTACTTCGATGGCCGTCGTGTGCTTCCACCATGTCTCGGCCATCCTGCTAGCTCCCACGAGTGGAAGCAGACGCTGCAAGCTTTTTGGACATGAAGGTTTCCCCGTCCTCTGCAATGGCTTACACGATTTGACATGAAGCGGGATATTGAGTGGTCAAGAAGGAGTCCCGTGGCGAGAATGGACTCCTGCTTGAGCCTGGTGAGAACAGGTTCAGAAGCTTGAGGTGGGGACCTGAATGCTTTGTATCCTGGCGATGTAGCTGTGGCCAACTTTGGCGTTGGGCTTAGAGGAAAGAGATGACGAGGTGACAAACTACTCTGCAAAGGGCGAGGAGTAAGCGTTGGGTTTGTACTTGAAGTACATGGGACGTAAACTGTATAAGAAGCATGTAGAGCCTTGAGTGGGGTAGGGAGTAACATCTACCACGGTTAGTATAATACTAAAGGGACTCCCGTCTCTGGCCCAACAGAAATGTCTGCCCCGCTTACATGTCCACAGTGCCTTGCATTGACCGTGGACATAGCAAGATGCTTACGCAGTCACCTTTGAAAGCAAGATCGGAAAGATCTCGCCTTGTGGTTCCGAGCCTGAAGATTGCACTGACAAATCTTCAAGCCCATATTGATCAAGCGCCGGAACAAGACATGGTGAGCCTAATGCCACCAGTAAAAGCAGTTTTCCCGAAGAGAACTAGCGATATGATGGATTGACAGCCGGAAGCAATACTACTGACGTGGTGAATGATACTTCCTCTGACCTACACTGACAATTTGTCTCAGCAATCGTCGACGATGCGATGCATGCTTGCCAGGCATGAATTACAAACTGTTAAATGTGTCTCAACACCTGGCAATAAGCTTTCAACACACGAGCACAGCAGCAAGCGCACGTTAAGCGGATACTTATATACCTTGCCCATTTCCCAGGTAGTGAGATGCTTCTATATTCTTGACAACCATCTCCGCATTCTCACCACTCCTCGACATCCGCCTCGGACGGTTCAAGGAACATGTGCTAGTGGGCACTCGGTCATATCTGAGAAAGGCATACTCTGTCATCTCGAGCAACGCCAACCAATCTCACGGCTGGAGCCAGTGAGATGCTTGGATTTTTTGGCGAACATAGCGCGTTTATCAGCGTTTGCTGTCATCAGCCCTGGCACCATCGCAAAAAAATGCTATGTGCTAGCAGGACATTGTCATATCGAACGAGCATACGCGGATTCTAAATCGCGTACCATCTTGAACGCCGTGTGCCAGCGAGATGCCTCAAGGACATATCGTCGCGGTCTACTCCGCGTCATTAATCAACGTAACGATGGCTTCCGAAAGCCACAGGGATAGAAGAGGAAAAGAGCATTCACATCAAGACGCGCTCGGTCTTGATCACTCATGGTCTGCCGGCTATTGTCCACAGCGATTTGAATCGGCGCAGTCGGTTCCTGGAGCGAAAACGCAATACTGCAGCGTTTCTGCGCCAGGCAGCTCTGCATGCGGACTTCACATCGTTTGAAGCCGGGTACATCTACGCAGTTTCTGGCACTCTGTTGTCTATGAAAATTCCAACACTTCCTTAACTTTGTCAGCTTCCCACCATCCTTGCCCCAACACGACGCGACAAACCGTACAAGACACCTCCGATATTCAGAAAAATCGAAGGGGGCCTCTTACTCGCGATCCACAGAGAAAACCCACAATGTCGCGTACGCGCGAAAGATGTCGCGCCTTACATTGCCAGCAGCGGTTCGCCACGAGCCCCAAGTCGGGGGGCTCCCGGAAGACATGTTTATCGATGACCTTCAACTTACGTACGTTGTCCGCCGATCAACAGGTGTGGTTGCTAATGATATCGCAGCCAATGATCCCGCCGACCCCTCACCACCTACAGCTCGTAGACCGCAGAAGTTACGCCCTTGCTAACAGCAAGGCGCTCTACGAGCGGCTCGAAGCTAGAGGTTGATCGAGCATGAGCAAACTCCAACGCGTGTATCTTCACGAAGCATATTCCCGGCCACGACTTGATCCGAGCGAGAGCTTGAAATCTCGCTGAGTTCGGATACGATGGGACCCCAAGAAAGGCATACCAATATCTGGAGATTGCTGCTGGAGAAACCGACCGCAGACGCTTTGTCGCACTTAACGTATGTATTTGAAGTAAATATGTGGCTCTGTATTTGTGCTAATTCTTGTCAGTGTTAGTCCCACCGCCTTTGCCTCCACAGCTGGTCAGAAGTCTGGGGTCTCAAAAGAACCTCAAGAACCTTGAGCTGCTGCCATCCACACAGGTGGATGTGAGCTACGACCCTACTGTTGGGGAATCTACACGCAAACCTTGAAAAACTACTGAAGCGCACCTACTTCAAAGAGCTGCAATTCCCTTCGCGTCGTGCCTGATGGGCCAGATGTTGCTGCGATGTGCAGTATCGCATTGCAAAAGGCTCGCAGCAACAATCGCTCGAGATCGACGGTCGAAAATGGACTTGATTCAGATGAGATCGTGCGTGCTGAACAGGACGGGGAGGAGATCAAATGGTGAGGCGCCCTCTTTGGCCACCTTCGCGTGTGACTGCAGGGGTGAGAAGGCTCCCATGAGAAAACCTCGACACACTCATTTCAAAGAGTCGGCCAACCTCAGTCGCAGCAAAGACACATGGCCTCACCTATCTCAGCCTGGCACGCCTCAGCATCTTCGAATTCATCACTGTCCGGCCGCAGACTTTTCTCCTGCAGCTTACCAGTGGCGCCGACATCCCATGCCTCTGAAGGTCGTTTAGCATGACTCACCTACTTGATGAGATGGCGATCAATCCATACAGGCCATTGAAACGACTGCTCAGGGACACAGGAAACGGATCGAGAGTTCTCAGCTTTGTTTGCGCCGCCCTCCCTCTTGGCACCTCGACCTCGTTCTTGACGTTGTTACCGTGGCCAAGCATGCTGGCAGGCCTTTCGAACGCTCCTCGTCGACCTCAGTCTTTTCGTGGAGAAGTTGGAACACCCCTTCTGGCTAGTATGTGTCAATAGCGAGGAGCTCGAGACTCTTCTCGAGCGTTGTTCTCCCGCTTAGGAGATGGCCATCACGTTTCCAGTTGTTAAACATTGGAAAACAGCAACTCTCTAGCAACTTCATGACGGACAACCAGAACGATCTCGCGCGTCTGCCCGCTCACTACGCTGAGCGTATAAATCTTCGACCGTATACTTCAGGCATTCACCCTATCGGCTTTACACCGCAAAAGGACGCTGCATTTTTTTTTTTCGCCGGCTCGCAAGCGACATATTCACCTCCACAAACGCCGCATGCAGCGACAGCCTGCATCTCCAACCTCGTCCGCTTGAATAGTCATGTATTCGGCAACCCGCGAGCGTACCGCACCACCTCGGGCCGAGTTCTTCGATTCCGTCAGAGGTCAAGGCTATGGTAAGACAACTTTCAGCGCTTGCCCAGGTCTCCTTCTCGGACGCGGAAGCACGGTTTGGCGACCAGCGTGCTGACTACGAGAGGAGGGAGTTCGATGTGGAGTCGCGCAAGCTCTTCACCCGGTTGAGAAGGAGGAAGGGATGATTGCGGAGGGCCAGGGGAAGGCTGGAGCCTGCAGGCGGTTGTAGAAGACTTTGATGGACAAAGATGGGTGGTAGGCTGCAACGGGGGGCGGGCATTGGAGCCATGGAAAAAGGTCAGTCCAAGTCACGGTTGAGTAGACGATCTCGAGTACTACGCAAGGTTGTGAGCTGATAGAATGAGCCCGGAAAGCCTGTGACGCACAAAATTTTTACTGATACGTGGTCTCTTCGATTCTCCCAGAGTAGCATGCAACATCTAGCAGAGCGCGAAATACTGACAGTTCTGCTTGAGCCACATACATCTCCTTAGGATGTCGCTTTCAAACAAGACCATCGACTCTTCCACCTGCAGATCCGTGAAAAAGGAAACAGCCCCCCAACAGAATACATATTTCGTAGCTCTAGCCTCGCGCAACATGGAAGATTGAACAGGAGGTTTGCATAAGTCTTAAGAAAATGCAGCGCCAGACGCGAAGCTTATCCGCGGGTTTTGAAGATGCTTTCGATATCAGGCCCGAGGGTTGACGCAGTCAAGCATACTTACGTTAACAGGCAGCAAGCTTCTGCAGAACTTGACTCGATACGGCTGTTGTGTGTAATTATGATTCGAGTTTTACATCAAACACACTCTTGTATAGTGTGGCTGAATGCTGATAATCGATTAGATCGCTCTCCAAGTCGATCAGTACCCACACGCTCGTTGCAAGGCACAGCAAACTCGCATGCCCACAAATCTAAATGCTGTCTCAAACTCTTTCAAGTCCCGAGCACAGCAGCAAAGCAACTTCAATCGTTTGCGAGACATGGCGTGAGACAGCAACAAGCCGCCCTTCATTACCTTCACTTTGTACGTACTGCGCTTTCTCCGATCTTTTAAACCAGCATCCCGGACGGTCGGTTCAAGTTAGTCGTTCCAACAGCAATTCACTGCTGTTACTACCTAGTTGCGCCTCGTCACTCGTCAAGCCGGTGCGGGCTCTCACGGCGATCCGCCGAACTTCACATCCGACTAGACCCTTTTATATCTGAAACTTTCACCACCGCAAGGCCTGCACTACCTCAAGCTTTCTTGTCTTTTCCGCAACCCGGCATTGCTCGTTTCTGGTCGTCTACACCGCTTCTTTTTTTCTCTTATTTGCTCCAAAAACTCCCCCACCACATGCAAACCTCCTACGCAAAGATGCCTTCAATACGCCCTTCATTGAGGCCGCCACCCAGCAGAGAGACCTTGTATCTTTGGTCAAGGGCAGCCAGACGCCTCGACAAACCGGACACCGGGGCCGACACCCTTCAAGAATCTCCCCAATGAAACTCGTCTCCACATCGCTTTCTTCGTAAAGTCAATGTTCGATCACCCTGAACTCCAGTGTGACTGACCGATCCCGAGCTCTCATACGGTCGACCCATTCCCGCCAATTTTCGGGGACACTCTCGAAGGAGGTGGACAAACTGGTCGCGCCCCGCTTATGTACCAGAGAATTGGCATTGTGATGAAGCCATTGATCCAAGATTCCTGCCAAAACATTGTTCACGACCAACAACGTCGGCCTAAGCTGGATACGGAGCTTGATGTACTCTGGTGTACAGACGATGGTTCTTACAGACATGGCGGCGCGAATCCGCCTGATGGGCTGGCTGGAGAAAGCCTCTTGGATGCCGTACCGCCAATACAACTCACGCGGTTCAAGTATGTATACATTTGCCCCTTGACACTTTACACATGCACCACGTAAGACTCAGCTAACATGGGCTTAGTTACACTGTCATCATACGGTTTCGTTGAAACTGCAGGAGAAGATTTGGCGACAGAACAATCTTCCAAACCCTCGACAATCTTCATTCTGGCTCAAGAGGCCGTCGCATCTCTTTTCAACCGCGGTTCCGTCCATGATTTGGCTGCGATCATCAAACGGAACATTTCGAGAACCGGCGAGTGTCAGACTGATACCAGATACGCCAGCCATGTCTCCCTCGCCCACGCGTTTGCAAGCAAGTGGGTCAGGAACTTGAAGTCGACGGGCGCCACTGGGATTCAATAACAAGATTTGTGGGCACCCAACTGCCAATCCGACGGACCATTGAAGCGAATGCACTGGGAACCTGTTCTCCACGTGCCCGTGTGTCCCTTCCTTACCTGGACACTTCGACCAATCACGAGCTTTGATTTGAAGGACATCGAGCTCACTCTATCAAACACCACGTGGCTCACCTATGTCCTCTACAAGACTATACACCTCGAGCTTCACTACTGCAAAGGGCAGACATCTTCCTAATGGCAGGTCTCTAACACCGCACACAGCCCCAGCTCTATCATTCACCTTGTCCACGACCTGGACTCGCGATCGGACCGACTATCCACGCGGTCAACGAGCTCCTGAGGTCTACATGCTACTCAATTCACACGCTTTATCCTTTGTTTACGCACGCACACGAGCTGCCATACGTGACACTTATTGCAGTGAGGAGTCACCTTCTTGTCATTCGATATCACCACTTTCCGGACCAACGGAGCAACCGATCACATGGCGGCAAACTCCAAAGCAGCTCTTATACTCCCGGGAAGACTTCGACGTTTGGTCGCCTCGCGAGAATCTCACCATTGGCTATCGCTTTCCCCACTATCAGCTCAACTAAGAAACTTGAGAAGAAGTACCCACATACGCAGGCTACCTTGGAAGGCTCGCCAACACCCTCATCTCCACAACCCTCATATTCACCAATCTGCCGCCCAGCTACCACCCTGGACCTTCAACGTGGCCAGCTCTCTGCCCAAGATGCCTCACTCGAACGTCTTGCAACCGACATCTTTGAGAATCCTCTCCCGTCGAAACTTCGCGACGCGGTAGCATCATGACACAACTTGGAACCATTCACTCGAGGTTTCCGCATTCGGTGTCCGAGACCGGGACAACGCAATCCTGAGGCCACGTTAACTATTGTTTTCGCCGCAAAACGTTTCTTTGCTAGACCGAGCAAGACTTCCTACGCCTCCGATGAAATCTACCTGGCTGAGCTGAGACAGGAAGCTATGGATAATCGAACCATCCGTGACTACGAGAAACGCGAGTTCGACGAGGCGTCAAGGAAGAGGTCAGGGATTCGAGTACGATGATGAAACTGGAAGAAGAAGCAGAAGGGTACTAGTACGAGGATGAGCCCGATGACGATGCATAGTGGTTAAATGCCTAGACTCGAGCGTAGTCGAAGTCCCTGACAGTGCACGCGTTGTACGAATGAGATGTCTCCGTGCGGAAGGGTTTTCGTATCTCAAAATGAGCAAGGCTTGTAGATCGCAAATGGTGTGACCATGCTCACCATTCAAGAAGTCGATTCAATCTGTAATGACATGATTCTCTCGACGTGCGCACGTTGCGGCTACCGTTTCTGTTGTCAAGGCCAGCTTTCTTGTTCCGAGTGGTAGCCTATGTCAGCTTTTTGCCACTTATCAGTAGCCCGTGGTCTTGGTATATTCAAAATCAAACGAATGATTCCGCAATCCTTAACTATCGGCAGCCATCACTCGATCAACCAAGCAGACTGCCGAACGCGTAATTAAGAGGCATATCGCTGCGAAAAGGTGGCGCGACTTGGACGCTTTGGAGTTTTGTGCGACAGCAGCTTGCCTGCATAGACGCGCATCATGCTGCTAAGCATATATTTTAGACCTACGCTTTGCCCGTGATATCAACTTTCTGGTCTGTTATCGATCGGTTACCACGATCGTGTGCTCGTTCGAACCGACCCTTCCAAGACGTATTGGGGCAGCTTGCAATGGTGATCCTTCCTCGCTTGGCCCCCGGTCCTCGGACTTCACTCTTGTCTCTTTGGGACTCTTACATGAAGCAAAGCTCATCATCCTTTCGTGATCTCAAAGTCCGGTCATTTTTGCAAACGCTGGAGACTTCTTGAAGAGAAATATGTTGGGGAAATTTCTCAGACCCTCTCTTCCCGACACGCAATAGTCTACCGCAGAACCTGTCCGCGCACTCTGCAATTACTGTTGGCTATACACCTTCAATTTCGCCCCACCAAAGGAACCGATCAATCGCACACCATGTCGGATCAGGTCCCTGCAGCTGGCTTGTCAAGACAGCTCGTATGTTTTGTACAAATGCGTACCGTTCGGACCTGTTCGATTACCTGTTTCCCACGCTTCAGTGATCTCTACGGACATCATACAGAAGGCCCAATAGACCCTCTGCAACCCTGTACCATGGCCTATACAGCTCCAATTGAGGTGTGAAATGTACTGCCTTCGAATGCGTAATGCTCTATTCTTTGTCCCGATAACTGTCCCTCCATTTGTCCCAGAACCTCTCCTCCGCCAGGTCCTTTCGCAATGCACCTACTAATTGCTTACCGATCAACAATCGATCCCTCACAACACGCTACCTTGGTTCGGACTTTTTCATCTGCCCAGTCCACCCTCACTGCCCTCACGTGCCTGGCCTGGACGTCGTGAATGGAATCCCTCAGCAAACCCCTCCACGTTTCTGTCAGTAACTGTACAGAGAGACCTGAACCGCTTCGAACCGACGTCCAGCTGGGCCCTGCATGGAACTTCACAGACACAACGACCGTGCGCGTGATGTGCACGGTTTGCTGTTGGCGGATCATCGTTTTCCGCAGCCGCACTCCTTTGAGGAACCTTACATAAATCCCACCTCCCACCTCATCATCGCAACTTTCAGAACACACAATCGTAAATACCATCCTTCTCGCTCTTCTTGAACGCTTCCCAGTCTGTCATTTTCTTTCCATCTCATCGCGCTTCAAACCCAAACAAGTACACATCTATCCCCCTTCTCGCAGACAGGCTCCGAAGCGTAAGCGCAGCGCGCAGAAGGTATGTAGCTGTCCGATCATCACATAGATCCGCCGATAATAGATGCAGGACCATCTTTCCGATGCCCCGTCCGCCTGCCAGTCACGCCAAACGCGCCATTGGACGCCAGGGCTCACATTCGGGCAGCCTCTACGACGGCACAAACTGTACGTCCCCTTTCCTGATTCGAACTACCGGTTCACCCCCCCCCCCGTTTACTAACGCCAGGTAGCGACCGAAAGTAGATGTGCGGACAGCCTGCGAGTATCGTCGCGCATATCAATGCGTCGCGACTTGGGACAAGCTGAGTCCCGTCGGAAGGGTACATCTTCTCCTGGATTGCCTCAGATGGACGCATGTACACGCGCCGCTCCGCACACCTCCGGATCTGGAGGCAGTCCAGCGCGAGGATGGGTACATGGACCGCGTTTCGCCGTAATCATCGCGCCCGATGAGCTGCACCCGTACTCACAGGCCTGTACGCAGAGTAGTACCTCGTCCTTTGGGCTTCCCACATATCTCCTCCGCCCAGGTCATCTACCATGCGTCTGAGACTATGAGGCCAAAATCGCTTGGCTGGATAAACGCCCCATCTCTCCAATACGCGGTAGTTCCTTCCACAGTATTACCTGGATCTCGCAATACACGGCCATTCTCCTGGCTGAGCCTTCGGAATTAGGCATCTTACCAGATCGGAGGCTTGACCGGAGGACCACGCGCGAACATGTCCCGCTACAACCCGGCCTGAGCATTGGACACATTCCAATACAACATCTACGTATGGCCCCCGCGGCTGGTGTATTAAGTACGCTCCATTGCCAACGATGGAGAGTGCGCTGCCCTTTCAGCAGAGGGGATTGCAATGCCTGGGAACAGTACGAAGATGGTGAGAGAGTCCCCTCTTCGTACCACCTCACCGCACTGGCAGGCACCCGAGGTCCAAACGAGATGTCTGCTCAGAGTCCGAGACGATTGATCCAATCTTACGTCGACCAGCACGCGGCTGATCAACCCCACAGAAGGACATGCCTGGAGCTGGTTGTTTTATTTTGTCTTGAGGTTTCTGCACCCTTCCGACGAGAGGAGAGCCGTCGACATGGGCTACACCGATGAGAACGGTCAGCCTGACGCCAGTCTCGTCTCTCTGGCTCGTAGGCGTGGGAACTCGCTGCGGGCACCGGACGCAACGGCAGGCCCCATCGTCCGTCTTCAGCCCCCTCCCACGAATTGAACCCGCGTCAGGATCCTGCAGGTCAGGTAGATGGGGGTTTCTCACCAGCGACGGCCCAAACATCCAATCGTGGCCTCGCTGCCATCAACTTCGGCGGGCAGCAATGGTCTGCCAAACTACCCGACTGCCGGGCAAATCTCCGCCGGTCTCGGGCCAGCCTGTCAGAGCTGATGGGCCGCGATATTCTGACGCGCGCATCGACATTTGTCTGGGTCGCTGGCGGGAGGCAATGATGAGGAAGAGGATGGTGTCCCCCAGTGCTCGACCTGCCCCGAGCCTGAAAGAAGAAGCCAGAAGACGTTCGCTCTTCGTGCTTCACTCTCGCTTCCACGCGTTCGCTCCTCGTCGGCTGCCGCACCCTGTCGGCTGTTCCACCTCGTCTCTGCGGCGCCTGGCGGCCCCGGGCTGCCATGGGAGCCTACCAACGGTGATCACGGCGGCCCTCACGACCGACGGTGTGCGAAATGGCGGTGCTACGACAAGTCGCCCGGTTGGTGTGGCTTTGGGTCACCATCGATCGGTCTCGCGCTCGGTATGATAAGGCAGAGCCTGGAAGTTTCTGGGACTGGAGTGCCAAGGATGGGAGGAAAGGAAGTGGCAGCACGCGGACAGCATGGACTGGAGGGACACGAAGAGGTCTCCAGTCTCAACAAGTTCGCGAGCGACGAACCAGGGGCCAGTGGACCCCAAGAGCAAAGAGGCACGCCCGGACACACAACGGCGGAAGCGCGATTGGATAATGAACTGGTCAAGGATGCCAACCGGTGAGAGCCTACGATTGCCCCTCAACGAGGATCGCGGCAGAGTTCGTCCGTCGCTTTCAGCCGTCGCAGCGCCACAGGAAATCCAGTCTTTGATCGATCGTTCCCGGAACGAGTTCAAAGAGCACGGCGGTCTGAAGGAGAGGCAGTGAGCGTGGCCACATGCAGAGGGACAAGTCCTATGCTCCGGGATGCTGCAATTTTGTGGAGCCGGCGAAGGACAAGGGCCGTCGAAGGGAATGGGGACGAGCGAAGACGCAGAGTGATGAGGAGAGCGAGTTCGGAGGAGATGATGGAAGACGATGAGTAGGTCGACATCAAACCCTCATGACTCTAGTACTGTACGAAACCATAAACACGACCATGATTCAAAACATCCCATGAACCCTTCGCGGTATTCCCAAAAACTCTCACGTTTCGAAGAAGAAAGTATGACACCGCTGAGAAGCTCGCAAGAACCACAGTATCTAGGGTCGCAGCTTCATGCCACCCGCTGGGGTCTATGGTAACAGACACTGTAGGTGGTAAACCCCCCTGAAAAGTCGTCATGAGAGCATAGCGCTCGTCTCAATGGTCCGCTGTTCTCTCGGTACGTGGCGGAAGATCACGGTACAGCAAGGAAGAGATGCAAAAGGTCCGAGAGGCCCGGAAAATGCTCAAGGCATTCAATGGCAAACGGTTCTCAGGAATAGGTGAGAGTAGATCGTATGAGAGCGTTATACGCGAAGAAAACTCGAGATACTCGTCTCCAGTTGTTGTGTCTCGTTGCTGATGCCTCATGATACGGACGAGATTTCATGGTGACCAGCATGAGATGCCTTGATGCCGTGAGATACCCTTGAAGGACATCATGGCATCCAATGCGCAT
>CM067168.1:72249176-72381676 GCA_034093135.1 Erigeron breviscapus
GTTGTTCGTGATTGTGTGTTAGATTTATGTGATCACCCATTTTACATTGACTTAATGTCTTTTGATATCGGTAGTTTTGATGTGATTGTGGGTATGGATTGGTTATCGGCCATGAACGCGGTAATTGATTGTGGTAGTCGAACTGTGAGGATTCGTTAGAAAATAGGGAAGAATTAGTGGTTCAAGGCGAAACGACCGAACTATGGGATGGGAATGTATATAGTGTTAAGATCACAAAGATTGAATTGAAAACCGTGCCCGTAGTTAAAGACTTTGCGGATGTATTTCCGGATGACCTACCGGGTGTTTGCCTCCATCTCGTGAACTCGATTTTCGTATTGATCTTATCCCAAATGCTTCTCCCGTGGCCAAAGCACCCTATCGCTTAGCCGTGACCGAATTACAAGAGTTGGCCGCCCAACTCAAAGAACTTCAAGAGAAGGGTTTCATTCGCCCTAGTCAATCTCCTTGGGGCGCACCGGTTTTGTTCGTTAAAAAGAAAGATGGCACATTCCGAATGTGTATCGATTATAGAGAAATGAACAAATTAACGGTAAAGAATCGTTATCCTCTTCCTAGGATTGATGATTTATTCGACCAACTCCAAGGTGCTCGTTTCTTTTCCAAAATTGATTTGCGGTCGGGTTACCATCAATTACGTGTTCATGAAGACGACATTCCAAAAACCGCCTTTCGAATGAGATATGGACACTTTGAATTTACGGTAATGCCTTTTGGGTTGACTAACGCACCAGCTGTGTTCATGGACTTGATGAACCGAGTGTGTCAGCCCTACTTGGACCAATTTGTCATTGTTTTCATCGATGACATTCTCATCTATTCTAAAACCAAAGAAGATCATTTGGAACATTTGAAACAAGTCTTAGAGTTACTCCGGAAAGAAAAGCTTTATGCCAAGTTCTCCAAATGTGAATTTTGGCTTGAAGAGGTCCAGTTTCTTGGTCACGTAGTGAGCAAAGAAGGAATTCATGTGGACCCAAGTAAAGTTGAAGCAGTAAAGAATTGGAGACGCCCCGAAACACCAACCGAAATTCGCCAATTTCTTGGTTTGGCGGGTTATTATAGACGATTTATTGAAGGCTTTTCAAAAATCGCCCAACCTTTGACTTTGTTGACTCAACGAGAAAGAAGGTTTGATTGGGGTGAAAAGCAAGAACAAGCATTCCAATTGTTAAAGGACAAATTGTGTGATGCACCCATCTTGAGCTTGCCCGATGGAGTCGATGATTTCGTTGTATATTGTGATGCATCTGGGCAAGGATTGGGTTGTGTCTTAATGCAACGGGATAAGGTGATAGCATATGCATCAAGACAATTGAAGGTGCATGAGAAGAACTATCCGACCCATGACTTAGAATTGGGAGCAGTGGTATTTGCTTTGAAATGTTGGAGGCATTACTTGTATGGCACCAAGAGCGTGATCTATACCGATCACAAAAGCCTTCAACATATTTTCACTCAAAATGACCTGAACATGAGGCAAAGAAGGTGGCTTGAGTTGTTGAGTGATTATGATTGCGTTATCCGGTATCATCCGGGTAAAGCAAATGTGGTAGCCGATGCTTTGAGTCGAAAGGAACGTATGAAGCCAAGACGAGTTAAAGCCATGAGCTTCACTGTATTAAGGAGTGTCCGTGACTCCATTATCGAAGCTCAAGAATTGGCAACTAGACCGGGGAACTTCACCGATGAAGCTTTACACGGTCTAGAAGAACAGTTTGATAGGAAGAACGATAATGGTTTGTATTTTGTTGATCGATTGTGGATCCCCATTCTTGGAGGATGGCGATTGAAATTGATGGATGAAGCTCATAAGTCGGCTTATTCGGTTCACCCGGGTTCCGACAAGATGTATTTTGGATTAAGAGATTTGTATTGGTGGCCGGGAATGAAGACGGACATTGCTAGGTATGTTAGTCAATGCCTCACTTGTTTACAAGTGAAAGCCGACCACAAGAAACCACCGGGTTTACTAGTCCAACCAGTAACACCGGTGTGGAAATGGGAAGAAATTGCTATGGACTTCATCACAAAGTTACCTAGGACGAGTAGTGGTCGGGACACTATTTGGGTGATAATTGACCGGTTGACTAAGTCGGCTCACTTCTTAGCCATTCGGGAAGATGATAAATTTGACACCATGGCACGTTTGTACATCAAAGAGGTGATATCCAAGCATGGAGTGCCGATTTCCGTGATATCCGATCGGGATGCTCGATTTACTTCAAAATTTTGGAAGGCGTTCCAGAAATCTATGGGTACTCGTCTCGGTATAAGTACGGCGTTCCACCCACAAACTGATGGTCAAAGTGAAAAAACGATTCAAACATTGGAAGATATGTTAAGAGCTTGTGCTATTGATTTTGGTGGTAATTGGGATGTGCATCTTCCTTTGGTTGAATTCTCCTACAATAATAGCTATCATGCTAGCATTGGAATGGCCCCATTTAAAGCATTATATGGGAGAGATTGTAGGTCACCGCTAGTTTGGGCAGAAATTGGTGAAAGCCAACTCGTTGGACCCGAAATTGTTATTGAAACGACGAAAGTGATCTCGCAAATCAAAGAAAAGTTAAGAGTGGCCCGAGAACGACAATCGAAATATGCTAATGTTAGAAGACGACCCCTCGAATTTGAAGTTGGTGATTCTGTTTTATTGAAAGTGTCCCCATGGAAAGGTGTGGTTCGTTTTGTGAAACGTGGCAAGTTGGGGCCACGGTACATTGGCCCGTTCAAGATCTTGGAGCATATTGGTCCGGTTGCATATCGATTAGAACTTCCTCAAGAATTGAGTGGAGTTCATAATGTTTTTCATGTTTGTAATCTTCGGAAGTGTTTAGCAAATCCAACACTTCACGTGCCCCTCGAAGAAATCCGTGTTGATAAAGCGTTGAAGTTTGTGGAAGAACCAATAGAAATCCTAGATCGACAAACTAGAAAGCTAAAGAATACTCGATATACGATTGTCAAAGTAAGATGGCAATCTAGACGTGGACCCGAGTTTACTTGGGAACGTGAAGATTCTATGAAAGCCAAGTATCCTCATTTGTTTAACGAGTCTAGTTAGATTCAAATTTCGGGACGAAATTCTTTTAACGGGGGAATAATGTAACATTCGTGATTTTTACCCATTTGGCTGTACTTGTAATTTGATTAACTACTTTAATAAACGAAAACTTTGAGTCTAATTGTGTTCGTCTATCTGTAAATTGGGCCAGTTATAATGTCATAATTGGATTTCTAGAATTAAGCCCATGATTACAAGACCGTGATATTGGCCCATACGTGTTATAAAAATTATATTATAGAAAATGATTGAGTAACTGTAGTAACAGGAAAAACGTATATACAAAACCTTAAGTATAATGTACGGTAAACAGTGTCGGTGGCACAGTGTCGGTGGTTATCTAATAATTCCATTAATAGGACAAAGCCGACATACTTTATGGAAAGTAGGAATACTCGTGAAATTTTCACAAGCTATATTTGATTTATTAGTTGAATAATGTTACTAGTAGACATCCGACAAAACTTTTATGGATATATATGTAAAACGTTGCTTTTTCGATCGATTCTTTCTCGGTTTGGCTTGAAACTTGCTAGAACGTAATAACTAGATTTAAGATACCTTAATATGGTTTTAAATTTCACAAAATAACACTTAAAAATTTTATAAAAATGCAGCCCCCAAATAGTGATAATGTCAACTTCAATATAGTAATTTCCAAGGATTTTTCATGACAAATCTTTAAGTTTTAACTTCCAAATGACACCACAACTTCTAGCTACCACTTGTAACATCCAACACATCACAAATTGCATGAATTACAGCTAATTTGATGATTCATAGCACACCCAAACCGGACTTATATTGGAAGTTTGATGAATATGCATAAATTTTATCATATTTAATTCCATTTCATTTACTATAAATACTAGCCTTAAGTTCTCATTAAAAACTCACACCTTAAACTTCATTCTCTTTCTATTTAGCATTCTATAAGTCTAAAATCATCTTCCCCCTTCTTGTTATAAGTTTCAAAGAACACTTGATTGTTCTAGTATAAACAAAGTCGCTTTGATCTCAAAGTTCGCCGAAAATCGTCAAGAGAAGTTGTTATCAACAAATCTCTCTAAGATCTTCAAAAGTTCTAGTTATTATACTCAATTTGGGTTGGGAATAATCTTCAATTATTAAGTAAACAAGTCCAAGTCTTGAAAGAATTTCATTTGAATCAGAAGTCGTGTTCTTCGTACGTCGAAAGTTTGATCTTAGAGTTCATAAACTCTCCTTTCTTGTAAGTATTTTTATAAAACCTTACTATACTTTGCTCTATGATTTTAGAAATATATGTTATGTATTGAAATGCTTGTCAACTTAATTTTATACTCAATTGATACATAATTGCATTTAAATACGGTAACTATCGCTTTTATATATGAATATTGAAATATTGTTACTATTGCGAAAAATGAATTATTAGCGAAAGTACGAGAAATCGTAAAACTTTTATTAAATCATTTTAAATACTTATTATGGTATATAAACAAGGGCATAGTTATATACCTAACTATCCTAATTCATATAATTACTATTCACCATCTGTGAATTATTTCGTATTTTCGAATTGTTTGATTTATGGATAGAATATATCCTTGATACGCTTTTAACCGCACAATGTTTCCGAAAGTGATTGCACCTTGGGCCTCTTTGGCTTATGCTGGAGGAATGGAAGGTAGTTCACGAAAAGTTTGCATAAGCATTCACTAAGCAACTTAATTCGCCCCGGTATTCTTCACGACCCAAGGCCAACCCTAACACAACTTGGAAATAAATGCTGGTTTTTCCTGCCATTTAAGGTATCTCTTCAATTGTAATCAATACATTTTGTATTGATTATAATACATACCATTCAAGGTATCTTTTCATATCTCTGCTATTGAAAACATCTATTCGTTACAAGATTAATACATTCTTCGTATTAATCCTATTATTTAAAATACTTCAAAAGGATTTAGAAATATCAGAGGAATACTTTATATATCCTACGGATACGTATTACATACGAAAAGTTACATTTTTACCCTACACTTTCAAAGGTATCATTTTTCGTCCTTATACTTTGGACATTTGACAATTTAGTCCCTCAAGTTTCAAAAATGACAATTTAGTCCCTTAAACTTTTATAACATAAATTACGTTGACAAGCGTATTAATAAGGTAACCTTATAGTTGTATATCTATATTTGGAATTTAGCATGAATATAAATCAATTCACATTGAAATTAGGTAATACGTAACGTTGCCAGTTGACTCGCTCGTCATCGTTAACTACATCAATCTCTTCTATTTTGCTGTTGAACTATCAACAATAAGGTGAGTTTCGTAAACCCTCCCTACTCAATTGAGATTCGGGCTGAAAAGTGTACATGTTTGTTTAACTGTTGATTGTTGATTTGATTGATTGCATGATTAAATTGTTGTTATGGACATGTTAGCGCATTACTTATTATATAAGTCGCACCGTTAGCGCATTACTTATTGTGAGTCCCTCGATAGCTATGGATCGCTCTCGAGATCGTCTATGGTTATGTCGTGAGTGCGGAATCCTCACGAGATAACTGTTTGATTAGTTATCTATTATATTGCTAATTACAAGAGTATAATCAGCCTTATATTGCTCTATATTCGTTTGGTATATATCACAAACGAACTTAGTTGCCTTAGGTGTGTTAAACTGAACGTCATTTCCAATTTTAGGGTTTTTGTTCGTATTTATATGTTTCTGATAATATTAGACTCGCTGGGCTTTGTTCTTACGAACTTAGCAGCCCAGCCCATCTTAACGAAGATTATCTTCGTTAGTGCCTAACGAAGATTATCTTCGTTAGTTGTAAATCAGCTTTATAGTTATATTCCTAGTATTTCACGCACAAGGAATCCTAACGTATATTATGTTTGTACTTGTATAACATACATAACAAACATCATATATAAACATATATAACACCTAAACATGTAATCGATCATTACCAAAACATTATGTTCATAATCTATCAATTACATATACGAATAAGACATAATCAAATCTAAGTTGCTGTTGTCACATCAACGTGCATCAACGAACTCCCCCTTGACAGCAGCACCTTCGATTTCTTCAGTCTTCAAAATTCTGTCATCCATTAAATAACAATCGCTTGCTATTTGCATGGATATTTTCATGTAAGCAGACTTGGATAATCTTACGATATCGACTTTCTTCATATTTCCAAAATGGCAAAAATGAACATTCTGTATCGTATAATTTCCTCAGATCATTTCTTGAGAAGTTGACCAACTGCATTGGATCATACATCCTTCTCAGCAAAATCTTCTTTTCCGAATCTGCATACATCTTGGCTTCACCAGAATCTCGATCAATCTCCCAATTGTCCATTTTATCCAAGACATCTTGTGCCCATTTCTTGGCAGGGACTTTGATCATACACTTGATATCACGTTGAATATACTCAACGCTTCTATCTGGCTTAACCACTTTCTTCTTCTTTCTTGATTCAATATGAAACTTCGGTTTCTCTGAGTCTTTCATATTCAATCTCAACTTGAAATCCTCATGAAGTTTCTTACCAATAACATCAGCAAGACCATATCCACTTGGATTGATAATCCAGTTATTTCCAAGTTCATGTAAGTCCTCTTCACACAAACTTCTGAAGTGACTCTCACGCCATGCTAAATATTGACAACCTTCTGGTCTTTTAAGAATGAACAACTTCAATTCTTCATCATAGAACCAACTCCAGATTATTGTCTTATATTTCGCAGCATCTTTATCTGAAATGTGAGTCCAATACATGATAGGTTTCAAAGTATCCCTAGTGACTATATATTCACCAAGTCTTTGTCCAGGCACAAGCCGATCAACCTCTTGTAGTGGATCATCATCTCTGAGAGGAACTGGATGATCGTTTGGATTAAAAGGTCTTGTTAAATTTATCTCACACTCAAAAGGAATCAAATTATCTTCAACCTTAGCATATACCACAAAGTTTAAAACTTTTGTATTGCTACTAAATGAAGCTTGAACCATTCTTTCCTTTATATCTTTTCTCTTCAATTCCAACACATTCCTTTCTTCAATAGATGGATCATTAGGAATTGTGTCCCAAATATCATCAAACCCATAAGGTTTCTTGAATAAATTAACATCTGGTTCCGGGACAATCTCACCTTCCTCAAGCTCATTTCCATCAAAGAGTAATTCTGTATCATCTGTATCATCTGAGTCAAGTGCTTCAATAGCCTCAGCATCACGAGGAGCACTTGAATCTCCAGCACCAGATGTACCAACCTCAGTATGATCTCCCCCTATCTCCCCCTGAACTTCAACACCCTTTCCTTTGTCAAGAACTGGGCGAGAATCACTTCGATCACCAGCATTATCAGCATCATCATCATCTTGACGTCTTGGCACTGATAATCTGCATATCTCTTCAGGCACATCTCCCCCTTGATTCTTGACCCAATTGACAAGAAAGGTCAGAGCAGCTCGGACATCTGAGAGATCAGACTCTAACGTGTAAACACGAGTCTCTAGAACCTCAATACGTCGAACCAGAGGAGAATCTGAAGGAAGAGGAGTAACAGGCACTCTGGGAGGCAACAGTGGTCGTAACGGCACACTGACAGCAACAGAATGAGCTGGTGCTGTTGATGCAACCGGAATAGCAGCAGCAGTTGAACTTGGAGGATCAGGAATTGAAACTGATGTAGCTTCAGTGATACGTGCACGCTTAACTCTTTGATAAGTAAGAGTAAAATCCATTGATCTTTTAGATAAGTGATAAGAATGATCACTTGCAGAAGCTACAGGAACATCATGAGCCCTCTTTGTACGATGCTCATATTCACCTGTGTCTTCCGAGACAACAACATTATCTGAACCACTGGTACTAGCTTCATCATCGTCATTCCCATGATCAGAATCATCATCGGAATCATCATCTGAAGAATCATCTGAACCATCTTCAGAATCTTCTGTATCATCAGACTCTTCATCATCATCCACAAACATATTATCCTCAAGACGAGAACGATAGTCAGGATTTATCAAGTGACCAAACAGTGGTGGATCTGTAAGACCTTCTACATTGCGTGTATGTGCTTCTAAGTCAGCGAAGAGACGTAGAGGCCAAGCATGCAGATTATAACGAAGACCTTGATCATAAACTAAGTCTGGACAGAAGTGTCTGACTATGGCCATAACAAAACGAGGATAAAGCAGAAATCGCTTTCGTCCTTTGCCACTAAGTTGTTCAAGAAATTCCTGATAAAAGTAGACAGAAAATGGATACGGGCGATTGTAGACCAATGCAACCATCTGCGATGCAATTTGAGCAGAAAGTTGATCAAAACCCGCTTTACGATTGCTTAAACAGACTAGCAAAGCATACGCCAGATATCTCCATCGTCCTTTAATTCCACTTTTGTCAAATGGTAATTTAATTGCACCGACGTAACCCATCCTCTGAAAACATTGATAAAGAAGCTGAAACGAATATGTCATATCTACCGCTTCTTCTGGTTCTTCACCTAAATGCAAAATATGACGTAGATTTGCAGCGTTGAAATCAAAAGTGATCCCAGCAACTGTAGCTCGAATAAAGCTATGACCATCAACCATCACTTCATGAGCAGTACTCCAGAATTCATCTATGTACTGTCTAATAAGTCGTGGTGTAAAAGTGAACACAAACGATAGTCTTGAACGAGCTATGAATGCAAACATTTGATGATAATGTTCACTATTGCGTTGATCTGGATCAAGGTTGAGAGCCAGATTATGCTTCTCAAAGAATTGTCGCGGTGCTAAAGCCATATCTGCAAAGCAAATCACAGTATCGAAACAACAAATATAAATTAAGCACAATGAATGAATTACAGACTTGGAAAACTTAATCACTAAATTCGTAGATTAAACAGTACGAAAATAGTCGTTAAGTTCGTAAGAACAAAGTGTACGAAGATAACATTAAGTTCGTAAGAACAAAGTGTACGAAGATAACATTAAGTTCGTAAGAACAAAGTGTACGAAGATAACATTAAGTTCGTAAGAACAAAGTGTACGAAGATAACATTAAGTTCGTAAATTACAATTAAGTTTTAAATTCGTAAACACTTGTAAAAATCCTAAGTTCGTAACTTATCAACTTAAATTTAAGTTCGTAAGTTATAAACGAAAGTTAAATTCGTTTGAAACGAATTATAACTTCGTAAAAGTTCACTGATCACAAAATCAAATCAACTATTTGAATAATGTTGCGATTTGCCCAAAAAATGATTTCAAAACTTTATATCCAGTAAATAAAGCATAACCTACTTCAAATATGCATCGGAATTCAAACTATAATAGGGAAGAATCGAGAAACGAAATTAAACCCTAAAACTTTAAAAACCGAATGAGTGCTTGTAAAAACTGGACAAAAGAACGAATTTTGATTAGTGATTTGCGATTGATAATGTTCGAGAAGGTTACCTGAATCACTAACAACAAAGATAATCGAAAGAACAAATCGAAATTGGATCGAAATCAAAAGATTTGATTGTGATAAGATGGGGGTTGAGAGAGCTGAAATTCGTTTTATGTGTTGAAAAATTTGAATATTGTGACAAATAAAACGAATTTATATAGATGGTAAAATATGGTAAAAACGGGTCGGGTAAATATCCGGGCACAGTTAAGTTCGTACGAAGTTAATCTTCGTAAGAACTAATCGGACCATACATATTCTATCTTCCAGAACGAAGATAAATGTTATCTTCGTAAGAACGATTTTGAACGAAGATAAGTATATCTTCGTAAGAACTAACTCTGGACTTAGAAAATTTCAGAATATCCATCACGAAATGTACCATGATTCGACCTTTTACCTAATCCTGTACATCGCAAAAACTTGTTAAAAATAACCTGTTCATGCCTTGTACAAAGAAATTCCATCATACATAATCATCATCATAATGTAAGTATTCAACGAACATTATAATCTTGAATAATAACAAAACTCCACATCTCTCAAACCAAATCATCAACAAACCTGAAAATAATCAATTAACATATGAACAATGTTACCAATCATGACCATGAAACGAAGAACTTTCCACTAATCATTGAGATGCTTAACGACAAATGATCTTGAAACACTTAAGTCCCATACGAAATGCCGTCTACAAAACAGTCAAACAATGAGTAGTCCAAAAATTCAATTAAGAACCTTATAAGGTTTCCGAAATCATATCATAAATTATAGTACGAAGATTAAAAGTAACAGATCTGATTATTTTCACTAAATACATGAATCATAAAATAAATAAATACACCAATATCAAGTTCATGTATTCTTCCTTCACATGCTCATATCTGTATCACAAAAATTGTCATCACACAGCAAGGATC
The DNA here is from genome assembly GCA_034093135.1 of Erigeron breviscapus. Taxonomy (NCBI): domain Eukaryota; kingdom Viridiplantae; phylum Streptophyta; class Magnoliopsida; order Asterales; family Asteraceae; genus Erigeron; species Erigeron breviscapus. The sequence goes on from CM067168.1 coordinate 72,259,652, forward strand.
TTATCTCTAGGATATCATCCATACGAATAACAATGTATTTGCAGAATATAGCACTTCAACTTAATCTTTTTAACCTGAACACTGCACACTTAATGAAAACTCATTAACGCATTAAGAGCATAACAGAATAATAAACTAAGCTATACATTAATTAACTTGAATTTATTCATTATTTATTCATTATTTATTCATTATTTACATGATGCTTGATTCATTATTTATTCATTATTTATTCATTATTTACATGATGCTTGGTTACTGCTGATTAGATCAGTTTAGCATGTTACATAAACCTGTGGGTGAGAAATAATTCTCTTATTATTAGTTATGAACAGTGATCCAAAAACGATTACCAATATGTTTGTCCTCTTAAACACTCGGTACTTCCAGTCTCCTTTTTGGTTTGTGGCACTTTCGTATTACTTGAGCCAAGGACAGTCACCATGTAACCTAGTAAGTTACTCATGCCACAATTTTAGTTTGCGAACTTATGTGCCCCATATTCAGATACACTCTTACAATCGAAAAGCACTAAGATTAAGACATTTGGTGATTAAAGTGAGAAAGTCTTTAAGAATCAAGTCAGCGGTGACAGGTCGGTGATTCCTCACGCGTAAAGCGACATAACTTGACTCACGTACGGAAATATACTTAACATTGCATAATGCCAAGTACTTGCATATTTGTGACATTAATTTACTTTAAAGCACTTATGAAAACCCGTGACTTTCTATGAGACCCGTGTAGCGAACTTTCTGACAACCTATCCCAAGTTGAAAACTTTAGGTAGGCTAGGTATACAAGGACACCCCAAGGACTTACTTGTTCGAATCTCAAAGGCCACATTAGCTTCATACTTTCAATAGATTTATTTTGATATTTGCATATCTTGTCACAAATATACATCCGAAAAAGCAATACATACACATATATGTACCCGAGACCTTCTTTATAAAGACCAAATATACCTAATTACAATGCAAGATCTTTCATAAGATTTAAAGGACTTGTCTATTTTAAGAACAAGTATTCTCAGCCATATATCTGAATAAGTTTCCCATAAGAACATTGTATACATTAAGTAAACTAAGATTACATTAACATTAACTTGAATTTATTCATTATTTATTCATTATTTATTCATTATTTACATGATGCTTGGTTACTGCTGATTAGATCAGTTTAGCATGTTACATAAACCTGTGGGTGAGAAATAATTCTCTTATTATTAGTTATGAACAGTGATCCAAAAACGATTACCAATATGTTTGTCCTCTTAAACACTCGGTACTTCCAGTCTCCTTTTTGGTTTGTGACACTTTCGTATTACTTGAGCCAAGGACAGTCACCATGTAACCTAGTAAGTTACTCATGCCACAATTTTAGTTTGCGAACTTATGTGCCCCATATTCAGATACACTCTTACAATCGAAAAGCACTAAGATTAAGACATTTGGTGATTAAAGTGAGAAAGTCTTTAAGAATCAAGTCAGCGGTGACAGGTCGGTGATTCCTCACGCGTAAAGCGACATAACTTGACTCACGTACGGAAATATACTTAACATTGCATAATGCCAAGTACTTGCATATTTGTGACATTAATTTACTTTAAAGCACTTATGAAAACCCGTGACTTTCTATGAGACCCGTGTAGCGAACTTTCTGACAACCTATCCCAAGTTGAAAACTTTAGGTAGGCTAGGTATACAAGGACACCCCAAGGACTTACTTGTTCGAATCTCAAAGGCCACATTAGCTTCATACTTTCAATAGATTTATTTTGATATTTGCATATCTTGTCACAAATATACATCCGAAAAAGCAATACATACACATATATGTACCCGAGACCTTCTTTATAAAGACCAAATATACCTAATTACAATGCAAGATCTTTCATAAGATTTAAAGGACTTGTCTATTTTAAGAACAAGTATTCTCAGCCATATATCTGAATAAGTTTCCCATAAGAACATTGTATACATTTAAGTTCAGATTATAAGGAAACCTTGGTACTTTGTGCCTATCGATACATCATATAATGGTATCACTGAACTAAGCATTTTAAAGTACAATTAAGTAGGCTTAAAAGCTAAAGTATCGTCACGTCTAATCATTTAGTACAGTGACCGTACTTCATTTATTATATTTTTGGATTTTCCAATTTTTCTGATGTTTTTGTTTTTCTGATGTTTTTGGATTTTTCAGACACTAGATATGTACAAACTTATACTAAAACAACTCTTTTTGTATTTTAATGACTCTATCTATGTACGACTTAAACTACAAAGACTCGAAAAAATTTTAAGTTCTTTGAGAGAAACTACTCGGCATTCTTCATACCATTGAGTTGATATAACAACTCATGACGAGGTCCATCAAAAGCTTTAGTATACAAATCAGCAAGGTTATCATCAGTAATAACCTTTTCCAAATGAATAAGCTTTTTCTCAAAACAGTCACGTATAAAATGATGCTTTATGTCTATGTGCTTGGTGACTTTAAAATTTTTCGGATTCTTGGTAATATCAATGGCAGATTTATTATCAATGCAAATAGGAGAGTTTGAGATATTCATACCATAATCGCGCAGTTGTTGCTGTATCCAAAGTACCTGAGAACAGCAATAGCCAGCAGCAATGTACTCTGCTTCACAGGAAGACTGTGCAACAGATGTCTGCTTTTTGCACTGCCACGAAATAATTCTCCCCCCTAAAAGCTGACATCCACCCGATGTAGATTTCCTATCCGAATTGTCACCACCATAATCCGAATCAGTATAAGCCTTGAATTCAAAGGAACCATGCATGGGATACCAAAGCCCTAGACGAGGCTTGGCCTTCACATAACGAAGAATCCTTTTCGCAGCTTTCATATGTGACTCTTTCGGATTAGCCTGATATCTAGCACACATACAAACAGCAAAGGTAATGTCTGGACGTGAAGCCATCAGATACATCAAGGAACCAATAATAGCCCGATATTGAGTTGCATCGACTTCTGGATCATTAGTCTTATCAGGACACAGCCCATGATTAGTCTGAATGGGAGTAATTGCATCTTTAGCATCGGTCATTCGAAACCTTGTAAGAAGATCCTGAACATACTTGCTCTGATGAATAAAGAACCCATCCTTCAGTTGATCCACCTGTAATCCAAGGAAGAAAGTTAATTCCCCCATAGCACTCATTTCGAACTTAGCCTTCATGCTCTGCTCAAATTCCTTGCACATATTCTCATCAGAAGAACCAAAAATGATATCATCGACGTAAACCTGTACAAGCAAGTAGTCCTTCCCTTTCCATTTGACAAACAACGTGCTGTCAATAGAACCTCTTGTAAAACCGTTTTCAATCAGATGAGAAGACAGTTTTTCATACCAAGATCGAGGAGCCTGATGTAGACCATATAAAGCCTTATCGAGACGATATACTCTGTTAGGAAAGTCTGGATCCTCAAACCCGGCAGGTTGTTCTACATAAACTTCTTCTTTAATTTCTCCATACAAAAAGGCACTCTTTACGTCAAGTTGATACACCTTTATTCCTTTATAACTAGCATATGCCAGAAATAATCGAATAGCTTCAAGTCTAGCTACCGGTGCAAAAGTCTCATCGTAATCAAAGCCTTCTTGTTGCTCAAATCCTCTAACCACCAATCGAGCCTTATTGCGAGTGACTACACCTTTGATCCCTTTTACAACGAAAAACCCAACGCGTTGTTAAAGGAGATTCACCTTCAGGTAAGTCAACTAACTTCCATACATCAAGCTTCCAAAACTGAGCCAATTCTTCTTGCATCGCCTCAACCCATGACGGTTCTTTAAGAGCCATACCAACATTCTTAGGCTCAACCTGAGAGATGAAGCAATAAATCCATAAATCGAGTAGCAGTCTCATCCTTGGTCTTCAAAAAGAATACCCATGAGTATCTTGAGTAATCATCAGTGATCACCAAACAGTAAGACATCCCTCCAATGCTTCTTATGTTCACAGGACCAAAGAGATCCATATGAAGTAACTCGAATGGTTTGGATATAGAATTTTGCACCTTTGATTTATGGGGATTCTTATGTTGCTTCCCTTTCCATTTGACAAACAACGTGCTGTCAATAGAACCTCTTGTAAAACCGTTTTCAATCAGATGAGAAGACAGTTTTTCATACCAAGATCGAGGAGCCTGATGTAGACCATATAAAGCCTTATCGAGACGATATACTCTGTTAGGAAAGTCTGGATCCTCAAACCCGGCAGGTTGTTCTACATAAACTTCTTCTTTAATTTCTCCATACAAAAAGGCACTCTTTACGTCAAGTTGATACACCTTTATTCCTTTATAACTAGCATATGCCAGAAATAATCGAATAGCTTCAAGTCTAGCTACCGGTGCAAAAGTCTCATCGTAATCAAAGCCTTCTTGTTGCTCAAATCCTCTAACCACCAATCGAGCCTTATTGCGAGTGACTACACCTTTGTCCCTTTTACAACGAAAAACCCAACGCGTTGTTAAAGGAGATTCACCTTCAGGTAAGTCAACTAACTTCCATACATCAAGCTTCCGAAACTGAGCCAATTCTTCTTGCATCGCCTCAACCCATGACGGTTCTTTAAGAGCCATACCAACATTCTTAGGCTCAACCTGAGAGATGAAGCAATAAATCCATAAATCGAGTAGCAGTCTCATCCTTGGTCTTCAAAAAGAATACCCATGAGTATCTTGAGTAATCATCAGTGATCACCAAACAGTAAGACATCCCTCCAATGCTTCTTATGTTCACAGGACCAAAGAGATCCATATGAAGTAACTCGAATGGTTTGGATATAGAATTTTGCACCTTTGATTTATGGGGATTCTTATGTTGCTTCCCTTTCAAACACGGTACACATTTATCTTCCATCCCAAACTTCTTTACCGGAACACCTTCAACTAATTCAAGACTGACAAGTTCATTCATCTTCCGAAAGTTGATATGTCCCATTCTTCGATGCCATAAGAGAGATTCCGACTCATTGGCCTTGCTCAACAAACAAAGGGACTCCTTTGGATTATCAACACCTAAAACTAAACCATAGATGTCTCTCTTCCTAGGAGCTCTGAGCATAATCCATTCTTCAGGAATAACAAAACCCGGCTTCAAGATGAATGCCTCCTTTTCTGTGAAATGAACATTGTTGCCCTTGTCACAGATCTGTGAGACACTCATAAGATTATGAGTAAGTTGTTCCACATAGTTTACTCGTTCTAGAGTAAGTTGTCCATTGACGACATCTCCTTGACCGGTGATGTTACCGCCCTTGGATCCAGCAAAACTAACATATGACCCATGTATATCAACATAATTGGACAAAAGCTTCTTGTCCCCTGTCATGTGCCTGGAGCATCCACTGTCAAGGTACCACAAATGAATTGGTTTCCTAGGAACTCCCTGCACATAAAATGAGATAAGTTAGTTTTCGTGTGGGACCCAAACCTTCATTGGTTTGGGTCGTCCCTTCTCATCCTTGAGAAGAAGTTCAGTCCAATATCCATTGCTAGAAGCCTTGGATGGAACACGTTTCTCATCTTGTCTTCTCACTGGAGAAGTCTTCGGACCTCTCGTTGGAGAAGTTCTAGGAGAATGAGGGCCAAAAGAAGGTCGAACACTTGAGTGAATTTTGTCATAATATGAGTTACGACCATGGTTCATGAATCTATCTTCTCTAGGTGATATACTCCTAGATTGAGGTGATACAATCCTCTTTTGATTTGAATTCCTATGAACATTTCCAGATGAAACTTTCAATGGAGATTCACGTCGTTGAGGTATAGTAAACGTTTTTGAAGAAGATGCAACTTGTGACTCATCAACCTTTTTATCATTACCCAACCCCTTTTTATCTTCCGAGGTAGAACCCTTCGACGGAGAACCTGATCTCCGAGGTCTGTTGGGACATACACTGTAAACATGACCTTTTTCATGACACGCAAAACAAGAAAGGACCTTGACCTTATTCTTTGTATCTACCTTTTTATCGGTACCTACAGATTCAATTTTAGTCCTAGTGTCCACTGCCTTACTCGTTTTTCTACTATCATCAAAGTCACGTTTAGTTGGTGAATTCCTAGACTTTCTAGCATCAACTATTTCATCCTTACCTATACTTGGAGACTTCTTAAGTGCAGGCATAAGGATTTGCTTCAAAGTCCTAGTAGCTACTTCATCAACAGCTGATCTATCCTCAGATTTTCTAGTTTTAGTCTGCCTAGACAATGGAGTGAGACGTGACTGACTTAATTTCTTCATGTCCTCAACAGTCACATCCCAGACTTTATCAATCCTTTTAGGGTCAATAGATTCTAAATTCCTAATTTGATTATTCTTCAATTCAATTTCATCATACATTTTATTCACAATTTTACAAACATGAACAATAGTATGTAAGGAATAAGATACCTGTTGGTCAGCTTCTTTACAATCGGCCATGTAGGCAACAAAGTCATCTACAGTCATCCCTTCAGGAATCTCAAAATCTTTCATCTGCTCTTCAATCGTCTTCTCGACCTTTTCAGCAGCAGAATTTTCTTGAATCTCAGCAACGTTCACTTGTTCTGAATCTTTCACCTCTAACTCATCCTCAGACTCAGACTCAGTATCATATTCAGCAGCCTTAGAAGATTCCAATGACAAACTTTGAAACTTCTCATATAATTGCTCATCACTGTGATAATGTGTAATGTCCAAGAAATCTTCCAGAGTATCAACTATCTGTGCCACATCATCAATGATTTCAGCCAAATAAGCATTGTTAGTCTCGTCTTGTGGAAGATTCCAGACATATGAACCATCAGGTTGAACGGCCACAATAGCTTTGTCATTCACAGTAGGATCATTAGTCAACAGAAGAGCTCTATTCGCATTATTGTTGAACGGACGATTATCCTGACGTGTAGGAGTAGCATTAACATTTCTCTTGGGTCGTTGACATTCTCTGGCGAAATGTCCAAATCCATCACAATTGTAACACTTCACTTTTGACTTGTCAAAACCCGTAGTACCTCCAGTAAGCTGTCTTCCCGTTCTTCGCATAAACTTTTCAGCTCTCCTTGTAATCATGGCCAGTTGCCATTTTAGATCCATTTCTTCAATCGTCTTCTCGACCTTTTCAGCAGCAGAATTTTCTTGAATCTCAGCAACGTTCACTTGTTCTGAATCTTTCACCTCTAACTCATCCTCAGACTCAGACTCAGTATCATATTCAGCAGCCTTAGAAGATTCCAATGACAAACTTTGAAACTTCTCATATAATTGCTCATCACTGTGATAATGTGTAATGTCCAAGAAATCTTCCAGAGTATCAACTATCTGTGCCACATCATCAATGATTTCAGCCAAATAAGCATTGTTAGTCTCGTCTTGTGGAAGATTCCAGACATATGAACCATCAGGTTGAACGGCCACAATAGCTTTGTCATTCACAGTAGGATCATTAGTCAACAGAAGAGCTCTATTCGCATTATTGTTGAACGGACGATTATCCTGACGTGTAGGAGTAGCATTAACATTTCTCTTGGGTCGTTGACATTCTCTGGCGAAATGTCCAAATCCATCACAATTGTAACACTTCACTTTTGACTTGTCAAAACCCGTAGTACCTCCAGTAAGCTGTCTTCCCGTTCTTCGCATAAACTTTTCAGCTCTCCTTGTAATCATGGCCAGTTGCCATTTTAGATCCATTTCTTCAACATCGTCAGGATCAATCTGGTCATAATCTTCCTCGATGAGAGATGGATCTGTGATCCTACCTTCAACAAATGCTTCATGTGCAGCACACATAGCAGCAAAGACATTCATCCTCCCTTCAGCTGATTTCATATCCATTGGCATAGACTTGTAACCAGCTGAAGAAGATGTAATGTTACCGATCTTTAAATTTCCAGTCTTTAAACCTTCAGCAGTCTTTTTGCCCTTGTTCCCAACATCAGAAGCCATGAAACCAACAAGATCATCTCCATCAGTATTCTCTGTTACGCCAGAACTACCAACTCCAGAGAAGAATGCGTTTGCATCAGCGGTTGGATTCTTCATGGTAGCATGATACAAAGACGGATCTTGAGTGAAGTTGTCTTGAATATCCTTTGCTTTGTCCTTCATTGCACTTAGATCAGACTCTAAGGACTTAATCTTTTCCTTGAAAAATCTTTCTTTATCATTGACTGTTAAATCCTTTTTAATTAGCCCATCTCTCTCTGATTGTGCAGCATTAACAATAGATTCTAAATTCCTAATTTGATTATTCTTCAATTCAATTTCATCATACATTTTATTCACAATTTTACAAACATGAACAATAGTATGTAAGGAATAAGATACCTGTTGGTCAGCTTCTTTACAATCGGCCATGTAGGCAACAAAGTCATCTACAGTCATCCCTTCAGGAATCTCAAAATCTTTCATCTGCTCTTCAATCGTCTTCTCGACCTTTTCAGCAGCAGAATTTTCTTGAATCTCAGCAACGTTCACTTGTTCTGAATCTTTCACCTCTAACTCATCCTCAGACTCAGACTCAGTATCATATTCAGCAGCCTTAGAAGATTCCAATGACAAACTTTGAAACTTCTCATATAATTGCTCATCACTGTGATAATGTGTAATGTCCAAGAAATCTTCCAGAGTATCAACTATCTGTGCCACATCATCAATGATTTCAGCCAAATAAGCATTGTTAGTCTCGTCTTGTGGAAGATTCCAGACATATGAACCATCAGGTTGAACGGCCACAATAGCTTTGTCATTCACAGTAGGATCATTAGTCAACAGAAGAGCTCTATTCGCATTATTGTTGAACGGACGATTATCCTGACGTGTAGGAGTAGCATTAACATTTCTCTTGGGTCGTTGACATTCTCTGGCGAAATGTCCAAATCCATCACAATTGTAACACTTCACTTTTGACTTGTCAAAACCCGTAGTACCTCCAGTAAGCTGTCTTCCCGTTCTTCGCATAAACTTTTCAGCTCTCCTTGTAATCATGGCCAGTTGCCATTTTAGATCCATTTCTTCAACATCGTCAGGATCAATCTGGTCATAATCTTCCTCGATGAGAGATGGATCTGTGATCCTACCTTCAACAAATGCTTCATGTGCAGCACACATAGCAGCAAAGACATTCATCCTCCCTTCAGCTGATTTCATATCCATTGGCATAGACTTGTAACCAGCTGAAGAAGATGTAATGTTACCGATCTTTAAATTTCCAGTCTTTAAACCTTCAGCAGTCTTTTTGCCCTTGTTCCCAACATCAGAAGCCATGAAACCAACAAGATCATCTCCATCAGTATTCTCTGTTACGCCAGAACTACCAACTCCAGAGAAGAATGCGTTTGCATCAGCGGTTGGATTCTTCATGGTAGCATGATACAAAGACGGATCTTGAGTGAAGTTGTCTTGAATATCCTTTGCTTTGTCCTTCATTACTCGGTTTCTAAGAGTGGAAATTACACCATCAATCTTCAAGGTTGCATAATCACTTCTTTCTTGTAATCCATGACAAAACTCCTTGTAGGCCTTCGGTAGTCCATCCAAGAATTTATCCACAATCTCAGTAGGAGTATACTTAAGATCAAAGTACGCTAACTCGGCAAGAAGATGTTGATATCTTAGAATAAGATCTTCAACTTGTTCGTTCTTGGTAGCGTTGAAACAGTCAAATTGTTTCTTAAGCATTTTAATTCTGTTTTTCTTCAGTAGTGGATCTCCTTCACAATGAGCTTCAATAGCGTCAAACAACTGCTTAGAAGTTTTGTATTCTTGTTTGGGAAACAGATGCACCAAATCTTGTGGAATGCACATACGAAGAGTCGAAAGAGCCTTTACTTCGACTGCATAGAGGGCCTTTTCGTCACCCTTTAATTCTGCCATTCTGTAAGTCGAAGTAACACCATTGACAGTAAGAGTAGGCCACTCATATCCTTCAGTAATCATAAGCCACATATTTAAATCTTCTCTTTGTATAAAATCTTCGAATCGACCTCTCCACGCCCAGAAGTCAGCTAATGAAACTAACTTCGGTGGAGAATTGGTCCTTCCGACTAGATGATCATGATAAACCAGAGAATTTAGGTATTGTGCAACGGCACTGTTGACTGTCGAAGAAGAAGCCATCGGAACGAAAATAAGAAAGAGAACGAAAATAAGACTAAATTCGTAAGAAGAGATCTGAACGAAGATAGCTAAATTCGCAAGTGAAGGTTAGAACGAAGATGACTCTTAGTTCGTAAGGTGTGAACTGAACGAAGATAGCTTAAGTTCGTAAGCTAAATTCGTAAGAAGATTCAAAACGAAGGTAGGGAACTTCGTTTTCTATCTTCGTAACAAGGACTGCAAACGAATTTAGATTAAGTTCGTTTGCTATCTTCGTAGAGAGAATGAAGATAACGACTGGAAGGGTTTTTCGAACAGTTTTTGAGAGAAAACGATCAAACAAACGATCTCAAACCTTCGATAAGATATCGATAGGCTCTGATACCACTTGTGAGTCCCTCGATAGCTATGGATCGCTCTCGAGATCGTCTATGGTTATGTCGTGAGTGCGGAATCCTCACGAGATAACTGTTTGATTAGTTATCTATTATATTGCTAATTACAAGAGTATAATCAGCCTTATATTGCTCTATATTCGTTTGGTATATATCACAAACGAACTTAGTTGCCTTAGGTGTGTTAAACTGAACGTCATTTCCAATTTTAGGGTTTTTGTTCGTATTTATATGTTTCTGATAATATTAGACTCGCTGGGCTTTGTTCTTACGAACTTAGCAGCCCAGCCCATCTTAACGAAGATTATCTTCGTTAGTGCCTAACGAAGATTATCTTCGTTAGTTGTAAATCAGCTTTATAGTTATATTCCTAGTATTTCACGTACAAGGAATCCTAACGTATATTATGTTTGTACTTGTATAACATACATAACAAACATCATATATAAACATATATAACACCTAAACATGTAATCGATCATTACCAAAACATTATGTTCATAATCTATCAATTACATATACGAATAAGACATAATCAAATCTAAGTTGCTGTTGTCACATCAACGTGCATCAACACTTATTATATAAGTCGCACCGTTAGCGCATTGTTAATTATTAACTATGTAAGCCGCACCGTTGTTGAATGTTATTGATTGTTATGGAACGTTGTTGAACGTTGACTTGTATTGAATTGTGATAATGTGAAACCTTATAGGTTTTCTTTGGACTTGATTAGATATTCTAATCCTCGCTTATCGTTAACGGTTGTATCCGACACGGTTATTCCTTGTTACTTGTCCCTACGAACTCACCAACTTTATGTTGACGCTCTTTAGTACACTTTTCAGGTAACCAAGTTAACCAGAGACAGAATGGATGAATAGATGCTTGCATTGCTAGGGTTTGGACTATCTTTGGACTTTCTGGATCCGTGATCCTTATTTCCCTTTAACGGGTTATGCTTAGGATCAACTACTATCGTTTGAACATTTTTCTTTTAAGTATGGATTGAGTGTGTATTTTGATGAATGTTGATTATTGTAATGAGCTTGTGGATTGTTTCAATCTATTGAATGCATATAGTTTGACTCTACATAATTCCCATGTCATGCTGTGTTTTTCTAAGTGATACCCCATGATTCCGCCATGTTGGGGTGTTACACATGGATTGCTCTGGATTCTTCTGATCAAGCTTATGCGGCGCATGGAAGAGCCATGCGGCGCGTATTCAGGTCTGGCAGTCGTATAGGCTTGTTTTCATGCTCGTTTGACCCATAGACCTTATGCTTAGGTTACCTTATGGTATAGGGAACTTAGAGAGGTCTTTTGAAGCCATGTTTATGTTACCTATCGATTATATGTTTGCTATAGGTAGTCGGAAACACAAACAAGACAAATTAACCTTGCGTATTGCTCGTGTGCTCGTCACGAGGTAAGATACACTACTTTGACACGTTGAGGGTTCAACAAAAACATGGTTTTCATATAATAACTTCCCAAATGTTATCTTGTTTTCTTATGGGTATTCGGGGTTACACGGGAGGTGATATGGGCTATGTAAATGACCAATGAGGCCTGATATGCAGTCCCTATGATATGAAATGAAATGATATGAGATGTAATGATATGTTATGAAATGTTATGTTGTGTCATGAGATGTAATGATATGCTATGAAATGTTATGTAATGTCGTGAGATGTATTGAAATGTGATATATGTTGATGATAAATGAAATGTGCATGATTGTATGGCTTGTTCATCTAGTTCACTAGACTTATTAAGTTGCCATGATACGTGCACGTTTAAGGGCCCAAACGTTAAGATGAATATGTGATAAATGTTTAGGTAATGTGGACACCTAAACTATATGTGATGTAAATCGAGCTCGTAAATGATGTGATGTGAAAGTGTTAAGCTTAACCCGTACTTGCCCTTGCCCGGCGGGTGCGTATATGTGGTTGCTTGGGTGGCTCCTTGCAACATAATTAAGTGGTTGAGTATCTCCGGGTGGCCTGATTACCCACCAATGTCTTTGAACATACGGACTACTCCAGGATTGGCTTGCCATTCCTTAACGACATTGATGTACTACCGTAAGGTTTGTCCATCTAGTCGGGTGTGACTTATGTCACACTTGCAAAGATGATATGTGAAAAAGATATGAAAGATGACTAGGCACATTTAGGGTGGTTCATCCTCATATGAAGATGTCGATGCTATGATATGTATGTGAGATGATATGATTGATATTCTATGTGCCTTAACGAATTCAAATGACTTTTCTATAATGATTTGAATGGAAAAATGCTTTATGAGTTATGTGTTATCTTACTTAGCTAATTCGTTAGCTAACACTTGTTTCTTGAAATCTCCCTCAGGTTAAGCAGGTTGAGCTAGTGAAAGACTTAGCTTGGTGAGGCGGGTAGTTGCTATGAAGAAGACATTTAGTTTCCCCGCTTAGTCATTTATGTTAGCCTTAATGATATGAATGTTGTAACACCACTTTTATAAAGGAACTATCTGTTAAGGATTAGTTATGTTTTAAAGATTCTGTTTTCCGCATTTCTAAACGCCGTTAGGCAAAAGCTTTTGAAAATCCAGGTTTTAAAATGACGGGTGTTACAAAAATAAAAACATATACCATTTCAATCTCATTTGAAAAATAAAACTTGAGAAACAATCAATCGATAATGATCACTACTAATAAAACGTATGGACTAAAAAAGGTTTACGCATAGTAATATCCTATATTATCTCTTTAGTGACTACGGTCATGGCTATGGGTGCATGTACATAGGCATACAATAAAAATTAACTTCTAGAGTAGTCACATGGGTGAATCGACCCGGTACGCACATACGGGTTAATTCAACCAATTATATACAATTTGAAAAACCTAATGAATTGTACTTCTATTAGTGATTATACCATGCATGAGCCTGCGCTCTGTTACCACTGTTGGGATTTTATTAACTATACAACTCTTTGTATCGAGAAAGGGTTTTTGGCCTCTATTTATAAGAATAGAAAACCCTTAGGTTTCCTTCTTCCAATCAATGAGGGAGAAGGAAACAACCCTTTTTCCTTTTCTTTGCCGACCTATGTCGGACCCCATGGGTCAACTTCATCGACCAAGTCGACCCATGGGTTGACTCATGCTGCTTGATGTCCGGTCCCGTTTTCCACCCGACTCGCGTTTGCGACCCGCTCGTCATTTCCAAATCTATTTTTGGAAACTTTCCAAAAACTATTTTAAGAAACTTCTAGTTATCATTATTTCTAATGGCTCTTTTGTTATATATATGAAGTTCAACTAAGCCCTCCCCATTCTTCGTGTGCGACCCTAAAGGTTCATAGATATGAGGCCGTATAAATATATTGGAGTATTCTCATAATTTCAACAGAAGCCACCCAATTGTGTTTCATGGCACTCACTGATGAAACTGCTGTCAACAAAGACCAAGTTTCAAATGGTCAATGGGTGTTTGTCACACTTAAAAAGGTCAATCTTTTCTCTGAATCCTCTCCTGATATCAGAAATGATATCTATGAGTCATTAAATTATGATCTTCAGTTTGTAAAACAAACTAAAACTGAACTTTCAAAAAGATTACAAACTGCTGAAGAAAATCAAATCATCATGACATCTCAACTCGAAGAGTTGAAAGATGTGAAAAAGACTCTGGAGACTCAGCAATATGTAAACATAGTTTTGAGCAAAGAAAAAGATGATCTAAACATTGAACTCAGTAAAACAAAGGATGAACTTGCTGATTTACAAAAGATTTGTGAATCTTGGAGTAAATCAACAAAAATTGCTTTTAACTGTATTGAAAATCAAGTACCTCATCAAGTACAAGCTATACTTGATGGAAATTTCAAAGCTGCGGCAACCTTTTCAGAATTTAAATTTGGTATTGTAAATGATTTTGAAACCCTAATTAAAATGGGTGATTGAATTCGACTTCCCTTGTAAAGGAGAGGTTGAATTCCATAACCCTAAAAAGTTAAAACGTTTATTAAAACATTTTAATAAAACATGAACATCCTAATTAATTACGATTAATTAATTAAGCAAACAAATTAATTTAGTTTTATTTATTTATGCAATAATTAATTAACCTAACTAATTATATATGTAGAATAAGTTAATAAAACATGAACATCCTAATTAATTACGATTAATTAATTAAGCAAACAAATTAATTTAGTTTTATTTATTTATGCAATAATTAATTAACCTAACTAATTATATATGTAGAATAAGTTAATAAAACAATTAACTAATTAATTCCCTAATTACGATCTATCATGCATGCAATATAACCAACTAATCAAATAAATAAATAAACAAAGAAAGAAACCTAACCTCTTTGTAGAAACCCGGAGACAATAATTTCGTCACGTACTAGAGCCCCAAGTGTAGGAACTCCTCTAAAGACTCGTACACACGAACGGATCTTTGGCACTTAGCTAAGTGCTAGCTTTAACTTCTACGTTATAACAAAATACCCACCGAATATAAAAATAACTAGAAAATCTATTTTCGAAATCCTCCTCCAAAGGGAGAGGATTTCGACCAAGCTTCACAAGAGAGAAGAGAAGATTGAATGGAAAAAGGGTTTTTGGCCTCTATTTATAAGAATAGAAAACCCTTAGGTTTCCTTCTTCCAATCAATGAGGGAGAAGGAAACAACCCTTTTTCCTTTTCTTTTTTTCCTTTTCGTGGCCGACCTATGTCGGACCCCATGGGTCAACTTCATCGACCAAGTCGACCCATGGGTTGACTCATGCTGCTTGATGTCCGGTCCCGTTTTCCACCCGACTCGCGTTTGCGACCCGCTCGTCATTTCCAAATCTATTTTTGGAAACTTTCCAAAAACTATTTTAAGAAACTTCTAGTTATCATTATTTCTAATGGCTCTTTTGTTATATATATGAAGTTCAACTAAGCCCTCCCCATTCTTCGTGTGCGACCCTAAAGGTTCATAGATATGAGGCCGTATAAATATATTGGAGTATTCTCATAATTTCAACAGAAGCCACCCAATTGTGTTTCATGGCACTCACTGATGAAACTGCTGTCAACAAAGACCAAGTTTCAAATGGTCAATGGGTGTTTGTCACACTTAAAAAGGTCAATCTTTTCTCTGAATCCTCTCCTGATATCAGAAATGATATCTATGAGTCATTAAATTGTGATCTTCAGTTTGTAAAACAAACTAAAACTGAACTTTCAAAAAGATTACAAACTGCTGAAGAAAATCAAATCATCATGACATCTCAACTCGAAGAGTTGAAAGATGTGAAAAAGACTCTGGAGACTCAGCAATATGTAAACATAGTTTTGAGCAAAGAAAAAGATGATCTAAACATTGAACTCAGTAAAACAAAGGATGAACTTGCTGATTTACAAAAGATTTGTGAATCTTGGAGTAAATCAACAAAAATTGCTTTTAACTGTATTGAAAATCAAGTACCTCATCAAGTACAAGCTATACTTGATGGAAATTTCAAAGCTGCGGCAACCTTTTCAGAATTTAAATTTGGTATTGTAAATGATTTTGATAATAACCCTGAAAAAGCTGCTGATAAACCTAAATCAGATGGTGAAACCACTGATGAAGAGTTTGAGGAATTAGTTCAAAAAGAAATTGAAGAAAGAAAGAATTCAATTCCTATAAACCCAATGGGAAGAGTTCCACCTCCAGCAATTTAGCATGACCCTAAGAAGAAAGGGGTGGTTATTGCTGAGGCATCTAGAAGACCTCAACAGTAGGACCAAGTGGCATCAAAATCTATGATTTTTAGAAAACAGCCTCACCAAGTTGGTGCCACTCCACCAAGTCTTCCTTATAACAAAAGTAGACTTGAATTTGTAAATTCAAATGGTAAGAAAACTGATGACTCCATCATCAGAGATCTCACCATCAGAATGAATGCCTTGACCAATCATGTTAAGCAACTAAGAGAAAATGCTAAAAAGGGTAAAGGTCAAGGTACTCCTAGAAAAATGTTATTTGTGTGGAGAGAAAACTCATGAATCTGATGATTGTCCTGCACGAGAAGTGTCATCAGCAGAAAAACAAAAACCAAATATTTCTTCTAAAAGAAAAAGTAAAAGTGATGAAGAGGAACCTAAAACTTCCACTGGTGAACCCACCACTAAGTGGGTTCCCAAAAATCTCTAATAAACTTACTTTACTTGTGCAGGGTGACTTTAAAAAGGAGGTTTGGCATCTAGACAGTAGATGTTCCAAACATATGACTGGTGATAAATCCCTGCTCAAGTGTATGAAAAGTTGTCATGGTCCAACAGTAGTGTTTGGAGACAACTCCACTGGTATGACTGAAGTTCATGGTGTTGTCTCAAATGGTCAAATAACATTTACAAAAGTTGCTTATGTAAATGGTTTAAAACACAATCTCATCAGCATCTCTCCACTCTGTGATGCTGACTTTGAAGTTCATTTTGATAAACTCCAAGGAACTGTGTTAAATATCAACAAAGAAGTAGTGTTGATTGCTCCAAGAACAAAAGATGTCTATTTGTTAGACATGACTCCTATGGTTCCTGAAAATGAAATTTGTTTTTATGCAAAAGCATCAGCAGATGTGAATTGGCTTTGGCACAAGTGATTATCACATCTAAACATCAAAACCATCAACAAATTAACAAAAAGAGATTTGGTAACATGTCTTCCTTTTGTTACTTTTGCAAAAGATAAGTTTTGTGCTGCTTGTGAAAAGGTAAAATCTCATAGAGCTTCTTTTAAATCAAAGCAAAACTTTTCAATAAATCAATGTTTTCACTTACTCCACATAGATCTATTCGGACCAGTCAATGTTCAAAGTATTGCTGGTAGCAAGTATACATTGGTAATTGTTGATGAATATTCAAGATATACATGGGTATATTTCTTGAGGAAGAAAAGTGATGATGCTGATAAGATCATCTCATTTGTCAAAAGAATGGAAACACTCAACATCATACTTATCAAAGAGATCAGAAGTGACAATGGAACAGAATTCAGGAAACAAAAGTTGGAAAGCTTTTGTGACAATAAAGGAATTTCACAAAACTTTTCAAATGCAAGAACTCCTGAGCAAAATGGTGTTGCTGAAAGAAGAAACAGAACACCGATTGAAGCAGCAAGAACCATGCTCAGTAAATCAAGTCTTCCAATGTAGTTCTGGGCTGAAGCAATTGATACTGCATGCTATACTGAAAATAGATCAATCATCGTAAAAAGACATGGAAAAACAGATTATGAGATGCTGAGAAAAAGAAACCCCAACATCAATTATTTTCATGGTTTTGGTTGTCCAGTCTATGTACTTGACAACAGAAACAAGTTGGGTAAATTTCAAGAAAAAGCTGAAGAAGGATTTTTCACTGGATATTCCAACAAAGGTAAAGCTTATAGGTATTTTAGCAAACCTAGACAAACCATTGATGAATCCATTCATATAACCTTTGATGAAAGTTCTTCTATTCAACTTTCATTAACCAAGTCAGCCTTCAAACCTTTTCTTGAAAATCTCTATCCTGAAATTTTTGCTGATGCATCAGCAGGAATAGTCATCACTTCTGAAAAACAAAATCTAGATCCTCAAACATCCGAGACTCGTTCTGAAATTGAGCTTATACCAGCCTACTCTTATGTTGTTGAACCAAATAAGTCTCATACTAATTCTACTCCTTTAAGCATTCATTAGCATATTTCTACTAAAACTGCTGATGATGTCTCAAATGATGTTTTTCAAGATGCTCTTGATGTGGATGTGAATAATGATGATATTTCACATATTATAACCTCTGAAGAACCAGAAATTCAACCAGCTACTGAAAAGGGTCCTGAAATTGTTCAAATTGAAATTCCTGCTGATGTATCAGCAAAAAATTCAAAAACAGTAGACATGAATATTTATGTTGTTCCTCAAGTTAAGTGGACAGGAGAACATTCTATTGATTTAGTGATTGGTGATCAAAAGGATGGTGTGGTTACTAGAAGCAAGCATACAAGTAACGCATGCTTGTATGTAAACTTTCTTTCGTTGATAGAGCCTAAGAAAATTGATGAAGCTCTAGATGATCCATGCTGGGTAAAATATATACAAGAAGAACTTTCTCAATTTGAATTGCAAAAAGTCTGGAACCTTGTTCCAGAACCAAAGGGAAAGAAGATATTTGGAACCAGATGGGTATTTAGAAATAAAATGGATGAAGATGGGGTTGTGATCAAGAATAAAGCCAGATTAGTTGCTCAAGGTTTTGAACAAGCTGAAGGAGTTGATTATGATGAAACATTTGCACCAGTAACAAGACTTGAAGCTATCAGAATCTTTCTAGCATATGCTGCTTATAAAAACTTCACAGTTTTTCAAATGGATGTGAAAAGTGCTTTTCTCAATGGCAAACTAGAAGAAAAGGTGTATGAGTATCAGCCACTAGGTTTTGAAAGCTCAACTCACCCAGACTATGTGTTTAAATTGGACAAAGCAATTTATGGTCTGAAGCAAGCTCCAAGAACCTGGTATGACACTCTCTCTCAATTTCTGCTGAAGAATAACTTTACTCATGGTGCAATTGACAGCACTCTATTCATCAGCAAGAACAAAGGTGATGTTATACTTGTACAAATTTATGTTGATGACATAATTTTTGGGTCCACTAATCCAAATATTTGCAAACGTTTTGCAAAACTCGTGACTGAAAATTATGAGATGAGTATGATGGGAGAATTAACTATCTTTCTTGGGCTTCAAATAAAACAATTTGAAAATGGAATTTTTATAAATCAAAGTAAATACATTCATGATTTACTTGTGAAATTCGATATGATTAATTCATCTTCCATCAGCACTCCCATGTCAACCAGTATAAAATTAACTGTTGATACCTCTGGATCTGCTGTTAATTCTACTCATTATAGAGGTTTAATTGGGTCTTTAATGTACTTAACTACTTGTAGACCAGACATTATGTTCTCAACATGTTTATGTGCAAGATTTCAAACTGAACCAAAAGAATCTCATTTATCTGCTGCTAAAAGAATTTTGAGGTACCTTAAAGGTACTCCAAACCTTGGTCTTTGGTATCCCAAAGACTCTGGGTTTGATCTAATTGGGTATTCAGATTCAGATTATGCAGAATGTCAGCTTGATAGAAAAAGCACAAGTGGAGGATGTCAGCTGATTGGTGGAAAACTAACCAGCTGGTCAAGCAAAATGCAAACAACAGTCTCCACTTCAACTGCTGAAGCAGAATATGTTTCTACTGCAAGTTGTTGTGCACAAATATTGTGGATGAAAAACCAACTTGCTGATATATTTACAAAACCTTTGGATTTTAACAAATTTAAATATCTCATCAGCAGTTTGGGTATGTTCAACCTTGATCCTGCTAATCAAGGGTCAGCATAAGCAGTTTTCTAAAACTACTTATTCATCATCAGTAAAACTCTTGTAAATAAAATAATTCCTTAAAAGTAATTTTTTTTAATGTGCAACGTGGCAAAACTTTAACCTTAAGTTTCTTAACCGTTCCCCACTATCAATTGTTTAATAATATATTTTGTGGATGAAAAACCAACTTGCTGATTATGATTTTACCTTCTAAAAAGTCCCAATATTTTGTGATAACACAAGTGCTATTGCCATCTCACAAAATCCAGTTTTGCACTCGAGAACCAAGCACATTAATATAAGGTATCATTTTATTAAAGATCATGTAATGAAGGGTGAAATATAACTTCATTTCATTCCTACTGATGACCAACTTGCTGATATCTTTACAAAACCTTTGGATTTTAACAAATTTAAATATCTCATCAGCAGTTTGGGTATGTTCAACCTTGATCCTGCTAATCAAGGGTCAGCATAAGCAGTTTTCTAAAACTACTTATTCATCATCAGTAAAACTCTTGTAAATAAAATAATTCCTTAAAAGTAATTTTTTTTAATGTGCAACGTGGCAAAACTTTAACCTTAAGTTTCTTAACCGTTCCCCACTATCAATTGTTTAATAATATATTTTGGGCGGGAATTACAGTTATTCTTTAAAAAGTATTTTTTGAGAACTGTAGCGCCGTAACTGCATTTAATGCACTTCACTGTTACGGCTTACGTATTCATTCAAACGGTTACTTTTTATGTTTTATTGTGTGTGATGATTAAAACATCAAATCATTGCACCGTTTAAGTTTACCAAAGAGGTTATAAACATATTTTATATAAAATTTGGATTACAACTTGCAAATCTACAATATTTTTATATAAATATTTTCGGAGTATATAAAGGAAATCCCCAAATCTATTCAGTTTCACTTTCCTTCATTATTCAAAATCTCTCTAAATTAACTCGATAATCATCAATCTTATTTCATATTATTAACCCTAAAATCCCAATTTCTTTCATTCAAATCAAATCAAATGGCTTCACAATCACCAGAATTAAGATCACCACCAACGACATTCATGGTTGGTACAATCCCTGTAACCACCGATGTAACCACCACTCAACCACCAGAATCACCAACCCACTCTGTTCATTCTATTCATTCAAACTCATCAACCAATTCACCCAAAACACAATCAGAATCATCTTCAACATCAAAAACCCCATCACCACCAAAAAGAAAATCAAAAGCAGCAGGCAAGAAGAAAGTAATTGCTGTTGAACCCATTCAAATGGTGGCCTCTGAAAGCACCATTGTGAAGAAAAAGGGTTCATCATCAACTGCCAACAAAAAGAAGAAACAGTGTCCCTTACAAAAAGACACTGAATGTCTAACAGTGTTTGCCCCTGAATATCCCTTGCAACTGCATGCCATACTCAGAACCGGTCAGTGAATGTGAAGCGACACAAGAAGACATCCTATGAAGTACTAAGAAATAGAAAACCAAATATTGGTTATTTTCACGTTTTTGGATGTCCAGTTTACATCTTGAACGACTTCAGTCAGTTAGACAAATTTGATGCTAAAGCTGATGAAGGGTACTTCTTAGGTTATTCAGCCATTCGTAAAGCCTTCAGGGTCTATAACAAGAGACTGGAGAAGGTTCATGAGTCCATACATGTCACATTTGATGATTCAAACAATGCAATCAATAAAAAGCCAACCCTTGATACACCCCCAGTAATTCCAATTGTCTTCTGTGAATCTGATCCTATCAACTACAATAAAGATTCTCCAGAAGAAGTTTCCAGTCATCCTGATCTGGAACCTATTTAGATTGAAAAACTTCCCAGTAGTACTCCTTTCTATCCTTCAATAAGTTTCAAACTACCCTCTGAACTTGTTATTGGATCAGATGTTCATACTACTCCTCCAGTATCAGCTCCAGTTGAAGAAATTGAAATACATCAACCTTCCACTGATGTATTCCATAAATCCAGTCATGATCTCCCAGAATCTGATGAAGATGTGGAGATAGTTTATACAGAACCACGGGTGCCAAATGACAATGTTGTCACTGAAGCACCCCAACTAAACTTTTTCACTGATATTGTTGTGCATAATCCTGGTCAATATTCTAGGTGGACAAAAGCACATCCTATTAATCGAATCATAGGATACTCCAGTAGAGGGGTTCAGACCAGAAGAGCCTCCAGTGAACAATGTTTGTACGTCAGCTTCTTATCGCTGATTAAACCGAAGAAGATTGACGAGACTATGGAAGATCCAAGCTGGGTGATAGCTATGCAAGAAGAGCATCACCAGTTTGAAAGGAACAAAATTTGGAATCTGGTTCCTTTCCCAGTTGGTAAGAAGGAACCAATTGGAATAAGATGGATCTTCAGGAATAAGGTCGATGAAGATGGCCATGTTGTCAGAAACAAGGCCAGATTGGTTGCTCAGGGATTCTGTCAGGCAGACGGTGTCGATTTTGATGAATCATTTGCTCCAGTGGCTAGACTTGAAGCGATCAGAATTTTCTTAACATATGCTGCTCATCTGCAATTCAAGGTCTACCAGATAGACGTAAAGAGTGCATTTTTGAATGGTACTCTGGAAGAAGAAGTTTATGTCAAGCAACCACTAGGCTTCATTGATGAGAAGCATCCCCACTGGGTATATCATCTGGACAAAGCACTTTATGGTCTCAGACAAGACCCACGTGCCTGGTATGATACTTTGACTAAACACTTGTTGAAAATGGTTTTAAAAGAGGTGCAATTGACAGTACCTTGTTCATTCTTCGTGAAAAAGGTAACCTTCTGCTGGTACAAATTTATGTTGACGATATTATTTTTGGGTCTACTGATGAAAATATGTGCAAGAAATTTTCTAAAATTATGTCATCTGAATATGAGATGAGTTTAATGGGTGAATTAACATATTTCTTAGGACTTCAGATTAAACAAACCAGTGATGGTATTTTTATTAATCAAGAGGAATATGTAAGGGATCTTTTAAAGAAATTTGATATGAATTCTTCACCATCTAAACCCACTCCAATTTATGCACCACTTACTCTGGACTCTGATCCAGATGGAAAACCAGTGAATACCACTGTCTATAGAGGCATCGTAGGTTCACTGATGTATTTAACTGCCAGTAGACCAGATATAATGTTTGCAACATGTTTATGTGCCAGATATCAGTCTAATCCAAAAGAGTCTCATATGCTTGCTGTAAAGCGCATACTGAAGTACCTTAAAGGTGTCCCCAGTTTAGGCCTTTGGTACCCCAAAGGCTCAGGCATGGATCTAATGGGTTATTCAGATTCAGATCATGAAGGTTGTAAGATAGACAGGAAATCCACTACTGGTGGATGTCATTTCCTTGGTGGCAAACTGGTCAGTTGGACCAGTAAGAAGCAAACTTCAGTTTCATTATCCACTGCTGAAGCTGAGTATGTGTTTGCAGCCAGTTGTTGTGCTCAGATACTCTGGATGAAGAACCAGTTGCTTGATTATGGTATTAAGTATTCAAAGACTCCCTTCTTTTGTGATAATACCAGTGCCATTGCTATCTCATACAATCCAGTCATGCACTCTAAAACAAAGCACATTGACATCAGCTATCATTTTATTCGTGATCATAT
Organism: Erigeron breviscapus; assembly: GCA_034093135.1. Taxonomy (NCBI): domain Eukaryota; kingdom Viridiplantae; phylum Streptophyta; class Magnoliopsida; order Asterales; family Asteraceae; genus Erigeron; species Erigeron breviscapus. The sequence goes on from CM067168.1 coordinate 72,283,220, forward strand.
TATGAAAAGTGACATAGAACTCCATTTTATTCCCACTGACAAACAACTCGCGGACATTTTTACAAAACCACTGGATGAAAAGACTTTTCAATATCTTGTTGGTGAGTTGGGAATGTTGAACCCTTAAATCTGGAACCTTGTTATGAACGCCTTTGTGACACTGGCAGGGGTTCTTTGATTTCCAAATTCATAAATCTTTGCCAGCTTTGCTATCGAACGCCTTTGTGATACTATCTTGGCATTATTGATTTATGGATCACCATTCGAGGGGGAAGATTCAACCATATATTTGTCCTTAAAATGTTTTTAATTTCAGGGGGAATTTATTTCCTCACTGGAAGAATTTTCTGGAAAATATCACTGGTACAATACTGGAAGTTCTCCAGTGTACCTTCAGTGCAAACTTCACTAGCATAAAACACCAGTGAACCTGGAGTGTCTAGTCAACCCCCAGATGCATTGAAATGAGTCATGGTTTGTCAGTCATAATATTTTAATACTTGGTCTTTGTGCATGCCACGTAAGCACACTTTTTGTATGGATAGTAACTTTTATCCTACGTGGCAAAGTAATTTTTCAACTAAATAATGATGGTTTTTACATTGGGAAGACAAAAAGGTGTCAAATTGGTTTTTGTGGGCTGTCAACCGTCATGCATTTATGTGTGATGGGGTGAATTAAATGCGGATTTCAAACCCGATCAAAATTACATTGAATAAAATTCGAATTAATCGTTTAAAATTCCACTTTCTCTCTCCTATATAAATACCCCATTAACTTCTTTTTCACCCTATCTCGAAAATCTTTTCCTAAATTCCTTCAATTACTCCCCCTTATTCAATTCCCAATCATCAATCTCTCTCTTATTTACTTCATAAAATCTCACAACCCTAAAATTCTTTCAGTTTCTTTTCAACTAAATGGCTCCTAGACAAGCTTCCTCTGACAAAAATCTTCTTTCTTATCCTTATAATCCGGATGTTGTGGTTGAAAAAGCACCGTACACCATCATTGATCTAGCCCAAATAAGAATTAATATGAATAATTTGATGGCAAAGTTAGCCGGAACTCATGATGCCCAATCAATCATAGGACGACTGAACTCTTTCTTTCTCAGTTGTCCACTCTATGGGGCTCTTACCTTAAATCCAGGGAAATGTACCATGAGTATCTTTGTGAATTTTGGTACACTGCTCATTTTGAGGTTGGTAATGATAACACCATACATTTTTCTTTAAAAAGGGGCACTCGAAAATTTCAAATAACTGTTGACTCTCTCAGAGATGCTCTTCAGTTAAATTATCATTCTGAAAATGAGCTTGCCCTACAACTTCCTGCTGGCATAAATCTTAAGGAAGTGTGTACGCAGATGGGACATTCAGATATCCTCGATGTTGATGGGGTTCTGAAGAGAAAGGGCACAATTTATATGAGTAAGTTAACTGATTCATGGAGATATTTCTTCACTCATATTGTTGAATGTCTTGGTAGCAGCTCTGGAGGACTTGACCAGATCAATCAAACACAACTCCAGATTGCTTACTGTTTATGGTTTGGTCTTAGGGTAAATTTTGCCCAAATTTTCTTTAATGACCTTGCCAAGAGACTGAAAGGTAACAAAAGAAAACCTCACATACCTTTCATCAGATTTCTCTCTCTGGTATTTAAACGTGCACTGGGTGCTGAATATGATTTTAATACCCAACACTTTTCTGTTTGTGAGTATATGAGGGATCTCACCCAGTTGGTTTCTAGTACAGGTGAGGTTGAGATTCCTGGTGTTATGGTGCACAACTTTAAACGAGAAATAATCGATGCAACAAGACCAGTTGATTCGGAAGAAACTACAGGCGGGCCTCAAAATAATGAGGGACCCATTGGAGCTCTCATTGTTGAAGAGGGGTCACCAGAAACCGAGGTGACCTCTGACCAACAGCAAGAATTGGTTTTTCCAACAAACACCTCCAGACGACCAAGAAATACAATCAGACGTCTTAGGAGAGTGGGAGATTTGGTCGCTCCCAGTAGTGCCTTAACTAGCCATCCAGATTCCCCCCAACAGTAATTTGGAGATGTCATAAGGGAAAACTTGCAAGCAACCACTCTCGAAACTGTTGTAGGTGAGAGTGGTGAAGAAAATAGAGCGCCCAACCCTTAATAGAGTCTGTATCTGCACAAGCACTTGTTACTGGCCAAATTTTTGACACCTCTATTGCACAAACCAATGAAGGCACAGGTGAGTTACCATTTGTGATTGAGGTTCAAAACTCTACGGTAGGTGATGTTATGGCTGCAGATGGCACAGTCATAACTAATGCACCCCTTGTAACTGTTATTACTGGCAATAATACTGTTGTTGAGCCAGATTCTGCTTAGATTGATCTGAACAGAGACATACCTGATCAGAATGTGGAGCAATCTATGTTTTGGGAAGAAGGTGAGTCATCACTGGACTTGTCTAACTCTGGACAAGTTCAGGATCTTTTTGGTGAGGAAGTACAATCAATGGAAGTGGAACCTTCTGTTCCTCCGCCAGCTTCCAGTGCTCCCACTTCAGTCATCATCCCAACTGAACCACAATAATCACACCCTTTGTTTCAACATGCTCCGCCTCCACCACCACCAACTTCACACTTCCACCAGACACCACATATATCAATCCTCTTCCTTCCTCACTACAAATATCACAAAATCAACCTCCACCACCTGAAGCACCAATGAACTTTCCTCCAGTTCAAAATGTTCTCGACTCCACTACAACTACAACTGCTCCTATTACTGAAAGAGTCGAGACATTGATTTCATTGGTTGTCAGAAATACATCTGGACCTTCTTCAACACCAGTGGGTTTCTCCTCATCTTCTTCTACCGAAGTCCAAGGCCTTCTTAGCAAGGTGGCGGACTTGGAGAAATCCATTAAGTCTTCTTCTCAGGTTCTTTCTGACTTTAAATCTGCCATAAACTCATCTATTCAGTCAGACTTGAACACATTCTCTGGTAATGAAAAACTGGTGTTTGAGAAGTTGAATGAACTGGTACTGGCCACAAACAACTTTCAAGAATCTTTTAAAGTGGCAGTCCAGGAATTGAAGGCAAATGAGCCAGTTTCAGCTTCCTCAGTGCAAACTGCAGTCAAAGCAGTAGTTGACACTCCTTTGGAAGAACTGAAGACTGAGGTCCAGAGGCTTCATCGTGTGGTTGATAGATTTGATTCAAGACCAACTTTAGACCAGAGTTCAGTCATCAGTAATGTAAGTGACCAGACTGCCTTAAAACTTTGAAATCTGGTACTTAAGCAGCCCTCCACTGATGTGACTGACTCTGTCATGCTTCAACTTCGAGAGGTCTTGTTACCAAAGGTGGTAGAAGTGATTGTAAAGGAAATCCCCAAGGACTTGGCCACTGAAATGAAAAATTAAAAGAAAGAAGTCCAAGGATTGAAGAAGGAAATTTTTGAGATCAAGCCAGTGGCAGGCCGCACATTTGGTTCCACGGACAGGCAAATGCTTGAGAACATATGGAATCACCTCCAAGTCCATACTGGAGGTTATTCCAAGGGGGGAAGTGACCAACCAAGTGCCCTGGTTGCATTTGCTGCTGAAAAAATCAAGGAAAGAAAAATGGCTACTGGTACTGATGCCAGTGTGTCTGAAGGTGAAGTTCCTGGTACTGATGCCAGTGAACCACAATTTGAGGAATTTGAAGATGTTGCCCAACTCAAGAAAAATCTTAAGGGCAAATATGATGAAACTGAAGAAGACAAGTCTCCTGAAAGGCCAAAATAACTGATGAGGAATCCAAAAGATTACATCAAGCTGAAATCCTCATCAGTATTCAGAAAGAAAATGCTAAGAAAGCACTTGTCCAACATCATAAAGAAATGGAAAAAATGGGCACACTGGACAGTGCTAATGCTGGGTCTTTGAACCTGGAGATGGAAATGTACATGCTGATGAAGAAAGATCCCAGAATCATCAAGTGTCTTGAAGTTCTGGATGATATTCGTCTGAGAAGTGCCTATCTGAAGGAAGAACAGGAGTTGGACTCGTTTACACATGGCATTCCCATTCCAGAATTGATTGAGAAAAGAAGAAATGAATTGATTCGTCTGAAGGATCAAGTTAAAAAGAATGTTGCTGCACTGGAAAGGAAGTATGCCAGAAAAAGAAAGGGTAGTAAAAGTACAAAGGCCTCCATTGATGCTGATCTTGCAAACTTCATTCCCTTGGATACTTCAAGGTCTCTCTCTAAGGTTGTAACTCGTGAAACTGGTGATATTCCTACTGAAAACAAACCAGTGGAATCATCTGAACAGGGCATTGGTTCTGGTGATCAAGCTAAGACCAGAGAGCGATACGAAGCATTTATTCATGGCAGAGCTGACGTCAGAAAAATCATTGGCGCAGAAATACAAGGTATCCCTGATGATCCTAAGTTCGAAAAGTTTTCAGTGAAGTTGTTCAGGGAAGAAAACTTCATTGATGAAAGGCCAGCTTGTACTATTCATGCTTTTGGGATGACTGAACTAAAAGAGATTGGTGAAACATTCAAAGGAAAAAGCGCATTCACCAAGGCAGAAATAGCTTTCATGAAAAGAATCAAAAACAAGTTTGCCAAAAAGAAACAAATGGAAGCTGAACTGGGAATTCAATCTGAACCTGTTTCACCATCTCAACCAAAGAGGAAGGCTACTGAAGAAGCTTCTGGTCATATGGACAAAAGATAGCCTGCCTCATTTATCATTTATTTGCATTTGTAATATATGAACAAATTTGTAACTTTTGTCATTGATGTTGTATATATAGTTGCAAATTTCAGTTCCACAAGTAGATGATAAGATTAAGTCTAGCAAAAACTTAACATAACAAAACTAATACACTGATGATCTATAAAGTGTATTCAGTTAACTTCAAAATTTAGACTTAGTCAAAAACAAGTGTTTTTCAAGTATGTAAATTGTATAGATAGAAGCTTGAAAAACATTGCATTATTTCTGAACAAATAGGGGGAATTTGTTAAGTCCAAGTTTCACTGGACTAGCTCCAGTAAAGCATACTGGAGCTCCACTGAAGATTTGTCCAGAAATAATGGAAGACCAGTGAACGCCTTACTTGTACAGGTAATCTGGAAGGCACCAGCTTTCAGTTCACTGGACTTCACTCCAGTCAAGATCTATTCCACTGAAGACATTCTCACTGAAGTCGAAGACTGAAGTCTGAAGAAAGAAGACTGACAAATGGCGGAGTCCACTGGAAGTCTTATCTGATCAACGACTGGAGCTTTCGTCAGTGTTCTAGACCTTACAAGTCTGAACACTGATTACGAGGAAATGATTTTTGCCTTTACATGCTATTATCCGGACAATCCATTTGTCAATTGATAAAAATACAACACGCGTGTAAAGGTGGTTGGTTAAAGTATGACAAATCACATCAAACATGACTTTATCATTGTACTTTAACCAATGCATTTATGGAATTAAAGTTGTTTCCTTAAATGCATGCAACCATATTTGTACGGCATAATAAATTCACTGATTCACTGGTGAATTTATTTGCCTATAAATACCAAGTCATTTCCCTCGTTCAAATTACTTTTTGCAATTTGGTGAACTTGCATAAATACTCTCGATCGCAAAAAGGAATACTTCACAACTTTAAGTATTTCGATCCAAGAAGATTATTTATCAAGTATAGATCACTTGTAATTCATAGATTGTTAGGATAGCTACACTTGTGTATTATCTTGGTTCCGCAACAATCTTGTATTTTATTTAACATCAATAAATAAAATACACTTGAAAATTACATTGTGTTCCACCAATTAATTTACCTTATTTATTGCTTTAAGTCTTGTATTACTTTATTTATATTCTTGCATTTATATTTAAGTAATACTAGTCCTTTTATAGTATATACTTGACGTATTTTACACTTGTGGATTAAACCATCGAGTGAGGGACTTTACAAGAAGCTTGTTTGCTCATTCATAAGTTGTTTTAACTCAAGTTAAATAGGGGGAGATTGTTAGTCCCAAAAATGGACTTATGATTTAATTAGTTAAAACATCTGTCTAAGTACATTTTATCAGCAAGAAATGGTCATCATCAAGTACGAGCAGAAATAATCAGTCAGCAGAAGTCGAAGACAGAAGCTGACAAAGAGACCTTAAAGATTTGTGGAATAAATCTTTAAGTCTGAATAATCACTTGAAGATACAAGAAAAGTGTCATCAGCAGTTCTTACAGATAACTGCTGATGACAAGTAAACAAAAGACTTAGAAGAATTTGATTCTACAACATTCTTCTAAGAGGCCTGTTGGTCCATCAGCAAGTGCTGATGAATAAAGACAAAGATGTCGTATCTGGAAGATAAGACAAAAGGAACATAAAGGCATGGGTCCAAAGGGTCAGAACATGCACTTGTCAAATCATAGTTGAACAAGTGGCACACATTAATCCCAAAGTGAATCTTTGTCTATAAAAGGAAGACTACCCATTGGAGGAATGTATTCGTCCAATTAACGCACAGAAATATACATTTGTAACTTTGTGTTTTACAAATTATATTTCTCTCAAGAACTATGTCCATCAGCAGTTCTTTGTGTTTGATAAATTCTGTATTTATCCAACACTATCTGTATTCAGTGACGAGTAATTTAGGATTAGAGTTTGTCTTTTAATCCTTTTATTCCGCATTACTCGTTGTAATTCTTTGATTATTCATTAATAAAGAATTCCATTGAAAATTAACTTTGGGTTCTTAAGTTTAGCTAACAGTGTTGTAAAGTGTTTAATCCTTAACTAAACGATCCGGACCTACAACATAGTTGGTGAAATCGCCTATAAATAGAAATGACTGGAGAACGTATGAAGGTGTGCCGAGGAAGTCTCATATCCTCTTGTCTCCATTCAATTTCCAGTCACGAGACGGTTCACAATCACTGCCAATTCAAATCTCCAAGTTAACAAAAATGAAAGACAAACATTATTAGAAATAGGTTCGTATATTTAAAATCAGTTTTTAATCATTTTTATTTATAAGTTACCATTTTAAGAATTAGGAGCAAGGGAATGTTTCAAGTCTTCACATGAACAAAGATAGAAATTTTACCGATTATACAACTAACTAGTAAATTTCGGTCCCGCGTTGCGGGACTTCAATTATCGTGTTGAAAAAATTGCGTTATTTTAGTGTACTTGCGTTGAACAATCAACTGTTTAATTAAAAATTATTATGTCATATATATTAATTTAAGTGTAAAATCACATTAGCTTCTTTCCGCGCGTTGTCAGGTTTCAATTATTGTGATTACGTTTTGTTATTGATGATATGTTACTATATATGTTAGTTAAAAACTCTGGCATATGAAATAGATATTTATCTAAAGTCAATACCACAAATGCTTTTAAAAGTTTATAGTAACGAACTAGTTATTGTACCCGCGCGTTGCCACGGGGTACGCTATCTACACGACAAAATTTTGGACCCAAATTTATGTCAAATATTCGAACTCAAAATTTAAAAAAGACAATTAAACATGTAGCAATAACAATAAAAAATATAAAAGAGTAATAAGATGTATAAAAACATAAACAATAACTATATTAATGCTTTAAATGTAATATGAACGTAAGACGTAATGATAATAAAGTTATTATATATTAAAAACGTTATTTATTTTAAAATATAGATGAAAATAATCAAAACCAAATGTTTAAAAGTAAATCCGTAACTGTGTGAAAGTTGTTTGACGAAAATCCAAAAGTTTAGTGTCACGAAAATGAAACTTTGATGTAGGGCAAAAGTTAAAAGATAGAAAAAATTGGTAAAAATTATTATATGCTATAAGAACTTGTACATTTCAGGTTTAAAAGACTTGTAAATATGTATAGACTTTTTGTATAAAAACAGAAACAATAACTATATTAATGCTTTAAATGTTACATGAACGTAAGACGTAATGATAATGAAAGTTATTATATATTAAAAACGTTATATATATATAAAAGACGGATAAAAATAGTCAAAACCAAATGTTTAAAAGTAAATCCGTAACTGTGTGAAAGTTGTCTGACGAAAATCCAAAAGTTTAGTGTCACGAAAATGAAAACTTTGATGTAGGGCAAAAGTTAAAAGATAGAAACTTTAGGGGGTTAAAATGAAAATTGGTAAAAAGTATTATATGCTATAAGAACTTGTACATTTCAGGTTTAAAAGACTTGTAAATATGTATAGACTTTTTGTATAAAAACAGAAACAATAACTATATTAATGCTTTAAATGTTACATGAACGTAAGACGTAACGATAATGAAAGTTATTATATATTAAAAACGTTATATATATAAAAAGACGGATAAAAATAGTCAAAACCAAATGTTTACAAAGTAAAATCGTAACCATGTGAAAGTTATTTGATGAAAACATGAGAACCCAAAAATTTAGTGTCAATAAAATAAAAACGAAAACTTTGATGTGGGGCAAATTTAAAAACGTTATATATATAAAAAGACGGATAAAAATAGTCAAAACCAAATGTTTAAAAGTAAAATCGTAACCATGTGAAAGTTATTTGATGAAAACATGAGAACTCAAAAATTTAGTGTCAAAAAAATAAAACGAAAACTTTGATGTGGGGCAAAAGTTAAAAGATAGAAATTTAGGGAGTTAAAATGAAAAATGGTAAAAATTATGTGTGCTATAAAAACTTGTACATTCCACGCATAAGGTACTTGTACATTCATATACCTTTTTAGTATATTATAAAAATAACTATATTAATGCTTTAAATGTTAAATGAACGTAAGACGTAACGATAATGAAAGTTATTATATATTAAAAACGTTATATATATAAAAAGACGGATAAAAATAGTCAAAACCAAATGTTTACAAAGTAAATCGTAACCATGTGAAAGTTATTTGATGAAAAATGAGAACCCAAAAATTTAGTGTCAATAAAATAAAAACGAAAACTTTGATGTGGGGCAAATTTAAAAACGTTATATATATAAAAAGACGGATAAAAATAGTCAAAACTAAATGTTTAAAAGTAAAATCGTAACCATGTGAAAGTTATTTGATGAAAACATGAGAACCCAAAAATTTAGTGTCAATAAAATAAAAACGAAAACTTTGATGTGGGGCAAATTTAAAAACGTTATATATATAAAAAGACGGATAAAAATAGTCAAAACCAAATGTTTAAAAGTAAAATCGTAACCATGTGAAAGTTATTTGATGAAAACATGAGAACTCAAAAATTTAGTGTCAAAAAAATAAAACGAAAACTTTGATGTGGGGCAAAAGTTAAAAGATAGAAATTTAGGGAGTTAAAATGAAAAATGGTAAAAATTATGTGCTATAAAAACTTGTACATTCCACGCATAAGGTACTTGTACATTCATATACCTTTTTAGTATATTATAAAAATAACTATATTAATGCTTTAAATGTTAAATGAACGTAAGACGTAACGATAATGAAAGTTATTATATATTAAAAACGTTATATATATAAAAAGACGGATAAAAATAGTCAAAACCAAATGTTTACAAAGTAAAATCGTAACCATGTGAAAGTTATTTGATGAAAACATGAGAACCCAAAAATTTAGTGTCAATAAAATAAAAACGAAAACTTTGATGTGGGGCAAATTTAAAAACGTTATATATATAAAAAGACGGATAAAAATAGTCAAAACTAAATGTTTAAAAGTAAAATCGTAACCATGTGAAAGTTATTTGATGAAAACATGAGAACCCAAAAATTTAGTGTCAATAAAATAAAAACGAAAACTTTGATGTGGGGCAAATTTAAAAACGTTATATATATAAAAAGACGGATAAAAATAGTCAAAACCAAATGTTTAAAAGTAAAATCGTAACCATGTGAAAGTTATTTGATGAAAACATGAGAACTCAAAAATTTAGTGTCAAAAAAATAAAACGAAAACTTTGATGTGGGGCAAAAGTTAAAAGATAGAAATTTAGGGAGTTAAAATGAAAAATGGTAAAAATTATGTGCTATAAAAACTTGTACATTCCACGCATAAGGTACTTGTACATTCATATACCTTTTTAGTATATTATAAAAATAACTATATTAATGCTTTAAATGTTAAATGAACGTAAGACGTAACGATAATGAAAGTTATTATATATTAAAAACGTTATATATATAAAAAGACGGATAAAAATAGTCAAAACCAAATGTTTACAAAGTAAAATCGTAACCATGTGAAAGTTATTTGATGAAAACATGAGAACCCAAAAATTTAGTGTCAATAAAATAAAAACGAAAACTTTGATGTGGGGCAAATTTAAAAACGTTATATATATAAAAAGACGGATAAAAATAGTCAAAACTAAATGTTTAAAAGTAAAATCGTAACCATGTGAAAGTTATTTGATGAAAACATGAGAACCCAAAAATTTAGTGTCAATAAAATAAAACGAAAACTTTGATGTGGGCAAAAGTTAAAAGATAGAAATTTAGGGAGTTAAAATGAAAAATGGTAAAAATTATGTGCTATAAAAACTTGTACATTTCAGGTTTAAAAGACTTGTAAATATGTATAGACTTTTTGTATAAAAACAGAAACAATAACTATATTAATGCTTTAAGTTAAAATGAAAAATGGTAAAAATTATGTGTGCTATAAAAACTTGTACATTCCACGCATAAGGTACTTGTACATTCATATACCTTTTTAGTATATTATAAATACATATATTTTATATGTGAAATAAATCAAAAATAAAAAATGAAAGAAAAAAATGTTGAATGAAAGTTTCAATATATAAGTTGAAAACATCAAAAGAGAAAAGTGTGTAAGGGATCGAATCTCAATTCCCCATGGTATCGGGCATTTACCTCTTCAGACGCGTGCGGGCCGTGTTATCGCACCCTTGGTCTCCAGGGGTGCCTTCGGGTTCCAATCTCTAGCATACTGCTCGCTTGGATGTCACTGCTAGGGTTCGAGCCACTAAACAACTAACACGCCGTTCTAAAAAAAACCCGAATAGTGGTACATAATGGTACGGGATGCAATATATTGGTTGGAAACCCAAAAGAAAAAAACTATACAAAAACTAATAAGTAACACGTAGTTAAAAACTCGAACGGGATGTGATGTGGCAAAATGCAAGTGGTATGAGGTGTAACGTGGACGAATCGTTACTCGCCACACATGCGAGTTACTATTCATAAGGTACATAATGGTATGGGACGTGGACACAAAAAAGTTGCAATATATTGGTTAGAAACTCAAAGGAAAAAAAAATGCAAAAAACCAATAAATAACCCGTAATTGAAAATCCGAACGGAATGTAATACGGCAAAATCCGAATAATAGTTTCAGATGTACGGTGGACGAATAGTAACTCGCCACTGTTCATCACTCCATTCTCATTAATAGTATATTATAATTATATAAATAATTATATATATATCTACCAATAAACTAAAACATGATTGAGATGTTCTTGAAACGACACGTGGCGTAATCCTTGATCGACACGTGTCCTTTTAATTTATTTATTTTATTAAATTAGTTTTTTTAATTGTATATAAATTCAATTTCCTTATTAGACTTAGAGTTAAACTCTAACTCTTGGCTTATAAATACAAAACACATTATAACCTTATTTGATTAATCGTTTTTGTTAATAAAATTGTTTTTTTTCTTTCTCGATTCTTCTACTCCTATTACTTATATCATTTATAATAAGTTATTAACATAAAGACTTCAAAATTTTGAGTTGACGATCCGAAATCACAAGGCTATTTGTCGTCATCCAGTATGCTTACAAGTTCCGATTTTGATGTGATTGTAAAAATATAAGGTAAATCCAAAACTTTAACTAAACATATATTATATTTATCATTAATGTTTATTATAACTTAGCTTCGATCATTGGTTTACTTTAACCATAATTTATTTCATTCTCACAAATCATGTATGAGGCATATTCGAATTTTCTTTATGATATAATCTATATATCTACCGTACATCGTACGGGTATTAGAACTAGTAATATAATATAATGTGGTGTTCAAAATAGTATTAAAAATCTGTAATTTTCGAGTTAGATGGTAACTTTTTTTGGGGTTTTCATGTTACTTAGATATTTTAGGTTGTGGATTTGAAAACATTTGTAATTTACTGAAGTGATATTTCCTACAACTAAATACAAATAGGAAAATGGGGACTTTGGGGGAGGGGGACACCTACGCCCGTGAAACAAGTGCGGCGGTCTAATAACAAGACTGACTCTGACTGAGAGTGAAAACAGAGCTTCTACACTATTGTTGTTATTATCACTCTAATCAAAATCAGTTAATAATAATGAAACCAATGGAGAGTAGCGAAGAAGAGGAAGAAGAAGAGGAGTTTCCATCAATTGAATCTGTGACTCCTCAATCTAAGATCCACACCGTCTTTCAATCCAAAACCGAAAAGGTACCCCCTCTCTTTTCTTCCAATATATTTTTATTATCTTTTATATTATAATAACAAATAATGGGGTTTTGTTCCTGATTTGATTTATATATAATGGTGTTCAGGGCATTAGAAAGCTGTGTTTTGAGCTTCTTGATTTGAAGGATGCTGTTGAGAATTTATGTGGCAACACTCAATCCAAGTACTTAGCTTTTCTTAGGTATTTCCTTCCCTTCCCTTCCCTTCCATTCTCTCTGTTCCTTTTATGATATGATATGATATAATATATGATGTTTACTTAAGCTAAATGAAAGGGAAATTAATATCCTTTTATTTATTTGCTACTTATAACTACCACATTACAGTTTTCCTCGAACATGTAAGCTCGATAATGATGTTCTAAACCTCTCGTTCGTTGAGGTCTAACTGTTATCGGTGCTTTCGGATACAACCTTGCTTTTATGCCACTTCGTAGGACCTATAATTAGTCCATCACACTGTAGACTGTACTATATATACATAAATGGTCCCACTGTAAAACCAATTGATCAATGTTGATACGACCCATAGGTTTATAATAAACTCACATTTGTTTCTTACGTCTTTCATTGTGGGATTGACTTTGTACCCAACAAGAGTGACCATGTGTCACATGAAAGGAAAAGAGACAATTTATATATATTTGTGACTCCACCCCCACCGGATTCAGTCTGTTACATAAGTAATGTCAAGTTTCTTGTTTAATTCACTCGAGATCTGTTCTATCTTTTATCGATATCTTTCTTTTACTGTTTGTCTTTCTACTCCTTTTGGATGCCATTTACCTTTTTATCTTGGTGTATTCAGTTAATTTTAGTATCAAACTTCCAGAAACTTGAAATTGATTTTAAACAACATAATAAGTTCTTATAAATATCAAAGATTCCTATTGTCAAATTTACTAATCAGAATACACTTCTGGCTACAATAAAGTCAAGATAATCAATTTGACTAATATAAAAAGGGGAGTGATATATCTACAACAACTTTTAGCCGTTCACAACAATGCATGCTTTATACAGTTGTACACTGTACAGTATAAGATGTACATTTGTTGTGGATGGCAAAAAATTGTTGTAGATATATCACTCTCCATATAAAAAGCTATGATTTGTCTAACCATACACGGTTGTTAGTCTTTGTAGTAGCTGAGTAGTGAAGTATCATCAACATGTATGTTTATATCATGTTTAACATAGAAGATAAAAAATAATTAAGTGTGCAGTCTAGCACAGATGGGGAGAAGAAATATGAGCATGAAATTAGGAGCCTTAATAAGTTGGACCTTGCTTAACTTAGTTAATGGGATTTACTTGTTTTTTGTTCACTTGAAATCGGTGGCACTATAGCATCTTGCAAAGTTCAAAGTCAAACTTTATCACATTTAGATGTGTTTTGGTTCAGTTGTTTAATGTTTATTGTAAGTAGTCTTCTAAACAAACCCAATTTAAGGTATTGGTCAATTAAGTTAGTAGATGCCACTAAGCTGTAACATAGGCGCCTTTTGCTTTTCTAGTTACCTATCTCTTCACTATTTTGATTTTTTTAATAGATGCATAACAAATGATTTTTTAAGTGTTGGTATTCATAATAATATGTACATATTTAAAGGTTATCCGAAGAAGTTGTTGAAATGGAGCATGAGCTGAATGAGCTACGAAAGAATATCTCTGCACAAGGAATTCTTGTACAAGACTTATTGAGTGGTGTCTATCATGAATTGGGAGAGTGGAGTCGAGCCAACCCAGACCTCCTGAATGGTGAAGAGCTTCATAAAGACGATGAAATCAACATTTGTTTTCAAATGAAGCAGAAGATGAGAAGAGATTATGTCTGGAAATTATAGATGCTCTTCTGGCTGAGCATAAAGTTGAACAAGCAATACAGGTTATAGATGCAGAAGAAAGAAAACATCCAGAACTTAAGAGTTCATCAGATACTCTAACAAATGAATTGTCATCATACAAATCTGCTTTCCAGAAACGAAAGTTACTGCTTGAGGATCAACTGATTAAGATGACAGAACAGACATTAGTTGATGCCGCTGATCTGAAAATGGCTATTTCCGGTTTATTGAACCTTGGGAAAGGTTCTCTGGCACATCAGCTTCTACTGAAAGCAAAGGGAGCACGCCTTAAGAAAAGTATTGATGTCTTTCTTCCATCATGTCCATGTTACCCAGAAACATTTGCCGCTACTTTGTCAAACCTTGTATTTTCTACAATCTCATCAACAACAAAGGAGATGAGTTTGATGTTTGGAGATGATTTGGTTTACATCAACAGAGCTGTTCAATGGGCAGAACGGCAGATTGAACTATTTGTGCGCTTGGTCAAAGAGAATGCACCCTCTTCTGAGACTGTTTCAGCCTTACGTGCTGCAAGTGTTTGTGTTCAGGCCAGTCTTAATCACTGTTCTGCATTAGAATCGCAGGGATTGAAGCTTTCCAAAGTGCTCTTGGTACTTATGCAGCCATACATTGAAGAAGTTCTAGAATTGAATTTCAGAAGAGCTAGAAAACTAGTTTTTGATTTTTCTGGAAATGATGAAGTTTTACCATTGTCACCCCGTCTTGCATCGCCGTTGTCTACCTTTTCTATATCTTCTGATGGCCTTCTTGTTGATAGCGGCACGAGGTTCATTTTCATTCTTAAAGTGAGTAAACTTCTGTATCGACAGGGAACATTAATGTTATTTTCTTTGGATACTTTCACCAAAATTACTTTCCAACCTAGATTTTAGTTCACATTATCTTACACAGACATATATGATGAGCGTTAGAATGGTCACTTTTGTTTCAGAAGCACCTTAGAATAGTCATTGTTAAGTACTTAAATGTCAAACATGCATACAAAGGTGATAAGTATCTGACTTCTCCAAGAAGTTGCAGAATATTTTCTTTTACTTTTTACCTAACTCTTGGGACTTTGTGACAGTTCTGTGTGTGAATTTCAATATATAAGAACCACAAAAGGCTTAGAAACATTATATCAATTACTTGTAAAGTGAGGTGTCAAAATGGGCAGGTTGAGTTAATGAGTTATAATGGCCAGGTTGGTAAGTCATGTAACAGGTCAAAATGGGTATTTTGGGTAAAGGTTCCAGATCAAAGTTTTAAATGGTTTAATTTTAGTAAAGGTTGGTTCCCTTTTGTGTAATCGAACATTTTTTGTAGGTACATGATTGATTATCCGTGATATGCTGTTATATTCATCAATTTATCTAAATGCAATATTATTTAATTATCTTGGACAGGATATAGTGGAGCAACTAACGAACCTAGTCATATTGTACTTTGGAGGAAATGTGTTACCTAGAATTTTACAACTATTTGATCAATACATAGACGAACTGATAAAAGCTTTACCTGAGCCAACTGAAGATGATAGTTTGGTGGAATTGAAGGAAGCGGTACCATTTAGAGCTGAGACAGATTCCCAACAACTTGCCTTGTTGGGGACTGCATTTACGATTGCAGAGGAGCTATTACCGATGGTTATGTCCAAAATCTGGAGTGTTATAAATGAAAGCAAGGAAACAGGAAATGAAGTTACTGATAATATCGCTCCTCTAATGAACAATCTGATAGATTATAAGGATTGGAGGAAACAGCTTCAACATTCATTGGATAAACTTAGAGATCATTTCTGTAGACAATATGTTCTAAATTTCATATACTCAAGAGATGGCAAAACACGACCTGATGCACACATTTATTTATGTGGCGAGGGCGATGATCTCAATTGGAATTCCGATCCGTTGCCTTCATTGCCTTTTCAGGTTTGTTCTCTTTATAATGGAGGCATATTTGGTTAAAGATCCTGCGTTCTACTGCTGCTGCCTCATATATATAAAATCAATCATTTTAGGATGTCTCGATACATTCTCTTTTTAGCAACTGTTTAGGTTAAATCACTTTTAGCTGTGACCTTGATAGAAATGAAAGGAATAATCTTCTTGGTATATGAAGGGGTTTCCCTCTGATTGCCATTACTTAAAGAAAATGAATACAGACAATTTAATATTTATTAATCGTATTTTTGACTTTAGAGTACTGTAGTCGCTTCTCTAGGTTTAATTTTTTTATTGCAAATTAATATTGCGCATGGTTAGAGGTTGGTTAGTTGATTCATTTTTAAAAAAACAGAGTCAATTTTGTTTAAAGCTAACGGACAACCTTCTTTTTATGGGTTTAAAGGCATTATTTGGGAAGCTGCAGCAGTTAGCAACGGTTGCTGGGGATGTATTACTTGGGAAAGAAAAGATACAGAAAGTGTTACTTGCTAGGCTAACCGAGACTGTGGTGATGTGGTTGATGTCTAATGAAGAGGATTTTTGGGGTGTTTTAGAGAGTGAAGCATCAAAACTTCAGCCGCAAGGGTTGCAACAGGTAGCTTAGTGAAGAATAATCAATGAAGTTGCAACTCTAAACTGCTAAATAATGTTTTTATTGTTTTTTCCATTAGTATTTGATAATAATGCTTATGATGTAACAATGCGAATGTGTTAGACATCACTCTTGTGGTACACATAGAAACATATGAAGATAATCTAAGTTAAACTGATCCACCAATAAGAGCGATTGGCCAAATGGTCAAACCTTTACTTGCTTTATCCTTCTATCTCATTCTATTTTCTTGTTTAACCTTTGTGTTCCATCTTTTTGAATGAGCTGGAATTCTACATGTTTGTTGCAGTTAATTCTTGATATGCACTTCACTGTTGAAATTGCACGCTTTGCTGGTTACCCTTCCAGAAATGTGCAGCAGATGGCATCATCCATAATTGCTCGTGCTATCAGAACATTCTCAGGCAGAGGTTTAAACGAACAAAGGTACACTTCTGCCTGATACATTATAATATTTGTCCCTCCACCCAAACCTGTCCAACTTGCATATTAGTCTGTGCTAGTTGCACTGTAGGTGGCAACATGGGCAGGTCAGCTAACAGATTCTATTGGGTTTAGGTCAAAATAGAGATGTTTTCAGTATAGGTCAAAGCAGGTTAGGTCAGCTTGAGTGAGCGGCCAAAACTTTTCATCCAGTTTAATTTCATATGATGATAAATCGTTTGATTATGGTTATTAAATCATCAAATTATTGATCCGATCTTCAAACAGTTCAAAGCAGAAGCATTCTGTTTAAAGCAATACATGAGGTTGTTGTCATCTAAATGGGTGAATCAGGCGGGTTGTCAGGCTGGGTTGACCTGCAAACACTTTTATGTTCATTTTGAATCATGTTATTTGTAGTTAATGCATCAATAATTTCACATAAATTACTATGATGGTAATAATCTAAATCATTGAATGAATTGATCAAGGGTGTTTCTTTCTCAGTGGGTGAATTTAGGCGGCTTGCTGGGTTGGACCAACCTGCAAACACCTATATGTTCAATTTTATGCATGAAGGATAACAGACAAAAGAAAAAAAAACAGTATGTCAGTAAAGTAAATCATTTTGAATTGATTATGGTTATATGCATTGAAAATAGACCTTTGGGGGGGTTCAAATATTTGACCCACACAGGACTTTTTGAGATGTAACATAACTAGAGTTGACCCATTCACAAATATATGGGTCTAAGTTACTAAACTAGTCCAAGATGACCCATGCTCTCTCATTCAAAGTTACTAAACTAACTTTGAAATCTGACCAGTGTACTTCCCGAGGATGAATGGTTTGTTGAAACCGCGAAAGCTGCAATAAACAAGCTTCTATTGGGAGTTGATGGGTCAGATACTTCCGAAATTGATGAAGACCATATAATTTTACATCATGATGATGATGAATTACATGATGAAGTGATCTCAGATTCTGACGAATCCCCGTCTTCTCTTTCAACAATTACAACATCAGAGTCATTTGCTTCTGCAGAAAGTCAAATGTTGGATAGTCTGTCAGATTTTACAGATCCTGAGTCATGACGTTACACATCTTAAGGATGACCAACCGGATTTATTTTCTATGTTGTTAGTGATGTTAGCTTTTATTAGATCCGAAGTAGATCGCATGTAATATCTATTAAAAAGACTTATTCTGTAGTCTTATTATAAAGTTATGCGAAAGCAAGTTGTCGTCATCTTTCTTATAACCTCGTTACTGTTGAATTTTCTCGTCATGCGAGTGAATCTATTTTATATGAAATAGGTTTGGTGGGGTGTAGAGATAGCAATGGAACAAGCAATAACATGGATCCCATCACCTCTATCCCCCATCTCCTCCGATTCCCCACCACAGTTAGTGCAATCTATTTTACTCTTAAATTACACCTGCTTAGGATAATTTACGACTTCTAAAAAGCCTCCACAATAATCAACTCCCATAAATGTTGAAAGTGGGGCTCGAACCTAGTTGGATTCTCCTTAGATCAAAGGTTTACTAACGAGTCACCAACTTCATCGGCATATGATTGTACACTTTTTAGTTATATGTTTACTTATCATATCCTTAAGTAATTATCATTATTGCGTCTTTCGGAAAACGACAATTTATTGGTTCAAACAGAATGGGTCACGAGTATACTTTTTTATTATATTTATGTAAATGTAAATGTGAAAATATGATTAACTGACTTCACATGTGTAATAAAAGTTGACCCGCATGTTGTATATTAAACAGGTTCCAATAAATAAGCTCAAGCTCGGCTTAGGTGGAGCCGAAATCTCAGCTGATTAAAAACCACATTAGCTAATTGAAGAGGTAGATTAGGCCTTAACTGGAACTCGAGTTAAACAAGCTTCGACCTCAGGTAGCTCGTTGCGCCCCTAGTTAAGGGTAACTTTCAAATAGAAAATACCCAGGGGTTTTGTGGTAGATACCAAAATCTCAAAGGACTACGAAGTGTAATAAGTTGTATATCTATCCATCTATCTGGTATGGAAGATATAACGGAAGAACCACACACAAACGCTGAGAGCAAATGATGGTAATCAGCTACAGCTCATGTACACCATATCACCGTGTTCCTCACATCTGTTACATCAGAAACCTTCATCATCCAACAATTACAATGCTACACTGTGAATTGGAGTCAGTGTTAACAAGAGCTAGCAGACGATCATTATCTTTATCTCTGCTGGCATCATTTTCTGTCCCTATTTTGTTTTCTAACTCGGAAACTATTGCTGCTACGGATACTCCTCGGTTTTTTGAACTAGCTGATTCTGGAGGTGTAAAGGCGTTGGAACTTCGTGTTGGTCATGGCCACGATTCTCCTGTCAATGGTGATCAGGTTTTAAATCACTTATCCAATATGCCCTGATTGATGTATATGTATATGTATGTAAAATGTAGCTAGGCAGCTCATGAATGCAATAGGTCCTGATTGATGTTTTTATGATAGGTTGCTATTCATTACTATGGACGTTTAGCTGCTAAGCAGGGATGGCGTTTTGATTCGACGTACGACCACAAAGATGAAACTGGTGATCCGATTCCGTTTGTGTTTACTCTTGGTGGAGCGAAGTAAGATATATATGTCTTTCCTCATTTGTTTGGTCTTGTGGATCGATTTGTATAGAAGTACTTTATTATATATGTATTCCCAATATCTAACTAGGAAAAATTACAACATTCGTTGTACCCAAAACTATCATTGTGGTGTGTTTTTCGTCCCTGCCCAAATAAGTGACTCAAAATCATCCTTGTGGTGTGTTTTTTGTCCCTCCGGTTAAACGGGTCTGTTTACATGAGAGCATTTTCGTCATTTTATTCCATACCCGTTCCTTCTTCAAAACACACTATCATATTATTGATTAATTAGAGGTAGTTATTATGATAATGCTATAGTTTTCTGACTTTACTGGTTTGACCCAACCAAACCCATTTTGATCAATTACCCGACCCACTAATTGCCCCATCCATTTTGTGCTATTGCTATTCTATGATTCAGCCTAAGAACTCTATGTGTATTTGTTAACCTAGTCAGGTCATAGCAGGGATTCAAGCAGCGGTTAGATCAATGAAAGTGGGTGGTATACGTCGAGTCATTATCCCGCCATCCCAGGGATATCAAAACATGGATCAGGAACCCCTTCCACCAAATGTAAGCTCTTGAATGTATCTATAAAAGAACATTCGCTTTTATGCTGTTTTTCTCTATCTTTCTTTTAGTAAGACATGTAACTACATTTTATATCTTATTCTTCTTGCATCATATGAAAGGTACACACTAGAATAAAATGTTAGCAAGTATGTAATTCATTTCCTAACATTTCAATCATTTGACATTTCATGATGTGCCTCTATATTTGTTGTATTTGATTATTAGAGCTTTTGATAACCAATTTTTAGATAAATGTTCAAAGTGTTTGACGATGTTAGGCGTCAAATTGGGTTGGTTGGACGTAGGCAACATGTTTAAACAGGTAATTCTTGCGGGCATGTGAAATGGAATGGGCTGACATGCTGCCATTTTTTCGGTCCAATTCTGTAACTTTATAAGATCATTAATATGTGAAATATTATTAAGTTAATGATGCAGTTATTTGATTAAAACAATTTAGGAGGTTGTAAGTACTTAATAGAAAGTAAGTAGATAAGTAAGCACCCAATGCCGTCTTCCACGGGTTTTGGGTCCCAATACCTCTAGGGTGTATGAGGGAGGTTAAAATGTAGACAGCCTTACCCCTACCACGTCGGTGTAAAGAGGTTGCTTCCGGATTCTATCTAAGATTAGAAAAGGATTTCCAGCCTTGCAAGGCATGAGGAAAGAACACTTGACCTCTGTCTCTAGAGGCAAGACCTCTTTCTCCAGAAGTGAGGGTGTTAACCACTTATCCAACCTTGCTGGTTTGGAGGTTGTAAATACCGGATATATACACTAAATCATTAAGTGACGCTAAAAGCTCCATTTGTTTTCCTTTGTATTCCGTAAAGATGTTTATAGTGAACCCTTTCACCTATTCTCAATGTATCCCAAGTTTACTCATTATATATATATATACTGGTTGAATGACCCCCGTGACTAGATCTCATAGATCTGTGGCGCTTCCTGGTCCAAATGAAACTCTAAGAATGCTACAGAATGTGACCCTCAATCCATGCATTTTTTAAAATCAAATCAAGTGAGTGATAAAGTGAGGTTACGGTCAAAGAGTATATGTGTACATGTAGTACAATGTTTAAGTAGTTCATTATCTGTCGTGTTTATCTCTGCGAACATTGATATATCTCGCGGATCAGTGGAACCCAACCCTATATATTATGTGCATGTCATATAAGATGTTCCCTGTTTAAATGGATTGCAGTGTCAAAAATCCAATCCATATTTTTGACATCACACTAACTTATTAATCATTACGTTTGACAGTTTTTTGACAGGCAAAGGCTGTTTACAACCATTTTCAATCCTACGCGTCTTGCTAATGGAGAAGGCTCTACCTTGGGGATTATCATATTTGACATTGAACTTGTCAGCCTGAAGCACCCATGAACTGGTAACCTCCAGTACATTTGTATTTTGAAAACACATTTACAGTCTGTAATTAATCTTGTGCATAATCTAAAACCCAACAAATCTTATCTGAATCCGCTGATACACACCAAATTTCTTGTTGAATACAAACTGAAGACAGAATCATTCTAAAGATATAATGCTACTTTTGGTATTCCTTTAATGCAGTTATTCATTTACTTAATAAGTTTATAGAAAATGAACATGCAGTTTTTCTTATCATTTATCACACCACCAGGAGGTGGAAATTCGTGTAAGCTCACATTCTCACAATTAGGAAATCTTGTAGTTTTAAGTGAACCACTGTCTCACTTTTTCGAAATAATCTATTAGTTCTGATGCATATATTACCTATGGGCAATGAGGTGCCTCCATCAATTCAACAATTTTTATAGGGAAAACTGGCTACATAGAAATTGTTTATAGAATCAGCAGAATTTGTTGGTATAATCTATCAAAACACACGCAAACTTACAGCAATTCGTATATCATTCTAGTAACGTCATTTGAAAATAAGTGTTCAAATTAAGTGTTCTCGTCAATATTGAGTGTTCTCGTCATTTCGAAACATATATTGATGATTTTACATCTCAGATTCATCAAATTATATATTTGCATCTCAAATAAGCACTAATGCATGAATGCATCTTTACATATTTTCGTTATTTGTCAGAAAATGAAAATTTATAAATTTGATGTAGATGGATGCATAAAAAAAAATGTAATTCTCTCAGTTTTTGACAATCAATGTATTGTTAATTACACGGACGGTACCTGAACATACCCTACATTACCTTTTTGGTACAAACTTTTGCAACTCTACTCGGACCATACCCCAAGTTTCAAAAACCTACTCGGACAGTACCTATTTCTGACGGCCGTCTATTAGGTCGTTAAGTCACAAGTTTCAAACTTTTGTAACTTTACTCGGACCATACCCCAAGTTTCAAAAACCTACTCGGACCATACCCCAAGTTTCAAAAACCTACTCGGACCATACCCCAAGTTTCAAAAACCTACTCGGACCATACCCCAAGTTTCAAAAACCTACTCGGACCATACCCCAAGTTTCAAAAACCTACTCGGACCATACCCCAAGTTTCAAAAACCTACTCGGACCATACCCCAAGTTTCAAAAACCTACTCGGACCATACCCCAAGTTTCAAAAACCTACTCGGACCATACCCCAAGTTTCAAAAACCTACTCGGACCATACCCCAAGTTTCAAAAACCTACTCGGACCATACCCCAAGTTTCAAAAACCTACTCGGACCATACCCCAAGTTTCAAAAACCTACTCGGACCATACCCCAAGTTTCAAAAACCTACTCGGACCATACCCCAAGTTTCAAAAACCTACTCGGACCATACCCCAAGTTTCAAAAACCTACTCGGACCATACCCCAAGTTTCAAAAACCTACTCGGACCATACCCCAAGTTTCAAAAACCTACTCGGACCATACCCCAAGTTTCAAAAACCTACTCGGACCATACCCCAAGTTTCAAAAACCTACTCGGACCATACCCCAAGTTTCAAAAACCTACTCGGACCATACCCCAAGTTTCAAAAACCTACTCGGACCATACCCCAAGTTTCAAAAACCTACTCGGACCATACCCCAAGTTTCAAAAACCTACTCGGACCATACCCCAAGTTTCAAAAACCTACTCGGACCATACCCCAAGTTTCAAAAACCTACTCGGACCATACCCCAAGTTTCAAAAACTACTCGGACATACCAAGTTTCAAAATTACACTGGTACCTGAACTATACCTCAAATTACCCTTTTGGTACAAACTTTTGCAACTCTACTCGGACCATACCCCAAGTTTCAAAAACCTACTCGGACAGTACCTATTTCTAATGACCGTCTATTAGGTCGTTAAGTCAGTCACGTGTCGTGTCGTGCACGTGAGGACCGGTTTTGTGATTTTCTTACACCAAGGACCAAAAATGTAATTAACTTTTATAATAAATACTTTTTAAATTAAAAAGATATACACACACACACATATGTATGTATATATAATGTATCAATTTATCTATCATCATCATCTTAATCTAAATCTTTGACTATCAATGAAATTAAAAACCCGAAATCTACAAAACAAAAGCCAGTAATAAAATTAACCATAAAACCCAGACCTACCTCCCTCTCTGCTGCCATGATTCGATCTAAATAGCTAGAAACAGGGACTAAGGTTGGCGTACTATATATATATATATATAGGGTAGAGATTCAGAGAGAAGGTAGCTTAAGAAGAGAAGGGAAAGAAGATTCGTTTTTGATTTTTTTAGCTTGTTTTTTTATTTAGTTTTGAGTAAATTGCATTTTTGGTCCCTGTGTTATCATCAAATTTGCAGCGGCGGTCCAAATTCACTTATTGTTGCAATCGTGGTCCAATTTTCAGGTTTTGGTTGCAAGCTCATTCCAAAAACTGACATTCGTCTATTTTCCACCGTTAATGAAGGGTAAAGTTGTCATTTACACACAACACACCATTTTTGCAATAAACTTAAAACATAAAAAAATAAACAGAAACAGATATACACTCTTTTAATCTAATATCTGGTAAAAATCAAAAGCAAAAAGCCATGTAACATCGTATAACAACATGACCAAACATTCTCCATTATTTAAGGTTCAAGAGCCTATTCTTCTATTGAAATGGATTCTAGTCCAACTAAAGGGATATTAACAATTTAACATAATACTCCTAAATCATTCTCTCCTAATGTAACGCCCCGAGCTAGGCTCGCAATGTCACTGAAAAGATATAGCGTATGCATGGAATTATCGTAGAACATGAACTATATGACATAAAAGGGTGTGAGTCCCAAACAATAGATGGTTAATTAAACCCGACTGGCAAGTACAACTGATCTTGATGGCCAAGTTCAGTTTACGATCCAGATATGGATAACAAGAAACAATTGACAATATATAAAATGCAAGAACAAATGGCAGAAACTATATAAAGATATATATAAATATAATCAAGTATGTAGCATTGAGACACGTTGTTTTCTTTCTAATGTATTTGATTTATTGATATATAAACAAATACAAGGATTGTTGCGGAACAAAGATAAACACCCAAGTGTAAGTATCTAAACAATCCCGAAAAACAAGTGATCTAAATAACTTGGAAATACTCGTAAGTTTACTTAGAGTATATCTCACAAGTTGCAATGCTAAAGTTTCAAGCTCTTTGCAAGTTGTGAGAAGACTTTGTATTTATAGACCAAGTCCATGATGATGTGGACAAGATCGTACAAATGTGGTTGTGAGCATTTAAGGAATTAAACCTAATTCCTTACATGCTCACACTAGGAAGAGTATATAAGTCAGTTGATGTGACTTATAGTACTATGTTCCAAACCTATACTTTTACCTTGTACCTTTTATTAATAGATAAAGCTAAAAACTGGATAAAGGTATGTAAAGTAAAAAGTCTTCCTCGTAATCAGTGTAAAGTGTTGTAAATACTTTACACTGAGATGCTTCAGTCTTCGATCTGGTAGAATCACTCTTTGCTCGCTTCTGAGATGATTCTCTTCTTCATCCTTCAGTCTTTGACTTCAGAATGAATGCTTCAGATTTATCTCGATCTAAACTGAAGTGAAGCTTCAGTGAAGGAATTCTGAGACATCTCAGAATTCTGTACAGACGTCTTCACTAAACTTCAAGCTATTTCTGAACAAATTATACTTGGTCGATTTCCGACCTAACAAATTCCCCCTATTTGTTCTGAAATAGTGCATGCATTCCAGACTTCTATCTATACAAGTTTGTAAGTCTGAAATACAAGTTTTTGTTTAAGTTGTAAAAAAATTTCATAAGTACATCTTATAGATCATTGATGTCTCAGAATTTTACTTGTGGTTTTCTAACTTAAACCTATCATCTACTTATTGATTACAACATGCAACATATATATACAAACTGAAATGATAGTTACAAATGTAAATTCTTTACAAGTACATGATAGTCTGAAGAGAAACTACTTCTTGGCAGGCCTTGAACCAGAAGGTGCCTCAGTAGGTTTTCTCTTCAGTGGAGAGTGATCCTTTTTGCCAAACAGCCTTCCTTCAATCTCTACCTTGGCTTGCATCTTTTGTTGTATTCTTGCTAACCATGCACCAGTCAAGGCAGATTTTGGTTTCCCTTTCAGAACCTGGATCATCTCCCTGTGCTCAGAAATCCCAAATGTATGAACTGAAACTTGATTGTATTCTTCAGCTGCCCTACCTTCTCTTTTCACAACCAAGTCAAATAACTTCAATCCATCAGCCTTTGTAACTTCCATATCAATGATTTTGGCTGGATGCGATCGATGGTTCATATAGTGATCATACTGAACCTTTTCATGTTTTCTTTGGGTCTCAGCAGCATCATCAGATATTGGTTTGAGTGAAGTAAAGACAACATCACGAGAATCTTTCTTTGCAGTCCTTGTTCCAGTTCTGGGCTTTGTGGGTGGTCTGAACAACTCTTTTTCTACTTTCTGAACTTTTTTCCTTCCTTTTGATCGCCATTTTTTTTCTATCAATGATTTTGGCTGGATGCGATCGATGGTTCATATAGTGATCATACTGAACCTTTTCATGTTTTCTTTGGGTCTCAGCAGCATCATCAGATATTGGTTTGAGTGAAGTAAAGACAACATCACGAGAATCTTTCTTTGCAGTCCTTGTTCCAGTTCTGGGCTTTGTGGGTGGTCTGAACAACTCTTTTTCTACTTTCTGAACTTCGGCCAGAATTTCCTTCCTTTTGATCGCCATTTCTTTTTCTCTATTTTTCTTTAAGTCTTCAATGGATAACTTAAAGGTCAGACTTTCCAACTTTTGTTCCAGAGGAGAGTAGTTCATCCCACATTCATATTCCAGCATATCCACCAAAGCCTTTTGCACTCTTGGATCATTTTTGATTTTTAAGTACCTTTCCAATGATAACCCAAGAGCTGCAGCATCTATGTGATCAAGGGTTCCCATCTTCAGATGTTGTTCCCTTTCTCTTTCTTTGTTCTCCCTCCACATAATAAATTGGTTGGAAACCTGCTTTTGCAATGTTTCCAACTTCTTGCTATCAGCTTCAAGATTGTGCAAGGGATAGCCGTGCTCGTCCACATTCTCACCAACAATGATTCCAGAACCCTTAGAACCTTGCTTTGGTTCTTCTCCTTCTAGAGCCTTTCCTTTTCCCTTATCTTTCTTCTGAACTTGTTCCCCCTGAACTGAGGCACTACCAGAAGGTACCTCAGTGTGCTTCTTGGTTGCTTCAATTATCTCTTGAGTACTAGCAAGCAAACCAATAGGCACACCACTTCCCCCTTTGGGAATCTCTGAAGGCATTCTAGCATAAAGATCAACAGTAGATTTAATTGCCTTCAGTGGTTCCCAACTTTGTTGTTCTAGGCAATCACAAATACCTTTTGCCATTGTAGCAAACTGAGCCTTTAGTCTGAATGAAGAACTAAGGTTCAGTGCTTCTTGATCTTTAAAGTTCTTCAACATCTTTCTATCTTCTTCAGTGAAAGAAGCAGGGGGAGGAGGAGCAGTAACAGTTTCTTTCTTAAGAAGAGTTAGAATTTCTTCTAACTGTTTTGACTGATTCTGAACTGAACCTTCAAGCTTGGAAACTGTATCTTTTACTTCATTTACAGCCTTTTCCACCTTGTCATTTGTGTCTTTGGTCAGTTCAGCAATCATCATTCTAACCTCTTCACCAACTTTCTGACAGACAGAATCTGAAATCTGAGCAGCTAGATTCTGAGATAGCTCAGACTTCAGATCTTTCACAATACCAGCACAAATAGAAGTCCCAAGTTCTTTCTCATTGACACTTGGCTTCTGAACCAACTCATGAACTTCATTTCCAACTGCCATAAACTCTTGCTTCAACAACTCAACACTAGATGTCAAGTTCGCAACCACCGAAGCTTGCACATCTCTCTTTGTCAACCTGAAGGCTTCTCTGATTGCAGAGCTCACCTTGTTGCAAGTCATCACCAGCTCATTCAGCTTCCCAACCACTAGTCCTTCATTACCAGCAACTTTGGTCAACTCAGTTCCAAGGAACATCTGAGCACCTTTCATATCAGCCAAGGAACTAGTGTTGGCAGTTAGAGATTTGGTTAAGTCCTCCACCCTTAAAATAAGGCCTTGGACTTCGGTTTGTGTTTTCTCTAACTGTTTTGACTGATTCTGAACTGAACCTTCAAGCTTGGAAACTGTATCTTTTACTTCATTTACAGCCTTTTCCACCTTGTCATTTGTGTCTTTGGTCAGTTCAGCAATCATCATTCTAACCTCTTCACCAACTTTCTGACAGACAGAATCTGAAATCTGAGCAGCTAGATTCTGAGATAGCTCAGACTTCAGATCTTTCACAATACCAGCACTAATAGAAGTCCCAAGTTCTTTCTCATTGACACTTGGCTTCTGAACCAACTCATGAACTTCATTTCCAACTGCCATAAACTCTTGCTTCAACAACTCAACACTAGATGTCAAGTTCGCAACCACCGAAGCTTGCACATCTCTCTTTGTCAACCTGAAGGCTTCTCTGATTGCAGAGCTCACCTTGTTGCAAGTCATCACCAGCTCATTCAGCTTCCCAACCACTAGTCCTTCATTACCAGCAACTTTGGTCAACTCAGTTCCAAGGAACATCTGAGCACCTTTCATATCAGCCAAGGAACTAGTGTTGGCAGTTAGAGATTTGGTTAAGTCCTCCACCCTTAAAATAAGGCCTTGGACTTCGGTTTGTGTTTTCTCTAACTGTGCTTCTATATTCAAAGGAAGTGGGGGTTGTGTAGAAGCAGGAGCCACAAATGGTAAACTACCAAGCCCTTTAAGTACTTTGTTCATTTGAATGTCAGTTGGACTCTCAGATTCTGTCTCAGAATCCAAGTCCTTCTCTGAGGGGGCATCATAGTTGATTGGTGGTGGTATGTTGTGAATTTGGGGGTGAAGAAATTGAAGTGATGGAGTGAAAGATGGATCGGTTACATATGCGGGAGTGGTACCTGGTGGAAAGATTGGATTTTGGTGAGATGGTGGTGGTGGAACATAAGGCTCATTGTCTTGTTCTGGTTGGATTTCTGGGGGAGGAGGAGGGGCGTTTACGAGGATGGGGGCTGGCTCAGAATCAGATTGATTCGCCTCCAATAGTTCCTCGTCAAACTCAAAGTCAGCAAGAGAATCAAGATTCTCCTGAGGTAGCTCATCGTCATCCCAGAAAGCATTCACTTTTACAATCTGGTCAGATATGCCCTGGTTTGGGTCACTAGTACCCTCACCAGATTCTGGTTCAACATCTGCAGAAGCAGGTGCATCGTCACCAGATTCAACGATTTGTTCAATCGTAGGTACACTAACGGGTCCCACATTCTTTTGTGGCCACTTAGTGACCTTTCTGGACCAGCTAGTGTGGCTGAAACAGTTTTAGTAAATACCTGAAGCATAGCAGAGGAGAGTTCAGGCTCATCTTCAGTAATGGTTGCCTTTGAGAAATCTCTGCCATATTCAGGTACAGAAGCTTCAGGTCCAGCTTGATTATAAGCTTCTCCAAGGATATCCATAAAACACAAGCTTAAAAATCTTGGGAAAGCAATATGCAGACTTCTCTTTCCTTTTAACTTTGTAATCAACTGAGCAAAGAGAATCTCAGCAAAATCTGCTTGCATCCCATTCCAAATGTAATACCCCATCTCAACTTGGGGTAATGAAAGTTGGTCCAACCCTCCATGGTTGCCACCAAGACTCTCCACAATCTGGGTCCAGAAGAACCTCCAGCAATTGCCAAAACCAGACATGAAAATGTGTCCAGAGGTCTTCAAATTACCATCAGCATCCTCCATATCACCATGACCAGTGGCGACTAGAACCTCCCTGAAATTAACTCCTTTGAGTCTTTTAGCAAACACCTGGGAGGTTCGAGGTAGTTCAGATGAAGGGAATTTCTGAACCCCTCAAGAGTGATGACACACTTCTTGGTGCCCTTATTTAGAGTGAAGGAGATGGATTGTTCATCCTTATTTACCACAGCAGTGTACCAGAATTCAAGCAAGTATCGATGATACAATGCTTGAGGATTTGCGGTCAACGCATAATGGAAAGGGGACTGCTCCCAAAACTTGTTGATTCTTCCCATTAAGGTTTCGGACTTCACATTCAATTGAGCCAAAAAGTTGCTCATGTTGAATCGGATTTGAGAAGGTGTGAAGTTCTTTGGCCATGTGGCAGATGTTTTCACATCACTCGATGGAGTATATTCAAAATTTATGAGCGATTTGTGTTGCGAAGAAGATGATGATTTAGACATTTTAAGAATTGAAAAATGAAAGTGAAATGAATATGAAGAGTTAAGGAATTTGAAGAGTGAAGATGAGAGAGATTGATGATTGGAAAGTAAATGAAAAACGAAGTAAATGAAAGAATGAATAAGGAATTTGTATTTAAGATGGAACACAAAGGTAATTTTCCAATTTAAAACAATTTCTGGGGTCAAGTCCGCATTTAATGCAGAGACGTTTGAGTGACCCCACCCTGCACACTTTTTCAGAAAAAGTACTCATTTCTTTCTCTTTTACGGCGCAACTTGTGTGACACATAAGCATGACCAATCCTAAGTTAAAAACCTAGTATGTAGTATGCCACGTGTACACACAATTGACCAAGTACCAAAAAAAATATCTTGAAAAGACTATTGTATTTCAGTGATGACAAGTCAAGTTCTGAGCATGGTCAGTTCCAAAGAGATCTGAACCATCTCAGTCAATAAAATTCAACTGAAATATTTTGATTTTCTGAAGTGCTTCAGTTAAATACATTTTTCTGAGCAAAAAGTCCCCCCTCAAAAATGAAGGTTTATATTAAAGTTTGAAAAATATTTAACATTCCCCCTGAAGTGATGATCCATGAATTAATAAGTGCCAAGATAGTATCACAAAGGCGTTCGATAGCTAGGCGAGCAAAAATTACATGGATCGCTCAGACTGGTGAACCAGATCAGTGTCACTGAGGCGTTCATAACAAGATTACCAGTCTAAGGATTTAACATACCCAACTCACTGACTAGATGTTTAAAGGTTTTGACATCTAAAGGTTTTGTGAAAACATCAGCGAGTTGCTTATCAGTGGGAATAAAGTGCAATTCAATATCTTCTTTCAGAATATGATCACGAATGAAATGATACCTGAGGTCGATGTGCTTGGTTTTCGAGTGCATCACAGGATTGTGAGATATGGCAATGGCACTAGTGTTATCACAAAAGATTGGAGTCTTTGTGTAAGTAACACCATAATCAGTCAGCTGGTTTTTCATCCATAGAATCTGAGCACAACAACTTGCTGCAGAAATGTACTCAGCTTCTGCAGTTGATAGTGATACTGCGGTCTGCTTCTTACTAGTCCAGCTTACTAATTTGCCACCAAGGAAATGACACCCACCAGTGGTACTTTTCCTGTCTATCTTGCAACCTGCATGATCAGAATCTGAATAACCCATTAGATCTAGACTAGAGCCTTTAGGATACCAAAGACCCAGTCTGGGGACACCTTTAAGGTATCTGAAGATCCTTTTAACAGCATTTGCATGTGCCTCTCTGGGATCAGACTGAAATCTAGCACAAAGGCATGTTGCAAACATTATGTCTGGTCTACTTGCAGTTAAATACATCAGTGAACCAACCATACCACGATATTTTGTATGGTCCACTGGTTTTCCATGTGGATCAGAATCCAAAGTTAATGGAGCAGAAATAGGAGTATCTTTTGATGAGACTGAATCAAATTGATATTTCTTTAGTAAATCTCTGACATATTTTCTTGGTTTATGAAAATACCATCTTCAGTTTGTTTTACTTGAAGTCCCAGAAAATATGTCAGTTCACCCATCATACTCATTTCATACTCAGAAGACATGATTTTAGAAAATTTTTCACACATCTTCTCATTTGTAGAACCAAACACAATATCATCAACATAAATTTGTACTAAAAGGATATCACTTTTATCATGTAATATGAACAAAGTGTTATCAATTGCACCACGTTTAAAACCATTTTTAAGAAGATGTTTAGTAAGAGTATCATACCAGGCTCTGGGTGCTTGTCTCAGACCATATAAGGCTTTGTTCAGTCTGTACACCCAATGTGGTTTTTCTTCATTGATGAACCCTGGTGGTTGATACACATAAACGACTTCTTCTAGTTCTCCATTCAGGAATGCACTTTTGACATCCATTTGATAGACTTTAAATTGATGATGAGCTGCAAAAGCTAAGAATATTCTGATAGCTTCAAGTCTGGCAACTGGTGCAAAAGTTTCATCAAAATCTATTCCCTCTTCTTGTGCATATCCTTTTGCAACAAGTCTTGCTTTGTTTCTGATGATATGACCATCTTCATCCATCTTGTTTCTGAAGACCCATCTTGTCCCAATTGGTTCCTTCTTCAGGTTACTGGGACAAGGAACGAGTTCCCATACATCGTTTCTTTTAAACTGGTTGAGCTCATCTTGCATGGCTTCAACCCAGCTTGGGTCTTTCATAGCCTCGTCAATCTTCTTGGGTTCAATAAGAGATAAGAAACTGACGTTTAAGCATTGATCGCTTGTGGCTCTTCTGGTCTGAACCCCACTAGTGGAATTCCCAATGATTTGCTCGATAGGATGTGCTTTAGTCCACTTAGTGTATTGACCAGGATGAATAATGATATCAGTGCAAGAACTTCTCTGAGTAACTTCAGGAGGAGCTTCAGAAAATACATCTGCAGCTCCTTCTTCTTCCTGCAGATCATGACTTGCATCATGAAATTCTTCAGATTGAGGTTGCTCAGTGGAGCCTGATATCAGAGGAGAAGCAGCATGTACATCTGATCCAATAGTCAGTTCAGAAGGCAGTTTGAAACTGACTGGAGGATAAAATGGAATGTTGCTAGGCTTTTTTATTGTTGGTTCTGAACGGAGACGTTCAGAAGCAGGTTCAGGTGACTGATCAGTTTCAGTAATAGGATCAGAATCACCAAAACTTATTGGACTTTCTGAGGGTGGTACAGGAATGGAAT
This sequence comes from Erigeron breviscapus, assembly GCA_034093135.1. Lineage (NCBI taxonomy): Eukaryota > Viridiplantae > Streptophyta > Magnoliopsida > Asterales > Asteraceae > Erigeron > Erigeron breviscapus. Next base: position 72,316,234 of record CM067168.1, read on the forward strand.
TTTTAAAGATTGCAGAATTTGATTCATCAAAGGTAACGTGAATTGACTCATCAACCTTTTCAAGTCTCTTGTTAAAGACTCTAAAGGCTTTGCGATTTGATGAATATCCTAGGAAGTATCCTTCATCAGCTTTTGCGTCAAATTTTCCAAGCTGACTAGAATCATTCAGAATGTATACTGGACACCCAAATACATGGAAGTATCCAATATTAGGCTTTCTATTTCTGAGTACTTCATAGGAGGTCTTCTTGTGTCTTTTGACATAGACAGATCTGTTCTGAGTGTAGCAAGCAGTTGCAACAGCTTCAGCCCAGAAATTCTTGGGAAGACCAGATTCATTCAACATGCTTCTAGCAGCTTCAATCAGCATACGGTTCTTTCTTTCTACAACACCATTCTGCTCTGGTGTGTGTGCTGAGGAGAAGTTCTGAGATATGCCAGTTTCAGTGCAGAAGGACTCCAGAGTGGCATTTCTGAATTCAGTGCCATTGTCACTTCTGAGCTGACAAACTTTTCGCTTGTGCTTGAGTTCAATTTGTTTGATGAGAGCAATGATTTCAGCAGCAGCTTCACTTTTGGACTTGAGGAAAATCACCCAACAATATCTTGAATATTCATCTACGATGACAAGGGTGTATTTCTTTCCTGCTCTGGTCTGAACATTCACTGGTCCAAAAAGGTCCATGTGAAGCATATGAAGAGGTTCAGTAATACTAAAGCTTTGCTTTGTCTTGAATGAAGCTCTTTTCTGCTTACCCATTTCACAACCTGGACATGGCTTGTCTTTGTTGAAAGACATAGAGGGTATCCCATCAACAAGTTGTTTTCTTGACAACTTATTAATGTTCTTGAAGTTCAGATGGGATAGTCTCTTGTGCCACAACCAATTTGTGTCTTCATCTGCCTTTGAGTAGAAACATTGTTCAGAGGTAGAAGAATTCATATCAATGACATAAATGTTTCCCTTTCTTGGTGCAATCAGTACCACCTTTCCATCTCTGTTGAATATGGTGCCTTGTGAAATATCAAATAAAACCTTGAAGCCATCATCACATAGTTGACTGACACTGATCAGGTTATATTTCAAACCGTTCACATATGCAACACGTGTGAATTTGACTTGACCATTATTCACCACACCATATCCCTCAGTTTTTTCCATTACCATCATTTCCAAAAACAATTGAGGGCCCCTCTTGCACCCTATATTCCTCTAGCAGGGTCTGATAACCAGTCATGGTTCGGCCAGCAGCACTGTCCAGAAACCATATGTTCTTCTTTCAGTCTCCCTGCACACAATCAAAGATTAGTTCTTTTTGGGAACCCATCTTTGGATGGGTTCACTAGACTCTCCCTTAGCAGTCTCAGATTTCTTTGGTTCATAAGGAACAGAAGGATCAAAGGGGATTTCAGTCATTATTTCAGATGACAGAAAAATAGTTGGTTTGATGGGGTTTTCAACCTTTTTCTTTTCAGATTTCTTCTTGGTTTGCTTAGAAAAAGGTTTTGTGTTTTGTTTAGGTTGAAGAGGAGGAGTTTCAACATTTTTTAAACGTGCATTACAACTCTGCACTTGTCTAGCCAATAGTTGAAATTGAATTTCTAACCTTAACAAAATTGATTCTTCATTAGACACCTGAGCCTTACCAGAATCTGAGGTAGAAGGCTCAGTGGGGGAGATATTTTTCTTCTTCTTTTGGCCTTTAGAGACCTTAGATGAAGTCTGAGGGGATGGCTTTTTGGTTTTAGCCTTTCTTTCTGAACCAGTTGTCTGAGCTGTTTCAGATTTACCCTCAGATTGTTCCTGGACTCTATCAGTCACAGTTTTCTGTTTGCCAACTTTAGGAAAAATAATTTCAGGTTTCATTTCCTTTGGAAGTGCATCTAAATCAGTGATTATAGATGCCATGTGAAGATCACCAGATTCATATGCTGTTTTTTGATTTGCAAAAGTATTTTTAATTGCAGCATCTGGTTTTGGTGCACTCATCCAAGACTTAATTATTTTCTGCTCTTTTTCAAGGATGGTTTTTAACTCTTCTTTTTCCAACTCTAAAGTGGCAACCATAGACTGATAACTTTTTAGAGCCAAATGAACATCTTTCAGTTCTTTCAATCTGGCATGACTAGCGTTCAGTTCAGAGGCATTGTTTTCAAACATTTTTAGGCTTTCTGAACGCACTGTCTCAACAAAGGAGATGTCAGCCTCTAAAAGAACCAAAAGGTCCAGTTTGTGTTCCTCATTTTCTTCATAGCCAAAATTACTGACCTTTTCATCACTATATCCACCCAGCGACCAGATTCAACATCGGATTTGACCAAATGACCTTGATCTTCTTGTGCCATGAAACACATGTCCCTAACTTCTTCTTCATCATCAGATGATTCATCAGAATCTTCCCATTTTTCAGTTTTGGCAATCATACAACTGTTGCTTGAGTTGTCTTGTGCCAGAAGAGCCATATGTGCCTTTAACTTCTTGTATTTGGCCTTATAGCTGTCATCAGACTTCTGAAAAATAGAATGGTTAGGAGCAGATTGTGATGATGATGGTTGACTAGATCTGCATTCCTTCATGAAATGTCCTTTTATTGCCGCATTTAAAGCATTCAAGATTGGACTTGTCAATAGAAGCACTGGAAGCAAAGGGTTTGCCAGATCGATTTGATTTGGCCTTAAAACGATTGAACGTTTTAGCCAGCATGGCAACCAGATCATCATTGTCATTCTCATCACAATCATGAGTGACATTAGCAGAGACACCAGTTTTTAACATTTCAGAAACCATCTTCTTCATTGAGTCAAATACATCACTCTCAGAAGATAGTAAAGCAGTACTATGTGGTTCAGAATACTGAACCGTACTAGAACTGGTAGAAACATGATTCTTGGCATCCTGCTCAGCCAAGGCTCTTTCAGCTTTGTTCTCTTCAGTATATCTGAAGGCTCCATAAAGGGAAGCAAGAGTATGACTGTGCAAGGTTTTGCCTTGTCTCAAGACCAAGATTAAATTTTCCCATTTAGAAGGTAAAATGTCACAAAATTTCCAACAAAATTTCTTTGTCTTTGGTTACACCCAGGGCTTTCAGTTGGTTTACCAGATTTGTAAATCTGATGTAGGTTTGAGTTAAAGACTCCCCAGGGATAGCAAAGAAAGACTCATATCTTTTGTTTAAAGCAACTTTTCTTGTGACAATTGTCTCATTCGTGCCTTCAAACTGTGTCATTAGTTCCTCCCACATTAATTTGGAATTTTCAAGTAAAACAAGAGTGGGCATAAGGGTTTCTGGAACAGCGTATAAAATCATATTTTGTAACTTGGTGTCCAGGTCTACAAGTCTATGATCTTCCTCAGACCAATGATCCTTCTCCTTAGGTGACTACCTAGGAGTCCCATCGGCATTTCTGACAACAGTAGAAGCATTCATAGGGACAAAGGGTCCTTCTTTTAAGATATCTGGTAAATGTCTCTCAACACCAGCAATATACTTAAGCATGCGCGCTTTCCATGTTTGAAAGTTTTCACTGTTCCCATCAAACTTGGGAACAGGATTATTTGGAAAGTGTACGTGAACATTGTGTGATGGTATATTGTTGTTGATGAGAGGGGGTGGGGTAGCATTATTAGGGTCAGGTCGTTCTTATTCAAAGTCAGCCATCTATGCAGATCAAAGGTTAATGAATTGATAAAATTCAACCTTGCTGCTCTGATACCAATTGTGAGTCCCAAACAATAGATGGTTAATTAAACCCGACTGGCAAGTACAACTGATCTTGATGGCCAAGTTCAGTTTACGATCCAGATATGGATAACAAGAAACAATTGACAATATATAAAATGCAAGAACAAATGGCAGAAACTATATAAAGATATATATAAATATAATCAAGTATGTAGCATTGAGACACGTTGTTTTCTTTCTAATGTATTTGATTTATTGATATATAAACAAATACAAGGATTGTTGCGGAACAAAGATAAACACCCAAGTGTAAGTATCTAAACAATCCCGAAAACAAGTGATCTAAATAACTTGGAAATACTCGTAAGTTTACTTAGAGTATATCTCACAAGTTGCAATGCTAAAGTTTCAAGCTCTTTGCAAGTTGTGAGAAGACTTTGTATTTATAGACCAAGTCCATGATGATGTGGACAAGATCGTACAAATGTGGTTGTGAGCATTTAAGGAATTAAACCTAATTCCTTACATGCTCACACTAGGAAGAGTATATAAGTCAGTTGATGTGACTTATAGTACTATGTTCCAAACCTATACTTTTACCTTGTACCTTTTATTAATAGATAAAGCTAAAAACTGGATAAAGGTATGTAAAGTAAAAAGTCTTCCTCGTAATCAGTGTAAAGTGTTGTAAATACTTTACACTGAGATGCTTCAGTCTTCGATCTGGTAGAATCACTCTTTGCTCGCTTCTGAGATGATTCTCTTCTTCATCCTTCAGTCTTTGACTTCAGAATGAATGCTTCAGATTTATCTCGATCTAAAATGAAGTGAAGCTTCAGTGAAGGAATTCTGAGACATCTCAGAATTCTGTACAGACGTCTTCACTAAACTTCAAGCTATTTCTGAACAAATTATACTTGGTCGATTTCCGACCTAACAAAGGGGTTCGGTGAATCCACATCAAACATTCAAGGCACAATATACATAAAGAACATGAAACCATAAAAGGGCGAATGAATCACGGATCCACGTAAGTCCAAGCCCAAGCAAATGCAACAATCAACCAACACGTCTCGGATTCACTTGATTACCTGAAAAGTGTACTAAACAAAGTCAACACTAGGTTGGTGAGTTCGTAGTGATGGTTCACAAGGAACCGTCGTCAACAATCACAACATGTATAAAGAAAAGTAAGTAATGTCTTACAAGTAGCCTTTACAAGGCACAAGGTCAACCAAGATAGGTAAACCGATAGTAAACCTCGTTACATAACAAGCTCACAATGTATCAACAATGATGAGAGACGCATGTCATAAATATGCATAAGTAATGTCAACGTCAATGAGTATGCGAAGCAATAAGGATGCATAAAGTATAAGTGCATAAGGCATGACCAAGCAATGTATGAGTGCACAACATGTGTGCCTCCCAACATAATCAAATGCAAGTATGTGTGACTACATACTTGGGATCTGTGTGCGTCCCGCACAATGCAACGATACTCACATGTCATCACAATGAACAGTGTGGCATCTCAAAATCATCGGCGTATATATGTCTATATACCCGGAGTCATGTACGTCTCATCAATTCAACACAAGTGTATACATCTATACACTTGGATGTACATATCCGTCTCACCAATATCCATATCATTACATATGCGTGTTTACCTCAATCACAGATCCATCAATCATCAACCATCAAACAAACCAAACTATACGTACATACACTTAGGAGGATTCTACTTTCAACGAGTCCTAGATGCTTATATATAGGGTCACCCACAGTCTTCCCACCACATCTAAAACCCTTTGAAGGCATAACCGACTTCCATGTATGTACGACTATCCTAAATAATCACAATATCACAATCATATGCGTAAACCATCAAACAATCAATCAAAACCACCCATCAATCAAACAATCAATCAAAACCATCCATCAATCAACAATCAATCAAAACCATCCATCAATCAACAATCAATCAAAACCATCCATCAATCAACAATCAATCAAAACCACCCATCAATCAAACAATCAATCAAACAATCAATCAGTCAATCAATAAGTCGTCAATCAAATCAACCAAACAATCAAACAAGCACGTATGTGTACACTTTTCAGCCCGAATCTCAATTGAGTAGGGAGCTACAGAACTTACCTGCGACGAGCAATAACAAGCCCAAGATGATAGGAAGTAAAATCGACGTCCACGATAGCTGAAACATATCATACACGTATCACATTAATCCTAAAGCATATCAAGAGGTAAGGTCCTATCAATATTGACCTAATATTACTATAAAGCTTTATTATGTCCATTCTATAAGGCTGTGATCCAACCGAGGTGGAATCATTACGTTTTGTTTCACAATGACTTGTCAGGACTTGACCACTGTTGCTTAATCAGAACTTTTGGTATGATCAAATTATGTTTTGGACTCAGAGGCCTATACCATTAGAAAGTAGACTCATTTACGGTTCCAAGTCCGCTTGAATCATCAAAAACGGACTTACGCTTCAAAAGTTATGATCGTTACAAGAAAAATAGTTTTGGCGTAAAGGCTAGCGTAAAACAGAACAATCTGGCGTAAAGCTGGCGTAAAGCAAAATTAGACCACCGTCTGGGACGCCGGGACCACCGTCTGAGATGGTGGCCCAGAAAAGTCATTTTCCTGCACACCCAAAACTAAGCCAAACACGACCCAAATTCGATCCAAACTCGTTTTTGAACATCCAAAGACCATTTTGAAGCTAGGAAACATGTTACAAACATATTTTTGACAAAACCCATCACCAAATTCGTTTCAAAACACAATCCAACAAGAATCTAACCCTAAAACTCAAACCAAACCCTAGAAAACTAAAAATTTGATTTTTGACAACCAACGAGACAAGAGATGTTTAAATTCGACCAAGAAACATATTATGCAATGTAAAATGATGAATTTGAGCTAAGAAATGCTTACCAAATCAACCCGAAGCTTTAAATCCCTAATTTGGAGCTAAATTGGTGAAGAACACTTGATTATACCCACAAATCTTGAAGTTTTGAAGGAAAGATTATTATTAAACTAATTTCTAACACTTTTAATGTTAACCCTAGTCTTAGATCCGAAAATTAGAAGAAAGTAAGATGAGTGTGTGTTTGGTGTGTGTGTTCTTACACTTTGAGAGAAAAGGGGGAGAAGAGATAGGGTAGAGAGAGAGTGTGAGTGGAGAAATGAGAGGAGAAAAGGGAGGGAGGGAGGTTTTGTTCCCCTCTCGCAACTAGTTCCAGTTTCTCCCGAGAAATGATTCGTTTCGTTAAGACTTTTAACACGAGACTCGTTCAAATTGTTCGTTGACATATTATTATCTTTTTCGAAATTACGTTTCTAATGGCTATTTATATGCCTACTTTTTGATTACAAAAGTTTATTTACTTCAATTAAACTAATTTCTAACACTTTTAATGTTAACCCTAGTCTTAGATCCGAAAATTAGAAGAAAGTAAGATGAGTGTGTGTTTGGTGTGTGTGTTCTTACACTTTGAGAGAAAAGGGGGAGAAGAGATAGGGTAGAGAGAGAGTGTGAGTGGAGAAATGAGAGGAGAAAAGGGAGGGAGGGAGGTTTTGTTCCCCTCTCGCAACTAGTTCCAGTTTCTCCCGAGAAATGATTCGTTTCGTTAAGACTTTTAACACGAGACTCGTTCAAATTGTTCGTTGACATATTATTATCTTTTTCGAAATTACGTTTCTAATGGCTATTTATATGCCTACTTTTTGATTACAAAAGTTTATTTACTTCAATTTAACTAATTTCTAACACTTTTAATGTTAACCCTAGTCTTAGATCCGAAAATTAGAAGAAAGTAAGATGAGTGTGTGTTTGGTGTGTGTGTTCTTACACTTTGAGAGAAAAGGGGGAGAAGAGATAGGGTAGAGAGAGAGTGTGAGTGGAGAAATGAGAGGAGAAAAGGGAGGGAGGGAGGTTTTGTTCCCCTCTCGCAACTAGTTCCAGTTTCTCCCGAGAAATGATTCGTTTCGTTAAGACTTTTAACACGAGACTCGTTCAAATTGTTCGTTGACATATTATTATCTTTTTCGAAATTACGTTTCTAATGGCTATTTATATGCCTACTTTTTGATTACAAAAGTTTATTTACTTCAATTTAACTAATTTCTATCACTTTTAATGTTAACCCTAGTCTTAGATCCGAAAATTAGAAGAAAGTAAGATGAGTGTGTGTTTGGTGTGGTGATTAAGATGGTGACGGTGAAGAATGAAAGAAATTATTAGTATTGATATTTATTAATATTAGTATTTTATTTTTTACTGATTTATTGTTAGCATTGCAAGAATGGTCTTTTATGTGTAAATGACAATTTTACCCCTCATTAACGGTGGAAAATCGACGAATGTCAGTTTTTGGATTGAGCTTGCAACCAAAACCTGAAAATTGGACCACGATTGCAACAATAAGTGAATTTGGACTGTGGCTGCAAATTGGATTAACACAGGGACCAAAAATGCAATTTACTCTTATTATTATATCCAAACTCTATTTATATAAACTAGTATAATTCGACCCCCGCGTTGCGGGACCTCAATTTTCGTTTTGAAATGGCTGTGTTGTTTTAGAGTACTTGTGTTGAATCTCTAGCTGCTTAATTAAAAATCATTCTGTCATAAATAAGTTTGGCAAAACCACATTAGTTTCCATCTGAGTGGTGTGGACTGTCAATTATTGTAATTACGTTTTGTTACTTATGATGTGTCGCTATATATGTTAGTTTAAAACTTTTATCATATGAAATAATAAGATTATTTACAGCAATACTACAAACGCATCTAAAAGTTTATAGTGTATCGAATACATATATTTAATATGCACAAAGAAAAAAGTCGAATGAAAGTTTTCAATATATTAGTTGAAACCACAAAGAAGAAAGTGTACAAAAACCAAATAAGGGTACAAAACGTTACGACCATAAAAAAGTTGCAATATACTGTTTGGAAACCTAAACGAAAAAAAAAGTGTGAAAAAAACAAATAAGTAACCCGTAATAGAAAGCCCAAACGAGATGCGATGTGAGAAAACCGAATAATGGTAATGGTACGGGATATAGGCATAAAAAAGTTGCAATATATTGTTTGAGAACCCAAAAGGAAAAAGAGTGTGCAAAAAACCAATAAATAACCTGAAATAAAAAGATCGGACGGGATGCGATTTGACAAAAGTTTACAGGATGTTACGTGGACGAATAGCAGGCGAGTTACTATTCATATTTTTATTCCCTTTAATAGTATACAAACAGGAAAAAAGTGTGCAAATAACCAATAAATAACTCGTAATAAAAACCCGAACGGGGTGTGATATGACAAAATCTGAATAGTGGTATTGGTACGGGATTTAGTGATAAAAAGTTGCAATATATTGTTTGAAAACCCAAAAAGAAAAAAAATGTGCAAAAACTAATAAATAACCCGTAATAGAAAAGCCTAACGGGATACAATGTGCCTAAATCCGAATAATATTACGGAATGATGCGTGGATGAATAGTAACTCGCCACACAGGCAAGTTACTATTCATCAGTCGATTCCTTTTAATAGGTTATATAATATAATATAATATAATATAATATAATTGGACATATTAGCACAAATTAGTATGTGAAATCAACACAAACCGCTAATAACAATTCATCAATTGAATTAATCACCCTCAAAACTCTTCACAAATCATGAAAACTCTATGAAATCGGACTTAGGAAGATCAAGGGTTCATTGTGGCTTGCAAGAGGCAAAATAAAACTCGCTAACTCAATCAAAGCTGATGATAGTTTACGAAATGCACACATAGACCCCATCGAGTTCATTAACGACATACTAACCTCAATTAATATTTAATGGGAGTACTAACCGTCCTACAAACACATATAGTAAAATTTACATTAGATTAGCGTCACATCTTTTATCTGCATTTAAACATATATAACCACCTTTAACATCAACTAAATAACACATTAACAATCTAAAATTAAAGCACGTAACGACCTAATGGAAAAGCATATGTTAACTAACACGCAATCTCTACACATTTTGCAATCAGAGAGCTCAATGCAACAAGCTTTTTATGAGTATCTAATAGATTGGAACAAGCTTTTTATGAGTATCTAATAGATCAACCTCCTTAAGAATCATCTGGTCTCAATGAAATAGTTTCAATTTGTAATTCCATGTTTTTGTATGTTTTTGTGTTCATTGTATGCTTCTCTTAGCCTCTCGCTACAATTCATATCAATAATATTTCATTTTTAATGTTCAAAAAAAAAAAAACTAACACGCAATCAACATTTAAGAGAAAAAGATTCAAGATATTGAATAATACCTTCTAAAACATTTATTAAGCATAATAATTATCTGTTTAAGCTAATAGCGCAAGAAAGTTTCCATCCACTCGGTTGTAACGCACACCCGATTAAAACAATAATTGGTCTCGCCTTTGTATGTGAGTGGCGGGTGATTCGAAACACGTTGTATCCAAAAAAAAGTTCTGAATCATAATTTACGGTTTCATATTACTTGATACATATTAGTTACTAATTGAATAAATCAATAAGTCCAAGGGGCGTTTTGTAAATATTAAGTCGGTGGTTGGATTTGGCGGGAGAAACGGTTACCACTCGATTGTATAAATACTCGTATTATCATTGTAATATACGGACTTTGTGTGTGAAAATACTTCTTTCTCTCCTCCAATTATTTCCTCTGTATTAATTGGTATCAGAGCAGGTTACTGCCACCTTCTCCGGCGAGCTCTCGATTTCCGATCATCTTCTCCGGCGAGATTATTCTTTCGGTGACCTATCTTTTAATAAATAAAAAAAAAGAAATCCACAAAACCCTAATTTTCACAAATTCTTCATCAATTCTCTTAATTCACCGATAATCCACTTCAAATTCTTCAATAATTCAGCTCAATTGCTTCAATTGATCAGTAATCCACCTCAATTTCACAAAAAAAAAAAAAAAATTGACCTAATTTTGAACATCGCAAATTCAGTATCATAGATTCTCCACTTTTTTCCACCGATTCAGTCGGTTATTCTGATCAGTTTCCGCCATTAACTCCGGCGAAAATTGTTACCTATCATTCTAGGAAGATGACGACTCGAAATCAAGAGGTTGAGAAGCTTGCTAAGGATTTAACTCGTTTGGATCAGTTTTCCTCAAATACAAATGCAGGATTAGTTGATTTGAAGAAGATGTTCAGTGATATGCAGAAACAATGGGAAGAAAAGTATGAGCATTTAGCTAATCAGAGGACAGCTCTGGTTAACGGTGGTGGCGGCGAATACGGTGGCCGGATTAATAATAATAGGCTCACTAAGCTTGAATTTCCAAAATTTGAAGGTGATGACGTGGAAGGATGGATTTATAAGTGTGAGCACTATTTTTCTTTAGATGAAACTCCAGAAAATTACAAGGTGAGGTATGTTGCCTTAAATTTAGACGGTAGAGCTCTTTCCTGGCATTTATCTTATGTTAATTCCAGTGGAAAAGAAATGCGAGATATAGGCTGGAATGAATATAAGAGAGCTATATCTGCACGTTTTGCTCAGACCTTAATTGAAGATGCCATGGGTGCTCTTAAAGCATTAACACAAACTGGTGAATTAGATAGTTATTGTGATGAATTTGACATGTTGCTTACCAAAGTTACATTAGTTGAGGAATACACTGTGAGCTTATTCATTGAAGGTTTAAAGCCTGAGCTTAAGTGTCCTATTCGATTGTTCAAACCTAAGACTTTGAAGGACACATACTCACTGGCTAGGTTACAGGATAAGGCTAATAAAGCATTAGGCACAAAAACTGGTGCAGTTCACTCAAATGCATACAGAGAACCAGTTACCAGGTCAAATGCTCTGACTAGTATTGCCAGACAGCCATTGCTAGCAACTCCTATCACTGCTGTTTCCCCTAGTTCTTCAGCTTTGGTGCCCAAACCAGTGAACACTGTCAATACTAGGTATTTGGAGGAAAAAAGAGCCAAAGGAGAGTGTTTCTATTGTCCTGAGAAATTCGTGGCTGGTCATAGTAGAGTGTGTAAAGGAAAAAGACAATTGTTCTTAGTAGAGGTGGATGAATTTCCTGAAAATGAGGAATTAGTTGCAGAAGTTGAGGATCCATCTAGTAGCAATTATGCATCCACTAGTATGGTACCAGTAATCCAGGGTGATCCACATATATCCCTGAATGCTATAATGGGAATTCCTTCATTTTCAACTATGCAAGTGGTGGGCACATTTGGATCTAAGAGGCTGCACATCCTGGTGGATAGTGGCTCAACTCATAATTTCTTGAGTAGAGCCATCACTGAGAGATTTAAGTGCTTAATTACTCAAATTCCTAATGTAAGAGTCACAGTGGCTGATGGAAATAAGATGGAGTGCAAGACCCTCTGCAAGGAGTTCCAATGGTTAATGCAAGGAACTGATTTTAGTGCAGACATGTTGGTCATTGAATTGTCCAATTATGATGTGGTTTTAGGGGTCCAGTGGTTAGAAACCCTTAATGACATAACCTGGAATTTCAAGCATTTAACTATGAAGTTCAAGACCAATGGCAAGGAATGTAATTTGAAAGGGGTGGTACAACATGGAGTGAGTTTATGCTCCATGGAAAAAATGAATTCTCTGGTTTTGGGTAGTGGAGAGGTTACACAAGCTCAGTTGTTCACCATTCAAGACCCTGCAACTAAGCAGTCTTTGTTTGAACCAGTTCTGTCCAAATGCAATGGTGCAAAGAAATTACAGGAATTATTAGATCAATATTTTGATATTTTTGAGATTCCAAAAGGTTTACCTCCCTCTAGAGACTGTGATCATAAGATTCCTCTAAAGGATGAAGCATTGGCTCTCAATCTTAAACCATACAGATACCCAAAGGCACAAAAAGATATTATTGAGCAAATGACCACAGAGCTGTTAGACAGTGGAGTTATAAGGCATAGTACAAGCTGCTTTGCTGCATCTGTCATACTGGTTAGAAAGAAGGATGGTAGCTGGCGAATGTGTATTGACTACATACGATTGAATGAAGCCACAATCAAAGATGTCTTCCCAATACCCTTAGTGAGGATTTATTGGATGAATTGCAAGGAGCCACAGTTTTTTCTAAACTGGATCTCAGGTCAGGGTATCATCAAGTGAGGATGTATGCTCCAGACATTTATAAAACTGCTTTTAAAACACATCAGGGACATTATGAATTTCTTGTTCTTCCTTTTGGACTCACTAATGCACCTGCCACATTTCAAGCCCTGATGAATGACACCTTCAAAGATTTGCTCAGAAAATGTGCCCTGGTTTTTTTTGATGACATTCTGGTGTATAGCAGTGATTGGCAGCACCATTTGTTGGATTTGGGTAAGGTGTTAGCATTAATGAGACTGCACTCACTGAAAGCAAAAAGATCCAAATGTGTGTTTGGAGGAGCTCAGGTGGAGTATTTAGGCCATATCATCTCTGCACAAGGTGTCTCAACTGATCCTGCAAAGATTCAGGCTATCCAAGATTGGCCAGTTCCAACCACTGTGAAGCAATTAAGAGGTTTTTTAGGTTTGACTGGGTACTATAGGAGGTTTGTGCAGGGATTTGGTATAATTGCCAAACCATTGACTGAATTGTTAAAAAAAGATGGATTTATTTGGACTAAAGAGGCTCAGCAAGCATTCCACCAGCTCAAAAACAGTATGGTCAGTCCTCCAGTGCTTACCTTACCAGACTTTTCAAAGGCATTCATCATTGAAACTGATGCCTCATCTACTGGATTGGGGGCAGTCCTAATGCAAGATCATCACCCCATTGCCTTCATTAGTAAGGCTTTATCACCAAGGCAGCAAGCATTATCAGTCTATGAAAAAGAATTACTGGCCATTTTACTTGCAGTCAAACAGTGGCACCACTACTTGATTTCAAATCATTTCATAATCAAAACAGACCACCAAAGCCTCAAACATTTACTTGATCAGAAGATTGTCACTCCACTTCAGCAAAAATGGTTGGCAAAGCTCATGGGTTATGATTATGAAATTTCTTACAAGAAGGGTTTGGAAAATGTGGCTGCTGATGCTCTTTCAAGGGTTCAAGGGGCCACATTATTACAGCTAAGCATCAGTGCTATTAAGGAAGGTCTTTTGGCAAAAATTAAAACTGCTTGGTCTGCAGATCAAATTACCAGTGCTCTCATTCAAAAATTAAAAGCAGGGGAAATAATTCCTAATAAAACTTGGGATGGGGAATTATTGAAGAAAAAAGGGAAATTAATCATTCCAAAAGATTGTGTTTTGAGGAAGGAAATTATGGATTTGTTTCATGCTTCATCAGTAGGTGGTCATTCTGGCATCACTCCAACTTTGGTCAAGTTAAAGGATTTATTTCATTGGAAAGGTATGGCAAAGGATGTGCAGAAATATATCAGAGAGTGTCAGACTTGTCAGAGGGCAAAATATGAGCCCATTGCTTCTCCTGGATTATTGCAACCACTGCCCATTCCACAAACTCTATTCTCTGACATCTCCATGGATTTTATTTCTGGATTGCCAAAGGTTCATGGGAAAGATACTGTCATGGTGGTGGTGGACAGACTAACTAAGTTTGCTCATTTCATTCCTCTGAGCCATCCTTATACTGCTGCTACTGTGGCTCAATCATTTCTAGACAATGTGTTCAAACTCCATGGCAATCCCTCAACAATTGTATCGGACAGAGATCCCATCTTTGTCAGTAGTTTTTGGAAGGAGTTCATGAGGCTGCAGGGCATTAATTTGGCACTTTCTTCTGCCTATCATCCTCAATCTGATGGCCAGACTGAAGTGGTTAACAGGTGCTTGGAATCTTATCTTCGCACCATGTGCATGGATTCTCCTTTATCATGGGTCAAATGGCTACCACTGGCACAATGGTGGTACAATACAACATGGCACTCCTCAATCAAAATGTCTCCTTTTGAGGCATTATTTGGTGTTAAACCTCCACTGCACATCCCTTACATTGCTGGTGATACATCCATTGCTGCTGTTGAAGAAGTTCATAAAGAAAGGGAGCTGATGATCAACAAATTAAAATCCAACTTATCTTGTGCTCGAAATAGAATGAAGCAACTTGCTGATGGCAACCGTACTGATCGTGAATTTCAGGTGGGAGACTGGGTTTATGTCAAGTTACATCCGTTTGCTCAGCAGTCACTCAAGACCCATCACAACAGGAAGCTTTCTCCTCGTTACTTTGGTCCATTTCTGATCTTACAACGCATTGGATTGGTTGCTTATCGACTTGATTTACCTTCTGACACTCAAATTCATCCCACCTTCCATGTCTCTCTCCTTAAAAGAGCTCATGGTCCAACTACATTCACTGGTCCACTTCCATCTGCTCCACGTTTTCTCTTGCATCCCAGGGCTGTGTTGGATACCCAGCTGGTCAAACGAGGGTCTCGCTCTGCAACCAAGATTCTAGTGCATTGGGATGGATTGCCCATTATTGAAGCATCATGGGAGTTCCTTGAAGATATGAAGTGCCGTTTCCCTAATTTCAGTTTTTGAGGTCAAAGACATTGTTAAGGAGAGGGTATTGATACATATTAGTTACTAATTGAATAAATCAATAAGTCCAGGGGGCGTTTTGTAAATATTAAGTCGGTGGTTGGATTTGGCGGGAGAAACGGTTACCACTCGATTGTATAAATACTCGTATTATCATTGTAATATACGGACTTTGTGTGTGAAAATACTTCTTTCTCTCCTCCAATTATTTCCTCTGTATTAATTGGTATCAGAGCAGGTTACTGCCACCTTCTTCGGCGAGCTCTCGATTTCCGATCATCTTCTCCGGCGAGATTATTCTTTCGGTGACCTATCTTTTAATAAATAAAAAAAAAGAAATCCACAAAACCCTAATTTTCACAAATTCTTCATCAATTCTCTTAATTCACCGATAATCCACTTCAAATTCTTCAATAATTCAGCTCAATTGCTTCAATTGATCAGTAATCCACCTCAATTTCACAAAAAAAAAAAAAAATTGACCTAATTTTGAACATCGCAAATTCAGTATCATAGATTCTCCACTTTTTTCCACCGATTCAGTCGGTTATTCTGATCAGTTTCCGCCATTAACTCCGGCGAAAATTGTTACCTATCATTCTAGGAAGATGACGACTCGAAATCAAGAGGTTGAGAAGCTTGCTAAGGATTTAACTCGTTTGGATCAGTTTTCCTCAAATACAAATGCAGGATTAGTTGATTTGAAGAAGATGTTCAGTGATATGCAGAAACAATGGGAAGAAAAGTATGAGCATTTAGCTAATCAGAGGACAGCTCTGGTTAACGGTGGTGGCGGCGAATACGGTGGCCGGATTAATAATAATAGGCTCACTAAGCTTGAATTTCCAAAATTTGAAGGTGATGACGTGGAAGGATGGATTTATAAGTGTGAGCACTATTTTTCTTTAGATGAAACTCCAGAAAATTACAAGGTGAGGTATGTTGCCTTAAATTTAGACGGTAGAGCTCTTTCCTGGCATTTATCTTATGTTAATTCCAGTGGAAAAGAAATGCGAGATATAGGCTGGAATGAATATAAGAGAGCTATATCTGCACGTTTTGCTCAGACCTTAATTGAAGATGCCATGGGTGCTCTTAAAGCATTAACACAAACTGGTGAATTAGATAGTTATTGTGATGAATTTGACATGTTGCTTACCAAAGTTACATTAGTTGAGGAATACACTGTGAGCTTATTCATTGAAGGTTTAAAGCCTGAGCTTAAGTGTCCTATTCGATTGTTCAAACCTAAGACTTTGAAGGACACATACTCACTGGCTAGGTTACAATAAAAAAAAAAAAAAAAAAAAAAAAAAAAAAAAAAAAAAAAAAAAAAAAAAAAAAAAAAAAAAAAAAAAAAAAAAAAAAAAAAAAAAAAAAAAAAAAAAAAAAAAAAAAAAAAAAAAAAAAAAAAAAAAAAAAAAAAAAAAAAAAAAAAAAAAAAAAAAAAAAAAAAAAAAAAAAAAAAAAAAAAAAAAAAAAAAAAAAAAAAAAAAAAAAAAAAAAAAAAAAAAAAAAAAAAAAAAAAAAAAAAAAAAAAAAAAAAAAAAAAAAAAAAAAAAAAAAAAAAAAAAAAAAAAAAAAAAAAAAAAAAAAAAAAAAAAAAAAAAAAAAAAAAAAAAAAAAAAAAAAAAAAAAAAAAAAAAAAAAAAAAAAAAAAAAAAAAAAAAAAAAAAAAAAAAAAAAAAAAAAAAAAAAAAAAAAAAAAAAAAAAAAAAAAAAAAAAAAAAAAAAAAAAAAAAAAAAAAAAAAAAAAAAAAAAAAAAAAAAAAAAAAAAAAAAAAAAAAAAAAAAAAAAAAAAAAAAAAAAAAAAAAAAAAAAAAAAAAAAAAAAAAAAAAAAAAAAAAAAAAAAAAAAAAAAAAAAAAAAAAAAAAAAAAAAAAAAAAAAAAAAAAAAAAAAAAAAAAAAAAAAAAAAAAAAAAAAAAAAAAAAAAAAAAAAAAAAAAAAAAAAAAAAAAAAAAAAAAAAAAAAAAAAAAAAAAAAAAAAAAAAAAAAAAAAAAAAAAAAAAAAAAAAAAAAAAAAAAAAAAAAAAAAAAAAAAAAAAAAAAAAAAAAAAAAAAAAAAAAAAAAAAAAAAAAAAAAAAAAAAAAAAAAAAAAAAAAAAAAAAAAAAAAAAAAAAAAAAAAAAAAAAAAAAAAAAAAAAAAAAAAAAAAAAAAAAAAAAAAAAAAAAAAAAAAAAAAAAAAAAAAAAAAAAAAAAAAAAAAAAAAAAAAAAAAAAAAAAAAAAAAAAAAAAAAAAAAAAAAAAAAAAAAAAAAAAAAAAAAAAAAAAAAAAAAAAAAAAAAAAAAAAAAAAAAAAAAAAAAAAAAAAAAAAAAAAAAAAAAAAAAAAAAAAAAAAAAAAAAAAAAAAAAAAAAAAAAAAAAAAAAAAAAAAAAAAAAAAAAAAAAAAAAAAAAAAAAAAAAAAAAAAAAAAAAAAAAAAAAAAAAAAAAAAAAAAAACTAGAGAAAAAAGAGCCAAAGGAGAGTGTTTCTATTGTCCTGAGAAATTCGTGGCTGGTCATAGTAGAGTGTGTAAGGGAAAAAGACAATTGTTCTTAGTAGAGGTGGATGAATTTCCTGAAAATGAGGAATTAGTTGCAGAAGTTGAGGATCCATCTAGTAGCAATTATGCATCCACTAGTATGGTACCAGTAATCCAGGGTGATCCACATATATCCCTGAATGCTATAATGGGAATTCCTTCATTTTCAACTATGCAAGTGGTGGGCACATTTGGATCTAAGAGGCTGCACATCCTGGTGGATAGTGGCTCAACTCATAATTTCTTGAGTAGAGCCATCACTGAGAGATTTAAGTGCTTAATTACTCAAATTCCTAATGTAAGAGTCACAGTGGCTGATGGAAATAAGATGGAGTGCAAGACCCTCTGCAAGGAGTTCCAATGGTTAATGCAAGGAACTGATTTTAGTGCAGACATGTTGGTCATTGAATTGTCCAATTATGATGTGGTTTTAGGGGTCCAGTGGTTAGAAACCCTTAATGACATAACCTGGAATTTCAAGCATTTAACTATGAAGTTCAAGACCAATGGCAAGGAATGTAATTTGAAAGGGGTGGTACAACATGGAGTGAGTTTATGCTCCATGGAAAAAATGAATTCTCTGGTTTTGGGTAGTGGAGAGGTTACACAAGCTCAGTTGTTCACCATTCAAGACCCTGCAACTAAGCAGTCTTTGTTTGAACCAGTTCTGTCCAAATGCAATGGTGCAAAGAAATTACAGGAATTATTAGATCAATATTTTGATATTTTTGAGATTCCAAAAGGTTTACCTCCCTCTAGAGACTGTGATCATAAGATTCCTCTAAAGGATGAAGCATTGGCTCTCAATCTTAAACCATACAGATACCCAAAGGCACAAAAAGATATTATTGAGCAAATGACCACAGAGCTGTTAGACAGTGGAGTTATAAGGCATAGTACAAGCTGCTTTGCTGCATCTGTCATACTGGTTAGAAAGAAGGATGGTAGCTGGCGAATGTGTATTGACTACATACGATTGAATGAAGCCACAATCAAAGATGTCTTCCCAATACCCTTAGTGGAGGATTTATTGGATGAATTGCAAGGAGCCACAGTTTTTTCTAAACTGGATCTCAGGTCAGGGTATCATCAAGTGAGGATGTATGCTCCAGACATTTATAAAACTGCTTTTAAAACACATCAGGGACATTATGAATTTCTTGTTCTTCCTTTTGGACTCACTAATGCACCTGCCACATTTCAAGCCCTGATGAATGACACCTTCAAAGATTTGCTCAGAAAATGTGCCCTGGTTTTTTTTGATGACATTCTGGTGTATAGCAGTGATTGGCAGCACCATTTGTTGGATTTGGGTAAGGTGTTAGCATTAATGAGACTGCACTCACTGAAAGCAAAAAGATCCAAATGTGTGTTTGGAGGAGCTCAGGTGGAGTATTTAGGCCATATCATCTCTGCACAAGGTGTCTCAACTGATCCTGCAAAGATTCAGGCTATCCAAGATTGGCCAGTTCCAACCACTGTGAAGCAATTAAGAGGTTTTTTAGGTTTGACTGGGTACTATAGGAGGTTTGTGCAGGGATTTGGTATAATTGCCAAACCATTGACTGAATTGTTAAAAAAAGATGGATTTATTTGGACTAAAGAGGCTCAGCAAGCATTCCACCAGCTCAAAAACAGTATGGTCAGTCCTCCAGTGCTTACCTTACCAGACTTTTCAAAGGATTCATCATTGAAACTGGCATTCCACCAGCTCAAAAACAGTATCGTCAGTCCTCCAGTGCTTACCTTACCAGACTTTTCAAAGGCATTCATCATTGAAACTGATGCCTCATCTACTGGATTGGGGGCAGTCCTAATGCAAGATCATCACCCCATTGCCTTCATTAGTAAGGCTTTATCACCAAGGCAGCAAGCATTATCAGTCTATGAAAAAGAATTACTGGCCATTTTACTTGCAGTCAAACAGTGGCACCACTACTTGATTTCAAATCATTTCATAATCAAAACAGACCACCAAAGCCTCAAACATTTACTTGATCAGAAGATTGTCACTCCACTTCAGCAAAAATGGTTGGCAAAGCTCATGGGTTATGATTATGAAATTTCTTACAAGAAGGGTTTGGAAAATGTGGCTGCTGATGCTCTTTCAAGGGTTCAAGGGGCCACATTATTACAGCTAAGCATCAGTGCTATTAAGGAAGGTCTTTTGGCAAAAATTAAAACTGCTTGGTCTGCAGATCAAATTACCAGTGCTCTCATTCAAAAATTAAAAGCAGGGGAAATAATTCCTAATAAAACTTGGGATGGGGAATTATTGAAGAAAAAAGGGAAATTAATCATTCCAAAAGATTGTGTTTTGAGGAAGGAAATTATGGATTTGTTTCATGCTTCATCAGTAGGTGGTCATTCTGGCATCACTCCAACTTTGGTCAAGTTAAAGGATTTATTTCATTGGAAAGGTATGGCAAAGGATGTGCAGAAATATATCAGAGAGTGTCAGACTTGTCAGAGGGCAAAATATGAGCCCATTGCTTCTCCTGGATTATTGCAACCACTGCCCATTCCACAAACTCTATTCTCTGACATCTCCATGGATTTTATTTCTGGATTGCCAAAGGTTCATGGGAAAGATACTGTCATGGTGGTGGTGGACAGACTAACTAAGTTTGCTCATTTCATTCCTCTGAGCCATCCTTATACTGCTGCTACTGTGGCTCAATCATTTCTAGACAATGTGTTCAAACTCCATGGCAATCCCTCAACAATTGTATCGGACAGAGATCCCATCTTTGTCAGTAGTTTTTGGAAGGAGTTCATGAGGCTGCAGGGCATTAATTTGGCACTTTCTTCTGCCTATCATCCTCAATCTGATGGCCAGACTGAAGTGGTTAACAGGTGCTTGGAATCTTATCTTCGCACCATGTGCATGGATTCTCCTTTATCATGGGTCAAATGGCTACCACTGGCACAATGGTGGTACAATACAACATGGCACTCCTCAATCAAAATGTCTCCTTTTGAGGCATTATTTGGTGTTAAACCTCCACTGCACATCCCTTACATTGCTGGTGATACATCCATTGCTGCTGTTGAAGAAGTTCATAAAGAAAGGGAGCTGATGATCAACAAATTAAAATCCAACTTATCTTGTGCTCGAAATAGAATGAAGCAACTTGCTGATGGCAACCGTACTGATCGTGAATTTCAGGTGGGAGACTGGGTTTATGTCAAGTTACATCCGTTTGCTCAGCAGTCACTCAAGACCCATCACAACAGGAAGCTTTCTCCTCGTTACTTTGGTCCATTTCTGATCTTACAACGCATTGGATTGGTTGCTTATCGACTTGATTTACCTTCTGACACTCAAATTCATCCCACCTTCCATGTCTCTCTCCTTAAAAGAGCTCATGGTCCAACTACATTCACTGGTCCACTTCCATCTGCTCCACGTTTTCTCTTGCATCCCAGGGCTGTGTTGGATACCCAGCTGGTCAAACGAGGGTCTCGCTCTGCAACCAAGATTCTAGTGCATTGGGATGGATTGCCCATTATTGAAGCATCATGGGAGTTCCTTGAAGATATGAAGTGCCGTTTCCCTAATTTCAGTTTTTGAGGTCAAAGACATTGTTAAGGAGAGGGTATTGATACATATTAGTTACTAATTGAATAAATCAATAAGTCCAGGGGGCGTTTTGTAAATATTAAGTCGGTGGTTGGATTTGGCGGGAGAAACGGTTACCACTCGATTGTATAAATACTCGTATTATCATTGTAATATACGGACTTTGTGTGTGAAAATACTTCTTTCTCTCCTCCAATTATTTCCTCTGTATTATTACTTTTCCTTATTAACCAATTAACAAAATCATCATCATATACGAAAACATAAATATAAACCAACAAAAAATAATAAATAAATATCTATTTAAACATAATCAAAAATGTAAAAGACAAACACAAATAACTCTTTATTTCCTTCTATAATTTCTTATTTTAAACCTTCAAGTTAATAGTTACAAGATAGAAGAAGAAAAAAACCTTAGAAGTACAACTCTGTATTCACAAAGTATCAGCTTATATTTAAACTTTTCGAAATTAAACAATTGTGAAAGGGTTTGTGTCTGTATATATTGTTCATTTAACAGTGGATCAATATTGCAAGTTTGAGTTTTTTTTATTTCTTTTCGGTTTTGAACCTTTTTTTTTCTAATTATGTTTTTAAATAAATTGTCACATTCTTTTATTTATTCTCAGTTTAATTTCTATCTCATAATTAATTGTGCAAATGACAGTAATGTTTTATTTTCATTTATACAAGACAATGTGTATGAAAAGTTAATATAAGGGTTATGCAACTTATGTTACATGTTATATTGATATACTAGATTAAACCCGCACATTATACGGGGCTGACTGAGAACATAAATAAAAAATACAATAACTGATTACATTATTATTCATAATTTATGATAATATAAAAAACTGTCAGATTACGACTGATGCAAACAATAAAATTATAGTTTTGAATATATGATATACGTCAAATATGTTAATAAAACATAAATATTTATAAATCATAAAAATCTTTTTTATGATATATATTCATTAAATATAATATAATAAATATTTTTCAAAAAAATAAACATAATATAATAAACAATCTCATTTGAAAAAATAATTATCATGAATTAATAAAAAAATAGTATAATGTATATAAACATCTTTATACTCATATAAAAAAGAAAAAAATATATTAATGATTAGGATTATGATTGATGATTAGGATTTTAATTGATAATTAAGATCATGCATGGCAACATAAATATAGCAATTTAAATGGAAAAAATGACAACTCATTAAAAATCCAATGTGGCAAAAAACTAAAAATGTCACCTAGGAAAAAACATATCATCTCTTAGTTATATAGAGAGATGATTTTCGGTAACTATTAACATTTCTTTCTCGTTGTAGGTTTTGGTTTTTGGGTTAGCTTATAGGTAAATATGTTTTATAATTATTTTTTGCTCTATATAATTCGAATAATCGTTATATTTAAATTTGTCTTAAAGGGTTTTGCTAAATGCAATTCTTAAGGGTGCAGTTAAGGTGCATTAAATAGTTGTACATTTACCATAAAATTCAGGGGTAAACTTTTGATATGGAAGATACAATTTTTTTTATGCATATTATGTTTAACATTTTCCTTAAATTTATAGCTTTAAATGAGAAGAATATTAAATTGTGTAAAACGACAATTCATGTATTGTTAAAGAAAACAAAAAGTACAAAACACATAAAATCGAACGTAGTTCAACTACACCCGCATAAATGCAATAGGCACTTCATGTGGCAGGCTGGCAGCTGAGTCGGAGTGTACCAAGTTACTTTAGTTTGGTAGGTGCATTCGCTGGACAAGACTCAACCACGTCAGTTGCATTCAGCGGAGTTTGATGTCATTCCTATTTTGTGAAAACAACCGACTACCAACTTAGCATGTATTCCTAGTTTTTTTAGGTATAATTTGCAGTAGTAGACATATATTCTCGTGGCCCAAAGACCCTCGATCCATTCACTAGGTATCTAGTGACTTTGATAATAAAAATGTTATAAGTTTAAATTTAAAAGAAAAAAGAAAAAAAAAAAAGAGAAAGATTTTCTTTCATCTATGTTGGTTTCCTCATATAAAAGACGACGATTATCGGTTAGTTAATGGTCCGCCAATTATCATAATTTGTTGTTCAAGAACAAGACATATATCTTGTGGGTTGACATTTTGGTAAAAACTTTTGTTTTTTTTTTCCTAACAATTTCCACAATAATTTATTTTTTCACATGAGTACTGATTTTGAAATTATTTGATAAGCTGTAAAATAAAAAAAAGGTGATATCACTCCTCGTCAAAAATTAAGATATGTTTAATAAAAAAAATTTGGATATGGAATAGTTTATTTATTGTTAAACATTTTTTATTTTGCTAGAATTGACTTTTAAATTAAAATTTTCAAAAAATAAATTAAAGATAAATAAAAATACCTATTATTTATTATAGTTAATATTTAATGCAGTGGCGGAGGTGTGTGGGGGGTAGGGTTGGCCAAGGACCACCCCCAACTCCCCCATAACATACTGAGTTTTGCATTGTGTTTGTGTGAAGGACGGAAGGTTTGTTAAGAAAAAGTTGCAGGGGAAAGATAAGGTTTTTGCTTTTGTGAAGAAGATGATGTACACATTTATATTTTTACAATATTAGTCCCTAATTAGTATTTGTACACACAATTTAACCTTTGATATATAGTCTATTCATAAATTTAGCCCCTTAAATATTCTGTCATATGTTAACCTTTAAAAGAACAGTAAGTTTCGTTTATTACTAATATACGGAGTACTATCAGTGTCAGTGTAGATTTGGACTTTATGCATTTTTTTTTTGAACAGCAGTAGCAGTGGTATTGGACTCAGCGGCATGCCTCTTCATCGTCCGGTAGAGATCGACCATGTCACCAGCACAGTCAATCCGAGGGCATGACTGGCGGTGGAAGTCCCACTACCGTTCTGGAGGAAACCAGCTAAATGCTAGAGAAAACCCTCATGCCCCACCTCATTGGCAAGGACTTCCCAATATGTATTTCAAAAGTTTCAAACCCTTACTTCTTATAATTACATCTTGGATTTTATATATTTCCTTACATTAGAATTACAAGAATACTTTTCCTAAGATATTAAAAATACAAATATTTTAATTAAAATATAATATTTGAAAAATCTTATTATCAATCAATAAAAAGCTTCAACTTTAACTAAAACATCTTATAACTTAACTAAACAATTTATAAGTAATTATAAATTACTCTTTTACAATAGATGAGTATGACATAGGAAGTTAAATGATGTGTTGGTCCCGTAATATTTATTGTTATTAATTTGGCCACCCTTTTGTAGATTCCTGGCTCCGCCTCTGATTTAATGAAAGTTGATATTTCTTTTTTTTTGTATAAAAAAATGTATGGATGCTCGCATCATGCAAGAGCGATGGTGGTAGCAGCGGTGATGTGAAAGTGGCGGTGAGGAGTGGTGGGACGGAGACCGGTGGTAGTGTGATGACTGTGAAAATGTAAGTAAATTAATTTATGAGTAAATTATTTTTTTTGTCTATGAAGTTGATACGTTTTTCACTTTTCATCCCTGAAGTAAGAAAATATCAATTTGCATCCCTAAAATTGACTAATTTTTTCAATTAAGAACCTAGCGCTAACGACATCCAAAATTTTCTGTTAACTCACCCCACGTGACCAATACGTGAGGGTATAAGAGTCATCTACTCATTAACAGGGACAAAGAGTGCAAAAACATGTCACGTTTTGCACTTTCAATCCCTCGAGTGTAAAGGTTAAAAGACATTAATGCCCTCACGTGTTTAGCATGTGCGTACGTTAATGGTCAAAAACCAACGTCGTCTAGGGGAAGGACCACGATTGCAAATTTTTGTCAATTTTAAGGTAAAAATTGATATATTGAAAGTGAAAAACGTGTTAACTTCAAGGATGAAAAAGGTAATTTACTCTTAATTAATTAATGGTTGTTTTAATAGTAAATAAGAGACTATAAAAATAAAACAGTAGACTATCAAATTATCGAATGAGAAAAAGAATGGTTTATAAAGGTAATTCAATAGCTCAATTTAGCATATCTTTTCTGAATCATTCCTTAATAGTTAACTAAATCGCAATCAAACACCATATTAGTCATGAGATAGTACACTCGGTGAAATGTGACCAAATCGCAATACACACTCTATAAGTTGTTCAAATGCAAATGTGCATTTGATTTTAGAATGTATATATATGGGTATTAATTCATTAATTCATTAATTCTAGCAAGGTTTAAAGATCTTACTCCATACGAGGCCACACAAGAAATGTCGCAAATGAAAAAACCACCACCCATTTTAACAACAAAGATATCTTTTGTGATATTTCAAAGAAAACAATGAACAACAAACACGTCAACGACCTATAATAATAAGAAAAATAATAAAGTTTGTATTAACCAGCCACATGAAACTTTTGATTTGCTTTCATTTACCGCATATGGTTCGGTAGATATAATAAAATAAAGGGTAAATTACACTTTTCGTCCCTGAAGTTGGCAGCTTTTGTACTTTTCGGCCCTAACGTTTATTTATTACAATTTTAACCTTAAACTTGGCAGAATTTTTCAATTGACGTCTTTGGCCACACGGCGTTAAAAAATGGCCGTTAACGTCCACACGTGCAAAACACGTGAGGGCATTAATGTCTTTTCACCTATACACTTGAGGGACTGAAAGTGCAAAACGTGACATGTTCAGGGACGAAAAATGTAAATCATGCAAATTAATACATATTTCCATTCTTCTTCTTTGATCATCTTCTCCGATTGATTTCCGGACTCGACTTTCATTTCCGGCGATGTTCAGTGATGTTCATGATGTTCAGTGATCTCCCAAATTCTTTGGATTTCTTCTTGTTTATATGCACATTAACCGTTTTAGTACAATTGACACCATCAGAAAACATCATTGGTTCGTATTGATTATGATGATGCAGATGAGTCAGACAATTTATCAAACATTTCATGTGCATCAAAATACCCATCTTCAATTTCACTTATTTCCATCCCTCAAAGTTTCACATTTTCAATATCTAAACATCAAATCACTAGAAATACTCAAAACCCAGAAATATAATCACGAAAAATACCAAGAAAAGTAAAAAAGTTCGAAACTTTATGAAAATAATTTCAAGAAACATAGCATATAACGAAATTTAATAAATTTAAGTGTATAAAATTGAAGAATTCAAACCTGGGTGTGCATGAATTGTTTGTATCTATATTTTATCGGTCGGTGGATTTTGGAAGAAAGTGATGAAGAACAATGGCTGCCGGAAAAAGTGATTTGCAGAATACGGCCTCAAACGCTCTAAAAAGTGGTGGCCGGAAAATCGTTTTTCGCCGGAAAACGTAAAATGTCGATTACTTTCTCAATTCTTTGAATTAGAGCTCGAAATTAGTGCCAAAACACTCTAAATCAAATTCCGAACAAATCCTGACCAGAAATTAATCCGATTGACTCTTGCCGGAAAATTCTCAATCTCGCCGGAAAAATTAAAGTGGCGATATCTTTGTTGTTTCTTCGAGTTAAGACTTGAAATCACCACCAATCGACTCAACACATGATCCCGCACAAAACCTGACCAACGGTTTTCTGATTTAAAGATTGCCGGAAAACTGGAGAAGTCGCCGGAAAACTCAACCGTCAACAAAACTTGAGCAATCGGAGAATTAAAAACATGAACGTGATCAGAATTGCACCGCGAACAAAACCTTGTGATTTTCAGATTGATTCAACGCCAAACAGACACGAATTTGAAGAAAGAAGTTTAAGAAACTTTTGTTGTTGATTTTTCTTCTTTTCCTTTTTTTTTGGGCGAGCATCATCTTCTCCTTCTTCTTCCGACTTCCGGCGAGTAGCATCATCCTTCTTCCGGCGATCAGCATCATCCTTCTTCCGGCGAGTTGTGGATTCGATGGATTTGAAAGGGAGAAGATGTATGTATGCGTGTGTATGTATGCGTCTGTATGTATGTATGTGTGTGTTTATATAGATCAAAATAATAGATAAAATATATGTGTATATATGTATATATATATATATATATATAAATATAAATATATATATATATGTATAGATGATAATAGATAAAATAAATTTCATTTTTCGTCCCTGAACATGTCACGTTTTGCACTTTCAGTCCCTCAAGTGTATAGGTGAAAAGACATTAATGCCCTCACGTGTTTTGCACGTGTGGACGTTAACGGCCATTTTTTAACGCCGTGTGGCCAAAGGACGTCAATTGAAAAATTCTGCCAAGTTTAAGGTTAAAATTGTAATAAATAAACGTTAGGGACGAAAAGTGCAAAAGCTGCCAACTTCAGGGACGAAAAGTGTAATTTACCTTAAAATAAATTCAATTTAATTAACTAGCTTTTAAACACATGGACTCATTCATACGGAGGGACTATCTGGGTGTTTGTAAACCACATGTATACTTTTTCAGATTATAATAATATATTTTGTTTTAAATTTTAACTTTTCTAAAATACATCGGATTCAACTAAAAGAATAGACGTTGTGGTATTCGATTATGAATGTGCTACTGATAATTCATCTTATGTAGTTCCCGGGACAAAAAAAATACCCGGCCATTGTTTTGCCTAATATGTTTTGCTTCTATTTTAAAAGAAATGACAATTCTAGTTGCTATATATTTGTTATACTCGTAATAATTAAGCCTTACCAAACAAGTCATAAGTTTTTGAAAAATGATGACAGGTGATGTAATCTAAGTAAAAGTATATTTGTCATTCTATTTATTATATTTGAAAATGATATTAAAAATTGAAGAGGTAGGTAGCAATGAAGAAAGGCATATAAAAGAAATACAAAGAGTGTCAAACCACAAACAAAACAACAAGGCAAAAACAAATACACAATGGAGATAGAAAGAGTTCAAGAAATAGCCACTCTCTCAAACATAAATGGTACAATCCCAAAAGAGTTCATAAGATTAGAAAAAGAACAACCAGCGACCACCACCGTTCACGGGGTGGTGCTGGAGGTTCCAGTGATTGATCTTAGCCACCATGATCAACAATCCTTGGTGGCTTCGATATCTGAAGCCAGCAAGGATTGGGGAATTTTTCAGGTTGTGAACCATGGGATACCAAATGAACTAATAAGCAAGTTACAAAAAGTTGGAAAAGAGTTCTTTGAGCTACCACAAGAAGAGAAAGAAGTGATTGCTAAACCAATTGGATATCAAGGTGTTGAAGGGTATGGAACAAAGCTACAAAAGGAAGTTGAAGGGAAGAAAGGATGGGTGGATCATTTGTTTCATAGGGTTTGGCCACCTTCTGTTATTAACTATCAATTTTGGCCAAAGGACCCTCCTTCATACCGGTAATTTCAACTTGACTACTTCACATGCACACATAGTATCTTTATAATCTACCTTACCAAATTTCATACATAATATTCTGAGAAAAAAGATCAAATGCATTGTGTTTAAATTATACTCTTAATTTTAATTACTATATTATTTGAACATAAATGTTTTGTATAACTTCATGTTATTAATAACTTTTATTTTCCTTGCATGAAATACCAAAACCAATTAAACTTTATAATACCTTCTTTAATTAAATTTAACTAGAGTTATGCTCGCGTGATGCGGCGGTGTAATGGAGGTAGTGACGGTGACGGGTAGTGGTGGCGCGCGGAGGTGGCGGCGATGTAATGCGGCGGTGGTGGTGAGAACGGGTGGTGGTGGCGGTGGCAGTGGTGGCGAGTAATGTAGTTTTGATTAATTGTTGAAACTTAAAATCAATATTGAAATTAAAGTTCAATATTGAAACTTAAAAGGAGATTTGATTTATAATATAGTATAGATAAATTTCGAAACATCTTTTATTTTTAAATAAATGCAAATTCAAAATAATTTGTTTAAAGGTTTCAAAATTTAAGTTCAGCAAAAGAATCATTGAGGTAAAACCTCAGTGGTATCCCAGTCCTCCCATGATGATTTTGGGCATGGGGAGACCCAGGTTCGAATCCTGAGTGGCGGATTAATAGGAGGTTTTCCTCCCTCCGTGGTTCCCTGAAATTCGAATGACATCCTGCCCGAAGGACGTAGGGGCCGATAAGTGGGACGAACAGCTCTGACCATTTGAACGTTCAAAAAAAGAACAAGTTCAAAAGAAAAAATATTAAAATATATTAATTAGAATATTATTCATATATTGAATGAACTATCCATATATCGTAATTCACATAAAGTTTTATAGTTATTCTTCTTAATCTATATTGTGTTCTATCTATCACATATGTATCATAATGTATTAATCGTGAACATCAAGATACATCCTATTTTCAAAATTGTTATGCCATATTATACTATATATTGGATTAATTTTAAAAAATCTATAGTTAACTTGCATTTTTGATGAATGTATAGACCCGGAAATATCATATGAATATGAATATTATTATTTAAAAATTTAATATAATAATGTGTGCACATACCTACAAAAATACACCCATGTGACGTGAGGATTTTTTCTGTTTTTCCTTTTCTAAATTTAGAAAAAAGATATGTAATCTGATCCTACATACCGAATAGACCACTACAAGTCTAAATGGCTAACAAGGTGAGGTAAATAGGTGGAAAACTTCTAGTCTTATTTACCGTCTTGATAAACATATATTGCATAAATTCATGCCTAGTGACTCACCATTGTCACATATTGATCACAAGATATATTCTTTTTATTTGTCTCTGCCAAGATTTGTTTTTATTAAATTTATGACTTACAAACCTTATCTCATTTAATCAGATGACGGTACCAATTGATGAATTGGTATGGCTATTTCAGAATAAGTAAAATAAACTAAATACACTAATAGTAATGGACCACAACATTATTCACTTACTTAGGTATTAACGGAAAGGAAGAAAAAAATGGACTAAGGTGGCACTTGTTTTATCATGGCTGCATAAAACTCGGAATATCTTATGACAAGTTGCTTGAACATTTATTTACCGAACATATATTGCATAAAATCATGCCTAGTGACTCATAAGGCCTTTCCTTATAATGGTCCTGGGTGTGCGTCCCAACCACCAAGGACGACGGACGCCATTGACATGGAGCGTCCTCCCCTTGCGTTTTGAAGGGGGAGTCCTCCCGAAGACTCTGAAGGACGACTAGCATGTGGGGTAGGAGGGAGGGAGCGGACCAAAAAAAAAAAAAACTTTTTTTTTTGTTTGGCAGTGAAGAAGAAGTTCTAAAGAAGCTTGTCTTATAGACAGGGGAGTCCTGAGGGGAGTCCTGAGTATAACATTTAATTTTGCGTATATATATTAAACTTTGCATGCATATTCCACCGTATAACATTTAATTTTGCGTATATATATTTTGCTAGTCCAAAAAAGAAAAACCGAACATATAACACACTAATGTTGTTAATTTGTAAACATGGACTAACAAATCATTAAACCCCTTTGCAGTCCGATATAGGTGTGCAAGTTTTTTGTAATAGCGAGACGATAAAATGTTGAGATTCTAACATATGACAACGACATAAAATGGTTAATGTAATTAATTTTACCACTTTCGGAAAAACTTTCTGGCTCCGTCCCTGTCACCTCTTCTTAAATCTTTCGCCTAACCTTAATTACCACCCTTTAATTCACTCACACACATTTGAACATAAGCTCATCTTCAATTAATTATGGCTTGCTTGATTGCCTAAATTGATGCTTTTTTATTTCACATTTTCATGTACACAACTTAATAGGGAGACAAACGAAGAATACACACAAAGCTTAATAGGGGTAGCAAACAATCTACTTGGGTTGTTATCAAAAGGGCTTGAACTGGAAGAACACGAACTAAAACAGGGTTTAGGCGGTGAAGACCTGATCTATATGTTAAAAATCAACTACTATCCACCATGCCCATGTCCTGAGCTTGCTCTTGGGGTCGTACCTCATACCGACATGTCTTCAATCACCATACTTGTCCCAAATGAAGTCCAAGGTCTACAAGTCTTCAGAGATGATCATTGGTATGATGTTGCTTACATCCCTAATGCTCTCATTATCCACATTGGTGACCAGATTGAGGTAAACTACGTCAACACATTTACATTCTCTATATATATTTGCTGCTAATTTTGAATGTTAGACTTGTATATATATTCGGAAAATTATAAATATATTGGTAACAGACTACCAACGCAGTAGTCATTGTATTAGCCGTTATTGTGTTGGCAGATATTGAGCAATGGAAAGTATAAGAGCGTTTATCACAGAACAACGGTGAACAAGGAGAAAACAAGGATGTCTTGGCCGATATTTTTGGAGCCACCACCAGAGTTTGAGGTTGGACCAATTCCAAAGCTCATTAATGAAGACAATCCACCAAAGTACAAGACTAAGAAGTACAAAGATTATGTCTATTGCAAGCTAAACAAGCTTCCACAGTAGAGAACTTATATAATCCTACATGTTAAATAAAAAACGTATACGTGTGTACGTACGTGTCTATACGTGTGTGAACACTTGTGGGCGTTTATGTGTTGATTTTCTTTAATGCTTGTAATATCAAACTATGACCGGTCAGCTTAAGTTCAGAAGAGCGACTCATCCATATGCTTTGTGATATGTATCTAAACAGATTCATGCAAGAGAGTGAATGAAATACTAGATAAGCAATGGTTTCGAGTACCAAAGAAACTCCAACAAGGTATAAAACTCAGAATATCCTCAATGACTCCTAATATGGGACGTAACCCCTTATTTAAATAGACCGAATATGTAACCTAACTTGGACCCAAAATAATTACCTAATATAATTAATATAACTTATTGGATCAGTGGTTGGAGCCCTTGCCTCTGGAAACAGAGGTCATGGGTTCGATCCTCATGCCCAGCAAGGCTGGAGGTCCTTTTCTACCTTTGGTAGAACATGGAAGCACTCTTGCAGTTCCTCCATCAGGGTAACATCCATCAGTTATCATTTCTTCAAATATTTCTAAGCATCTCGTGTACTGTTTCTTCCTAGAATAGGCTCCAAGTCGAGAAGTCCATGTCACCACATCTCTTTGCAATTTCTTTGTTGGCAGCAATCGGAAAATCTCTTCCATTTGCTCAAAATAGCCCGCACGTCCATACATATTGATCAAAATGTTATACGTGCTGATATCAGGTACATATGGTCTACTTTCCATAACTGCTAAAACTTCTTCCATCTTTTTGAAATGACCCACTCGCCCATAAACGTTTAGCATTGTATTCAGCACAAAAGTGTCAGGTTCAAGCCCGGATTTATGCATTTGGCTCACAATTTCTTCACACTTTGACACGTTACCAACTTTGGAGTAAGCTGATAGAAACACCATGTGTGATTTCATTGTTGGTTCTATTCCTAGCCGCTTCATCTCTTCAAACACTAATCGGGCATCTAAATCAAAAACACATTCGAAAAAAATATTACATTATTATGCGGGACAAAATGTTAACGTTATATCATCCTATTATAAGTTTATAACTACATTCTTATGGCCTTATGCTATGACTAAGATAACTATTTGCCACATTATTCATGTATCATCTATCTATTGATTTGTTCTTATGAAATAATGAATATGTAACCTAACTTGGACCCAAAATAATACCTAATATAATTAATATATTTTATTGATATAACTTCAATAATTCAACACTTAATCCAGCCCAGCCTCTTGCCAGCCCTTAATACGTATCACTTTGTTGTTTTTGTTATCTCACCCAGAACTAAGAGTATTATGGTCATTTTTTATCCTTCAGCTGCATATACAGGGCGATCTAGGCCAAGTAGCATGGTTTTTTCAAGGAATCGTATCAAGTGTGAACAATTATATTTGTGTTCGGGTCACTTTACATAGCAGGGCTCCGATCTACAAATATATAGAAAAAATAAAGACCCTTTAGTAACTCAGTGCAAATGCACAAACGTCAAGCTTCCGGCTTACAAAGAAACTCCTTCTTAAGCCTTGTAAGCTCAATGGGTGCTGGTGCAGGAGGAGGCACTGTTTAATGTGTACTTTTCTTGACCAAATAAAAGTACGTTTGAGGCTTAATGGTTTTCTACATACCTGTGCTTCTTAGTCAGCAAGATGGCGAGTCAGCCAACTGGTTAAAACATCGTCAAGGCTTGACAATGTATAAAGCTGTAGGACGGGTTGAAACATGCCAAATTGCCAAGTAGAAGAGCTTGACCTGCAAACAAACATTTTCTTTTTTTTTGCCAATCTTTATAATAAATTTTTTTGCTGTTTCTAATTACGAGAAAACATAATAGTAATCTAACCCGTACCCCAAAAAAATAGTTGACCAATTTAGAAAATGGCAACCCAAATTGACACATTCAAAACAAATGAGTTGAAATTATCATCTTTAAACAAATCCATTATATTATATATGTATGTCTGTTTTCATATCCTTGTGCATTGTCCTAAGAACTAAAGAGACTTGTTCAACTTGCTCCTTGGTAGAACATGCAGAAAGAAGCACTCTTGCAGTTCCTCCATCAGGGTAACATCCATCAGTTATCATTTCTTCAAATATTTCTAAGCATCTCGTGTACTGTTTCTTCCTAGAATAGGCTCCAAGTCGAGAAGTCCATGTCACCACATCTCTTTGCAATTTCTTTGTTGGCAGCAATCGGAAAATCTCTTCCATTTGCTCAAAATAGCCCGCACGTCCATACATATTGATCAAAATGTTATACGTGCTGATATCAGGTACATATGGTCTACTTTCCATAACTGCTAAAACTTCTTCCATCTTTTTGAAATGACCCACTCGCCCATAAACGTTTAGCATTGTATTCAGCACAAAAGTGTCAGGTTCAAGCCCGGATTTATGCATTTGGCTCACAATTTCTTCACACTTTGACACGTTACCAACTTTGGAGTAAGCTGATAGAAACACCATGTGTGATTTCATTGTTGGTTCTATTCCTAGCCGCTTCATCTCTTCAAACACTAATCGGGCATCTAAATCAAAAACACATTCGAAAAAAATATTACATTATTATGCGGGACAAAATGTTAACGTTATATCATCCTATTATAAGTTTATAACTACATTCTTATGGCCTTATGCTATGACTAAGATAACTATTTGCCACATTATTCATGTATCATCTATCTATTGATTTGTTCTTATGAAATATGAAGTTATGTTAATGCTCTGTGTTAGAGAATGTTATCTCTTGTTTCATAAATAGGACAAGGGTGCCAGCAATCGAACACCAAACTGTCAAAAAAATAGATACAGTTTATATTAAATGACAGAATATACAAAGGAAAGTGGAAGCTGCCCACCAGGATATAGCTTCCTATTTAGTCCTGATGTGATTGTTTTTTTGTTATGTTATGTAACTCTTGTCTAGTCGTTTCCATCTTGCGTCTAGATAGGTTGTTGTATATGTAAAGTGGCATGTCGCTTTACATTAGTAGTACACTTAGTTCTTGCACTTTGTGCATGGTATTGTAATTGTCATGCTAACACTAAGTTAGTATGCCAGTACCTTATATGATTTTGGTAAATTTAAAGCTAACAAGGGTTTAAATCCCCTTTTACCAAAAAAAAGAATATACAAAGGAAATGTACTTGTTTGGCCACAGTTATAAAGAAAATTATGTTGCAATGCCCGCAACTGTAATGGTTTCTAAGCTAAATGCAAGTATCTAAGGCGATAAATGTCAAAGATTCCCATCATCATGTTTGGTCCAGCTGGAAGGGTTTTCTACTCAAGGATAAAGTTAACTACAATTGTTGAAATTTTGTTTGCACATAAACTTAACTGTGGAATGACCAAAAATTGTCTACTAGTACAATACAATCATATGATTTCAAAAGATAATTCTTCTTTTTAGATAGGCAAATATCAACACTATTGAAAAGATAATTGTCATAATCCAAAGAGACAACAAGGCATGGAGAAAATAATTTGATGGTGAAAATGCTAATCATCACAACCCTTAATGTGAAGTAAATATATTTATCTATTTTGCACTGATCTTATGATACTACCTAAAGATTGGAGCACAAAACTAAACTTAGATTTATCATTATATAACCACTCGAAGAGCAGTTAAAAATAAGTTATATCCACTTTCTATAAAATTGATGAGAACCCAGAGTTGCTTTTTCTTACCTTCATGCAGACCAGATCTTCCATACGCATCAACCATGATATTAAATGATGCTCTATCTGGTTCACAGCCCATATTCTGCATCAGCGAAAAGATTTCCGCAGCACCATAAGGGAAACCTGCCCGGCTGTTGGAAGAAAATAAGAAACACATATGTTACAATTTGTTAAACCAAAAAATATAAGTATACATCTAATGAATGCAATGAAAGAACATATACAAATGCATCGAATAAGGGGAATTTATAAACGACCTGTATGCTTCCATCAGTGCATTGTAAGCATAGACATCAGGCTCAATCCCAGCTTCCTGTAGCTGCTCAAATATATCTTCTGCTTTTTCACAGAGACCTTCCCTAGCAAACGCATTTATCAAAGCAGTGTATGTACAGATATTGGGTTTGCACTTTTGACTTTTCATTTCATTGAACACCTTTAAAGCCATGTATGAACGGTTTGCCTGAAAGGGAGATTACACAGACTTAAAGCCAGTATGTAAGAAGACAAGATCAGAACGTCAAACAAAAAATACAACTACAACAAACTGTTGCATCAGAATAGGATTCTGTTTAGAAAACCTTAAATTCAATTAAAAAAAAAAAAAAACTTTTAAAGTCAAACTTCAAGAACAGTAATTAGTTTAATAGAGTACATTTATTATCCTACATGATTTATCAGAAAAATTCTTTGGTGAGGGTTTATCAGCTGGTTGTGCCACCATAGCGGACCACAACTTAAGCTTGATTTACTTCACTAAGGAATTTTTTCTGACACATTATTGTAAATGATTGAACTGCATTTTCAGAAGTAATTCATGGACATCTATTATAACCTTTCCATATAAGTTGATCAACATTGTATAGGTATCAGTAGAGGGTTCGCAGGAATTTCTCTTCATCCTTTGGAAGATTTCGATAGCTTTCTGCGAGTTTCTGCCCTTCAGTAGCCCATCAATGTATGCGTTATACACCACCGCACCTGCATGCATAATATTAGGAACCATTCTTAACGTTTGAACTTTTATAAAAAGTCAAAGTCAAAGTCCATGTTTAAGACATACTTGGTGAAAGGCCATATTTATCCATTTCCATAAAGACAGCTTCAGCTTTCTCTAGTAATCCACTTATACAATAGGCCCTCAGAAGAAGTGCATAAGTATCCTCAGTAGGAATGCACCGAGTGTCTAGAAGGTTCAAATAAGTCGATTCTGCCTTGTCAGGGCATAACGTTTGCCCAAAAGCATCAATAAGTAAGTTGTAGCAAATGATATCTGACTGGAAACTACTCCTGTACAATATCCATTCACACATCTGTAAATCAAACCAACGTATTTAAGATAAAGCCAGATGGAAACTAAATAATGAACCCTACGAAATTCTTGGCTTTTTGAAGACACCCTTAACACTAATAATCTGGAAATGGATACCGACCCATTATCAGACACCCACCGAGCCGGACAGTCCGACTGGTAGCACGACAGACATGATAGAAGCTGAATCACGTAACACTATGAGTAAAAGATATGTGGTGGGATTTGAACCCTTGACCTCCGCTTTTCACCTAAAACAAAGTATCAAACGTATTATTATATATTTATATTCTTACCAATATGATTGGATCCCATCTTTTATTGAGACGCAGTTGAACAACAACACTGATGATATCATCCCATGTTGTGTAGGTGGGAGGGAGACTGCTAAGCGCATCCCATACCCTGTTGACATTCGTTTCCTTTTTCATGAAGTTCAAAATCTGCTGAGCATCAGGGCTAAGGACTGGAAATATTCCGTCCACGAATCCTGATCCATATTTCCATCCTTGTCCCCTCAAGGAACCCCCTGTACATAGATAATAATACATAACTGATGATGATAGAATCATGAAAACTGTATATACATTGCAACCAAATGAAGGAATAACAACATTCCCTCTATGCCAAAAGATGAAACTTTTTGCATTTGCAACCAGAAGCTGTTTTAAAAGTAATACTTTTAGTGAAATGTTCGTTTGT
The DNA here is from genome assembly GCA_034093135.1 of Erigeron breviscapus. NCBI lineage: Eukaryota > Viridiplantae > Streptophyta > Magnoliopsida > Asterales > Asteraceae > Erigeron > Erigeron breviscapus. The sequence continues at coordinate 72,353,816 of CM067168.1, forward strand.
AAACTAAAATTTGTGTGAAACCCAGAAAATGGTCCAAACACACTGTGATTTGAAACTTAACACAATGTGTTTATAGCTGCCACCACCACCACCACCATCATCATCTCTCTCTCTTTCTCCGGCGACGCCATGGCAGAGCCATGGCAACTGTATCATGTTAGAATGTGTGGGATCAGATTCAATATCATCACTTCCCGAAAGTAAGAGATCAAGACCTGAAGCCCAACTAATTAAAGTCGGCCCAAGATTAGGCCCAGAATTAGAGTTGCCCTAAGTTTCCATAAACTGTATTTCCATTCTTATATAAACAGAGATCATGTAATCGTTTGAGATATCAATAAAAAACCCTAAAATCGATTCCATTCTTTAAACATATCAAACCACCACACTATCTCTTGGATCGCCGTCCATCAAATCCACACCAATCCCATATGCGTTCGGCTTCCAACCCCTATATAAATGCCTCGAGGTAGGCTACCGAGAAGGGAAAAGGCCCCTGAATGGCACAGCCGTTCGATTAAAGGCTTCGCTCGTACCGTATCATAATTTCCGGCAATGGTGCTGATGGTGATGGTGGTGGTGGTGGGCAACTATAAACACATTGTGTTAATTTTCAAATCACATTGTGTTTGGCCAGTTTTCTGGTTTTCACAAAAAAATTTAGTTTTTAAATGATCACAACCCAATACTTTTATGGTCATTTTGTTATTAATCAATTTAATGTATAGTTGAGGATTTCTATAAATTTGAAGCAAGCATCACTTTTGTTTAAAACAAGAGAGTTTATAAAGCATTAGTACATACCCCTTTTCCGTGAAACCTTTTTATGATTAAACTTTCTTAATTTTCCTTGCTCGTCTAAATAAAGACTATCACGCTTGAATTTCTCTTTAGGCTGAGCATTGGGAGTTCTATCTATTCGTTCATAGTTGCACTTGCAACTTCTTGGGTAGATAAGGAAGCAATTTACTCCAAATTTGATTGTCAACCTACACTCAGCAAATACAGTTCAGAAATTGACAATACGAAGAAAAAGTTAATGAACAGTTAAGTAAATATACATTGTAAGATATATATATACTTTTATCATTGGATATATCAGTATATGTGTAATTGTGATTGTATTGGTGAATTACTTAAGTTAATGAACTACTTAAACCATTTTACATTTCGCTAATGTTATATACATTCTGACAATTTCCAAAATCATCAACAAAACAATTCAGCTCATGATATTATCAAACAGAACACACTAAAAAGCATAGAATAACCGAAAAGTGATATAAGACACAAGGTAAAACAAACAATACTGCTAGGTCAAATGCGGTTTTAGGAGGTGGTACCTCCTTATAAGACCTTATTTATTCTAAAATAAATAGATAAGTAGGTACCATCTAAACGCCCAAAACTGCTTAATATCTCTACTTTATAAAGATACGCATTAAGCTGGTAAAAATAAGCAATTACACTAAACAAATCCATTTCCTTCTTAAACAGCCAACATACTTTGTAATATAATGCAATCAGAAAATACTTCATTAAGGTACATAAAGGGTCAAGTGCATGAAAATGTATTAGACTCCAACCATATAAGTTGCAATGTCATATGCCATATCTTCAAAACCGGTGTCACATACTTAATACTTTATCGGTTTACAGGGGTTTTTTCAGAAAAAAAATTATACATATATCCACACACATATATATACAAAAATTTTCCATCATGGAAGTCGAACCCAAGCCACAATCTCTTAATTGATAGGTCATCTACACAAGGGGTTACATATACGAACATAAGTAATTATAAGTAAAACTTGATAGTTCATATGCGAACGAATATGTTCATATATACCATTCACATATGAACATAATATAACCATATAACTAAACATAAAAAAGCCACAAACTACATAATTAACAATTAAATTCAAAACTTCACTTCATGCTTGATTACTTCCGTTTCATTGAATTGGCTACATCTTCCGGTGAAATTTAATCAACTTATTGTATACCAGAAACATTATTGTAAGAACATGTTGGATTATCAGATCCATTCCCAACTGCATAAATCTCGTCTTGTGGAATAAAAATTGGCTCAGATATGGAAGACGGATTATATTGATTCAACATGATACCATATATGGTACGGGGAAATATAATAGGATGAAACTCATCATATGTCTCACAAAATTTAATTATTTGATCAAAAATTAGTGATCCAATATTATAAAATTTACCATTATCATCACCAATAGCAAATAGAACTCTACCCATCAATTCAGAAACCAAGTTGTTATTTAAAGATGGAACCCAATTAAAAATACCAACATCGAAAAGAGCCTTATACTTTGGAATCAGTATGTTAGAAGTAAAACTTTCTTTAGGCCATGAATCAAGTTTTCCTCCTGATAATGTTCGAGCAACGGAATGAAAATTTTCACTACAAATTGTTTCATTATCAGACAATCCAAAATATTTATTAATGATATTTGGCGAGAATTCATAAAAGTGACCCCTTACAAAAACACGATGGAACATAGGAGACGTATTATCAGTTATGCTAAGTCGTAAATTAGAATAAAATTCACGAATAACTTCAGTTGTGAATGCAGATAGATTGGTGACAGTAGATAGAAGACCAGAATCAGATAAAAGATGGATTAAATCGTTAGATGCAAAAGAAAAACCAAAAAAAAAAAAAAAAAAAAAAAAAAAAAAAAAAAAAAAAAAAAAAAAAAAAAAAAAAAAAAAAAAAAAAAAAAAAAAAAAAAAAAAAAAAAAAAAAAAAAAAAAAAAAAAAAAAAAAAAAAAAAAAAAAAAAAAAAAAAAAAAAAAAAAAAAAAAAAAAAAAAAAAAAAAAAAAAAAAAAAAAAAAAAAAAAAAAAAAAAAAAAAAAAAAAAAAAAAAAAAAAAAAAAAAAAAAAAAAAAAAAAAAAAAAAAAAAAAAAAAAAAAAAAAAAAAAAAAAAAAAAAAAAAAAAAAAAAAAAAAAAAAAAAAAAAAAAAAAAAAAAAAAAAAAAAAAAAAAAAAAAAAAAAAAAAAAAAAAAAAAAAAAAAAAAAAAAAAAAAAAAAAAAAAAAAAAAAAAAAAAAAAAAAAAAAAAAAAAAAAAAAAAAAAAAAAAAAAAAAAAAAAAAAAAAAAAAAAAAAAAAAAAAAAAAAAAAAAAAAAAAAAAAAAAAAAAAAAAAAAAAAAAAAAAAAAAAAAAAAAAAAAAAAAAAAAAAAAAAAAAAAAAAAAAAAAAAAAAAAAAAAAAAAAAAAAAAAAAAAAAAAAAAAAAAAAAAAAAAAAAAAAAAAAAAAAAAAAAAAAAAAAAAAAAAAAAAAAAAAAAAAAAAAAAAAAAAAAAAAAAAAAAAAAAAAAAAAAAAAAAAAAAAAAAAAAAAAAAAAAAAAAAAAAAAAAAAAAAAAAAAAAAAAAAAAAAAAAAAAAAAAAAAAAAAAAAAAAAAAAAAAAAAAAAAAAAAAAAAAAAAAAAAAAAAAAAAAAAAAAAAAAAAAAAAAAAAAAAAAAAAAAAAAAAAAAAAAAAAAAAAAAAAAAAAAAAAAAAAAAAAAAAAAAAAAAAAAAAAAAAAAAAAAAAAAAAAAAAAAAAAAAAAAAAAAAAAAAAAAAAAAAAAAAAAAAAAAAAAAAAAAAAAAAAAAAAAAAAAAAAAAAAAAAAAAAAAAAAAAAAAAAAAAAAAAAAAAAAAAAAAAAAAAAAAAAAAAAAAAAAAAAAAAAAAAAAAAAAAAAAAAAAAAAAAAAAAAAAAAAAAAAAAAAAAAAAAAAAAAAAAAAAAAAAAAAAAAAAAAAAAAAAAAAAAAAAAAAAAAAAAAAAAAAAAAAAAAAAAAAAAAAAAAAAAAAAAAAAAAAAAAAAAAAAAAAAAAAAAAAAAAAAAAAAAAAAAAAAAAAAAAAAAAAAAAAAAAAAAAAAAAAAAAAAAAAAAAAAAAAAAAAAAAAAAAAAAAAAAAAAAAAAAAAAAAAAAAAAAAAAAAAAAAAAAAAAAAAAAAAAAAAAAAAAAAAAAAAAAAAAAAAAAAAAAAAAAAAAAAAAAAAAAAAAAAAAAAAAAAAAAAAAAAAAAAAAAAAAAAAAAAAAAAAAAAAAAAAAAAAAAAAAAAAAAAAAAAAAAAAAAAAAAAAAAAAAAAAAAAAAAAAAAAAAAAAAAAAAAAAAAAAAAAAAAAAAAAAAAAAAAAAAAAAAAAAAAAAAAAAAAAAAAAAAAAAAAAAAAAAAAAAAAAAAAAAAAAAAAAAAAAAAAAAAAAAAAAAAAAAAAAAAAAAAAAAAAAAAAAAAAAAAAAAAAAAAAAAAAAAAAAAAAAAAAAAAAAAAAAAAAAAAAAAAAAAAAAAAAAAAAAAAAAAAAAAAAAAAAAAAAAAAAAAAAAAAAAAAAAAAAAAAAAAAAAAAAAAAAAAAAAAAAAAAAAAAAAAAAAAAAAAAAAAAAAAAAAAAAAAAAAAAAAAAAAAAAAAAAAAAAAAAAAAAAAAAAAAAAAAAAAAAAAAAAAAAAAAAAAAAAAAAAAAAAAAAAAAAAAAAAAAAAAAAAAAAAAAAAAAAAAAAAAAAAAAAAAAAAAAAAAAAAAAAAAAAAAAAAAAAAAAAAAAAAAAAAAAAAAAAAAAAAAAAAAAAAAAAAAAAAAAAAAAAAAAAAAAAAAAAAAAAGAAGACAATCCAAAATATTTATTAATGATATTTGGCGAGAATTCATAAAAGTGACCCCTTACAAAAACACGATGGAACATAGGAGACGTATTATCAGTTATGCTAAGTCGTAAATTAGAATAAAATTCACGAATAACTTCAGTTGTGAATGCAGATAGATTGGTGACAGTAGATAGAAGACCAGAATCAGATAAAAGATGGATTAAATCGTTAGATGCAAAAGAAAACCTGTTAATTGGTCGTTCGATTATAAACGATCTTCTCAAAGTGACGTCGTAAAATTCACTGGAAGCAACATCAACAAAAGAAGAATTCATAGATTGAAAGGAACCTTCACTTTGTGTGAAATGCATTTTATTCATACATGAATATATAAAGTATGACTCAGAATTTTCAAATATATCGAATTCATTTGGAAGAACAGTTGATTGATTATTTTTAGAAGATGAAGAACCAGAAATTTGTGGGTGAAGAGCCATTTGTATATTTTTTTGGTGTTTGTGTGTGAATGGTAGTTTAATTGTGAAAGAAATAATCTATTAACCGCCCTGTATGTAAATACAGGTTTATAACTTCTTATTTAAATTTGAAATTAACCGCCCATTTATACATTAAATAACCGCAATACATGCATTATGTTATCTGCATAATATGATAATTGTGTTATATGTTGTTGTTGTGCATATAAGAGTATTAGGCGATACATTATTCATCAAATTTAAATGTATTATTTGATAGTATAATAACTGTAGTAGTGTTAATGTTAAGATAATGAAGTAATTAAGATGTAATGTTTGCATTTATGCTGTACTTACAGTAAAATAAAATAACCCAAAGTGCTTAGACCTACGCGATGCGCTTGCAGTCGTAAGCAATTTTTCAAACTTAATTCATCAAATTTAAATGTATTATTTGGTAGTATAATAACTGTAGCAGTGTTAATGTTAAGATAATGAAGTAATATGTAATGTATGATTAATAATTACATATAAATTATTAAATTGTTAATGAAAGTTATTTCATAAAACCATTTATAAATATAAAAGCATAATAATAAGTAGAAAATAAATAAAAAGTTTCAAGGAAAATGACCTGGTTGTTTCACAGAGATTCAGAAGTCCCTAAAATTAAAAAAAATGAAGTGTTTTAATTATTCTAAATCCATTAGCATCCAAAACAATCCATTAGACAAGATACCTACCTAAATGCATGTTTTATTTTATCCCACATGTGGTACTTTCGAAAAGTTCTAACGGTATCACCAAATGGTTGTGTACGTTCTACCTCCCGCAGAAGCAAAGAAGCTATTCCTATATCTACACAACTGGTCAAATAAAAGATGAACTAAAGAAGAAAAGGTCGAACGGTTAATTGATTTGTCGAACAGTTAAATAATTTACCGTGTATCTGTGAAAATGTATTTGTAATAATGAACAGAGAAGTGTCTGCACCCAACCAGTCTTGCTCCATTTATCATATACTAAAAAATGACCAGCCAGAATTATCTTTTAACTATTACCCGACTTTCCAACCGAAATGGAGTACTCAAAGATCTTCATTAAAAAATCTAATCATCATGCATTCAACACAAGATTGATTAAGCCAATCTCAACATCAGATTTAAAACTTTCTAACAACAATAAAAGATATAACGTAATAGTAAGCATGACCATGTATTATGAAAAGGTAATGATATTCCTACCATGTCTTTTGATACATTTACCATCACTGTACATTAGTCAGATGTACAGTATGCATAAACTATTGTATTTTGTGATAAATACATCAAAAATTTTAGTAATGATATCGCTTCCCATTATGAAATACCCCATCAAATTAAAACGGTGGGAGTTTCAAGGCCCATGTAAGTAACACAATATTGGTGTAGGGGTTTTGTATTTTAAGGGGGGTAGGAGTGGACGTGGGGAGTTGCACGGGCCCGACTGACCCCGCATGGGCACACCACTGCCAGGAGGTTGGGGTGGGGAAAGAAGGATGGAAATTGGGGTTGGTTCACCGAAGAGAGAGAAAACAACCTGGGGCCCAAGCGCAGGAAAGCAACGAACCAAAGGTGGCCATGTGGCCTTTTTTTTTTACCATTCCCAACGGCTACCCATGTTACCTTTTTTTTTAGTTTTCTTTTTTCAAAAATCTCACCCATCTCTTTCAATATATAACCAACACTTTTTTTAAACAACACACAACAACACTTCAATTCTAAAACCCATCACTTTTATAAAAAATAAACACTCCATCTTTATAAAAAATAAATACCCATCACTTTTATAAAAAATAAACACTCCATCTTTATAAAAAATAAATACCCATCACCAATGGATCCAAGGAAAACCAAAAGAAATCCTTTCAACAAAACAAAATATCGCCAAATTGATCCGCAAATGTTTCTATGTTTTAATATTTCATTTGAATAATTGTTTGAACTTTTTTTTTCAAGTATTAATTATGTACTCTTTTTAATCTTTAATGAATGTTTTTTTATGTTTTAAAATTATAGAGTAAAAATAAATGGAAATAAAAAAAATGATGTGGAAATTTGGGGTTGGGGTGAGTAGTGCCACCCATTTTGGGGTGATTTGGGGTGAATTGGGGAAGTTTGAGGTGGAGGGTTTTTATTGGAAGATGGTGATGTGGAAATTTGGGGTTGGGGTGAGTAGTGCCACCCATTTTGGGGTGATTTGGGGTGAATTGGGGAAGTTTGAGGTGGAGGGTTTTTATTGGAAGATGGTGATGTGGAAATTTGGGGTTGGGGTGAGTAGTGCCACCCATTTTGGGGTGATTTGGGGTGAATTGGGGAAGTTTGAGGTGGAGGGTTTTTATTGGAAGATGGTGATGTGGAAATTTGGGGTTGGAGTGAGTAGGCCACCCATTTTGGGGTGATTTGGGTGATATTTTTTTCTCAACAAAACCGTAAGGAGCGACATTTTGTTGACCGTTTTCTCGAGAAAAAGGAAACTCATTTTCTGGTGAGCAAATGCGAGAAAGAGAAGGGGTCAAGTCATATTATCAATTGTGTTATAAATACGCATTTTCTTATGCTAAACATTTATTTTATCTTATTTTGTTTTATTTAATAATAAAAATATTTGAGAAAAAGGTGAGAAAGAGGTATGATTGGCAGTGATATTTTCTAGAATATCTAATGAAAAAAAGATGACGTTATGTGCCAGTGAAAAAGAGGTTATGGTTGGATAAGGCCTTAATATCGTGAAGTTTAATGTCATATACACACCACCTCATACATTTGGTGAATAAAAGTTAATAACGTTTTTGCACATTTGATTATTGAATGGATATAAAAGGACTGGCTAAGATTGTAATGATATATGCGCTATATAAAATGGTCATTGTCTCGAGGTGTGTAATGCTAGTTATGGACTTTGGTTAAAAAGTCCCATGCGTTTTGGTAGTTAATTCCGGCAAAAGTACCTTCGTCAACAATAAATTGTCAAAATATGCGGTATACATTTCAAAAAGCATAATATAATGCATCAATTTACATCGAAAAGGATTGACAATAATCTAAAGCAAAACTAAAAGAGAACAAAAAGACAGACAGAGTTACATTGAGATCTTGATTGCCCATTGGTTCGAGGGAGGACTGTGTTCTCTGTCATTAAAATACAAAATTAGCATTTTGGTTTTCAAATGAACTAAAATTCTCTCTTTTTGCTGATTTGAATCTATGTTTACTTGAAAATTTGGTGTCACAATAAACCAACCTAAAGAACTTCTAACAACCTTTTTTAATACATTTAATTTGTCTAAAAATGTTTAATAAGCAATCATACCCGATCAAGAAACACATCTTCCTTTTTATTGGTCTTAAATAATGTCGACTGAAACTTTTCCTGCATTGAAGTCAGATAGTTAGAACCCCATGCGACAACTTCATAACCAAATCAATATGATGGAAGCTTTAACAAACTTTATTGATTAACCTCTCATCATTGACTATACTGCTAATCTTCTTAAATGGCTCATAAAGAACTGCTATTTTAACCACATTACATAAAAGCAAATACATTCACCATGAGATCAATATCAAACATAAAGATTAGAATGATTCTTTGTAAAACAATGATGTCTACAAATATTGACAAAGTACTTACCTGAATACAAATTTGCCAATTTCAATACCAGCAGAACGATATACCTACAGACGCTGACGTCTAGCCAAAGTGGGGGATTTACCAGGTAAATCTGCCACACCCACATTAGTACTTCTTACCTCTTTCTTGCAGTCAAACTTTCTTTTTACATTCATGAAGTGGATCTGTGCAAGAAAAAGTACAAAGATTTTTAGTGTGCCTTCATTATAACACATAACATATACATAGACATGTTCTAACTGAAAGAAAAAGATTAGGGCCTGCAACCATGCCTCTCTTTAAGTATAAATTGAATTTTATGGAACATTCACCTTTCAAAACCAAATATAACTTAACGTAGTTAGCAAGACTCATTGCGGGACACTCTCACAAAGGGTCCTTCAAGATCACTATATTTACAGATTAGTATTGTAATGTTGGTGAACTTTAATATATTGAAAGTTATTAAAGAAAGAGACCAATGCAATAACGCATACTAAAAACTGATATTGCAGACAGTTACGGGAAACCTAAGCGCAATTGTCATCTTTCTCTGGGACAACCTTCTAGATTACTATATTTACAAATTAGTATTGTAATGTTGGTGATCAACTTTAATGTATTGAAAGTTAAAGAAAGAGACCAATGCAATAACGCATACTAAAAACTGATATTGCAGACAGTTACGGGAAACCTAAGCGCAATTGTCATCTTTCTCTGGGACAACCTTCTAGATTACTATATTTACAAATTAGTATTGTAATGTTGGTGATCAACTTTAATGTATTGAAAGTTAAAGAAAGAGACCAATGCAATGACACAAACTATAAAACTGATCTATCTCAACCCAAACTTGTTTTGATCCGTTAGTCGTTACCCTATCCGTCAAACTCTACCTTATGTCCCTTCATTATTTGAAACATATATAAAAAAAACGAAATACATCAATTTTCAAAGAAAATACCAGTATAAGAGCTTTACGATTGATGAAGTTGAAAATGGATGGCAAATCAGACCCAACTCAAATCATCACCTTCAACCCTCACTTTCTTTAATCTTAACAAAAATCACACAAACTCCAATATAATTCACTTAAAATTCTACCCTCCTATTATTCCTCTGAACCTTGAGAATTATCATTTGAAGTCTATTGTTGTTGCATGATTCCAATTTGACCCATTTGATATATCTGATCCGAAGCTTGTTGATTCAAGACCTCAATATGACCCTCTTGTGGTAATCCTAATTCCAATCCATTGTGGTGGCCTTCTTCTAAATAATTGGAACACAATAAGTATAGGTCAGTAGATGTCCACATAATTCAAAATTGTAGCTAAACTATTCAATTAAAATAATATGTACTTGTTCTTTCCTTGTTCAGCCTATCAGCTTCGTTAGTAGTGGCGATGTTTTTTTCTAATTTGTTGTCTTCTAGCTAGCCCTATGCCTTGTCCAGTGGGTGTTGATGCTGAAAATCGGGGTCATTTGCTTTTACTGCTCCATAACAGGCCAATATATCAATGAAATCTGAGGTTTCTTCTTAGAAAGGGAGCCCGCTCACAATGACTGTTTTGTTGTCTCTTGTCAAGGCGTTCACATTTCTGTCATGGAGAAGTAACAGTCGTTTACTATCTGCAGCAGACACAAATTCAACTAATAATCACAAGACATTGATTATGAATGTAAATCACGCTATTAACTCATTTCTTCAATGTATTTTATTATTTTTTTCATCTCTAGCTTGTAAAAGTAACAAAATGGCTAAAATAGGAACCGTCAAATGGGTCATAAGTCGCCCAAAGTGTATCTTTAGCGAATAAAACTTCATTAATCAATAAAGTACACCGCCAAGGACTAATTTTTGACATTATTTGTTAGCCAAAACCTGCCCATTCTAACTGTACCCAAAATCACCCGCCTTGACAGCATTATCCAAACCAATCTACCCATTTTGCCACTTCTAGACATCGCATGCTACTGTAGGTCTTATTGTGAAAAGTTGAGAACTCCCTATCAAAGGAAGACATGTCCACCTATATGGAATAATATAGTTGATTATTTAATACAAATATAGCTAATTGCCTGCAGTTTTTGCAAGCTAATTTATTAATAATAAAACAAAAGAAAAAAGAAGCAATACCTAAAAGAGTACTACAGGCGCAAGAAAGTATTTAGCTACAAATGTTTCCTCGACCACCTATCTTTGCCTACCATCAAGTGAAGAGCTGACAGAAACTGAGTCATGGCATGAAGGTTCCCCTTTTTATATATTACACCAGCCCATTTTAGAAAATTACACATCCAGACCAATACATGGTTACCCTTTTTGAACCAACCAACCTATTTTTACCACGTCTAGCGTAAATGATAGGTTGAATAAGAATGAGATGGCATTCATATTCTTTGCTTTCTTGCTAATAGGATAGTTAGAAATTAATTTTAGATGCAAAACGTCATAGTCAAGTTTTAGGAACGATAGTAGATTATATATCCCCAACAAATAGAAGAAGAGATAAAGCATTTATTAAAGTGCTCAAGTTTTAGTTTCCATTCAAGCATTTAGTCAAACATCAGGTATGTAGCTTAAAGTTAATAGCATAATTAGTTTTTGCATACAATCGGAGACAAAGCATCATTCAGTAAGCGCATAGTCTAATAAAGTAATTTTGAATATCAACATTCCTTGTTGCATATCAAAGGTAACAATAAGTGAAAGGAAGATGACGGGTCATCCATATTAAACTTCATTATATTCAATTAATGCATTAATCAAAAATACAGAAACCACTTATTTTATAATGCGTAATTATGACAATTATGCACTCAGAATGGACATTGATAAACTTCCAACCCGTTTGACCCACCCCCCTTCTATCTATATTTTTAACTGTCCATTTAGATGGAACACAACCCAAATCTACCTATTCATGGAGAAATGAGCCAGAACTCCCACCTATACACGATTTTTGAATTGATACCGATGAAGTAACGTTACTGAAGTTTAAGTTAAAACCTGGCAGCTGCAATATCCTTGGCTTCAGCAAAACAAAGCCCAGCCACAGCCTTTGGGACTCCTAAAAACAGTCCACCGGCATCACTAAATTTGTGTGCTTTGTGCACCAAGCTAGTCCACCTCCAGAATCCATTAGGGCGGGTGCTTCTACCCATTTTATAATCTGCATAAAGTAGATAACACCCATTGAATATGGAATGAAACATTGAAACCCCATTATTGCCATCATTTGTAGCGAGCATCAATTTTATATTGCTCTTTATCTGGCTCAAGGTTCGGTATCTTATATTCAAATGATAGATGGTGACATTTAATTTCTTTGAGAAATGGCAAAGTTCAATCCATTTAGGTATGAACAGGTCCATGGGGGTTATGTTTACATGGGTTAAATCAAAGAGTTTAGCTAAGAGAGGAATAGGATGAAACTCATTTATAGTCTTCTTGATGTATACAACCTGTTACTCCTTTGAACAAACAATTAAGATCATAATTGGAAAAATAATGTTTTGTAGTCATATATACGTACCCTGATTAATTTACTAAAAACAATGACGCACTTATAACATCTACATAATGAAGAATAAATATAAAAGCTTAAAAAAAACTGTATTCCAATTGAGCCCCCATTTGAGTACTTTTTTTATTTTTTTTTTTTTTTTTTTTTTTTTTTTTTTTTTTTTTTTTTTTTTTTTTTTTTTTTTTTTTTTTTTTTTTTTTTTTTTTTTTTTTTTTTTTTTTTTTTTTTTTTTTTTTTTTTTTTTTTTTTTTTTTTTTTTTTTTTTTTTTTTTTTTTTTTTTTTTTTTTTTTTTTTTTTTTTTTTTTTTTTTTTTTTTTTTTTTTTTTTTTTTTTTTTTTTTTTTTTTTTTTTTTTTTTTTTTTTTTTTTTTTTTTTTTTTTTTTTTTTTTTTTTTTTTTTTTTTTTTTTTTTTTTTTTTTTTTTTTTTTTTTTTTTTTTTTTTTTTTTTTTTTTTTTTTTTTTTTTTTTTTTTTTTTTTTTTTTTTTTTTTTTTTTTTTTTTTTTTTTTTTTTTTTTTTTTTTTTTTTTTTTTTTTTTTTTTTTTTTTTTTTTTTTTTTTTTTTTTTTTTTTTTTTTTTTTTTTTTTTTTTTTTTTTTTTTTTTTTTTTTTTTTTTTTTTTTTTTTTTTTTTTTTTTTTTTTTTTTTTTTTTTTTTTTTTTTTTTTTTTTTTTTTTTTTTTTTTTTTTTTTTTTTTTTTTTTTTTTTTTTTTTTTTTTTTTTTTTTTTTTTTTTTTTTTGTTTTTTTTTTTTTTTTTTTTTTTTTTTTTTTTTTTTTTTTTTTTTTTTTTTTTTTTTTTTTATTGCCATCATTTGTAGCGAGCATCAATTTTATATTGCTCTTTATCTAGCTCAAGGTTCGGTATCTTATATTCAAATGATAGATGGTGACATTTAATTTCTTTGAGAAATGGCAAAGTTCAATCCATTTAGGTATGAACAGGTCCATGGGGGTTATGTTTACATGGGTTAAATCAAAGAGTTTAGCTAAGAGAGGAATAGGATGAAACTCATTTATAGTCTTCTTGATGTATACAACCTGTTACTCCTTTGAACAAACAATTAAGATCATAATTGGAAAAATAATGTTTTGTAGTCATATATACGTACCCTGATTAATTTACTAAAAACAATGACGCACTTATAACATCTACATAATGAAGAATAAATATAAAAGCTTAAAAAAAACTGTATTCCAATTGAGCCCCCATTTGAGTACTTTTTTAAAAAAAAAATATATGTATAAAGAGCAAAGCACCTTATCAGCATTTAGCCATTTCACATACTCGACCAACCACCCAACGAAGCAATATTCATCAAATCAGCTCTTCCCAGGGTCTGTATCCTCTTTCTCTTCTCATTCTCGAAAGCGAAGGCAGTCCACTTTAATCCAATAAACCCAGATGCAATTCCCCTCTCATCACCCTCATTCATTTCAAATGTTACGATATACCTTGCCCGCTTGTAATCCACTATGCTAGCAAATGGACAGATTGGGCAACTTGTTCTAAAAAATTGGTACCTTGAAAAGAGCCGGTGAGTCCATTGCCAATTGCAAAGACCTGTTCAATAAATCACAAAACACATCGATCATGCGACTAACCAAATGTATCTTCATTACTGGCTTTGTTAATAAGTGGAACCTAAATTATCTACAGCTACATATAAATATATCAACATATTCAAATTTTACATACATATATGTGTATAGAGAGAGATACATGTACCTATAGCATATATGTGTATAGAGAGAGATACATGTACCTATAGCTATATATATGTATATATAATTACACTTTCTGACCAATAAAGAAATTAATACTTAGAATCCGAAGTTAGCCAACAAAAATACCTTGCATCCTCTAATTATTTTAGACATTTAATCGAGCACCTTTCATGTATTCAACAAACCATCAATACAAAGTGTTTATTTTTTACATTAAGAAGGCTTTTTATAATAATATCACGTACCATTTTATAAAGTTGAAATTGGAATAACTACCTCTAGTGAGAGGCTATTATGGTCATCTTTGATCTAAACAAAGCTCCCAATCAACTTGTGTCAAGTCAAGGAGTTCACTGCTACCATCTTTGAACATGATATGTGTGAAAAAGTAAGGGGATTTTTTAATTGTCAAACCACCACAAAGTAGCTGCAACAATGACACAAATCTACATTTACCAAATGTTTTCTTTTTTTAATTGTCAAACCACCACAAAGTAGCTGCAACAATGACACAAATCTACATTTACCAAATGTTTTCTTGTGTCAACATCAAAACGCTTGATGATGCCAAATACGCTATTAAAATCCAAAAAAAATCAATGAGAAAATATTAGCCGCTTTCCTTTAGCAACTGTGTCAACTGACTTGTTTCCAAATAAATGGCTTCAAACCCTCAGTTCTAAATGATACTTTGGAAATTCAATAAACATAGATCTAAACAAAATGGAGTTATACCTCTTTGAAATATGCTATTCTTAGTTTGGGGTTTGAATGCGAGAACTAATTAAGAAACATATGCAAAAGGAAAAAAATAACAAAAAGATAGGGGGGAGTCTTACCCTCTCCCCTGTGATCTTTTACAATGAATGGCTGACTTTTTGCTTCTCGAATTCTTAGACCAGTACACGTTTCCTTGACTTGCGCCCCAATCATGAACTTTTTGCTCATTCTCCATCTTGAATTTTTAGTGAGACATCACCTAAATCACCGGTTATCAATGGCCGCCTGCTATCTCTTGCACATATAGCATAAGAAGAAACACGGTCAGTTTCAAAACCACTCCCTATCCGGTTGTATGAAGGAGCAACAGACCAAGTTGACTTTTTTTTTTTTTTTAGAAATGCTGATGACTTGTGTGAGAATAGGGTATCATTTACTTTAGTTGCTGGTAAATACGGAGTAAATAATTATATGCAAGCAAGAAATCTGGTATTATCGATCTCTTGTATGTGTACTTTTTAGGGTCGTCTGACCAGGTGGATATTATATTGACCCAATTAAGGCTCAAATAGCTTACTGATTCAATTAAAAGTACACCAAATTTTGAAACTTGGTAGTAATTAAAACAAACTGAACTTTAGACAATCATTTATGAACTGTTTGATTAGGCAGCAGGGTAACAGAGGGTTGATAGAAAGTTGTAATTCATGAACCATATAGTTTTCTTTGACCAACTTCAGTAGTAACGGGCACAACTTCAACAGACGTCAAAGTAGATACCCTGACCAACCACAATGTTATCTTGATTAAGTTCAAAAAGCAATTACGCACTCTACTAAAAGATTACCAAATTCCAAGAAACGCAGTTACTCAATTACACAATTACGCAATAAACACAAACATGATCTCCTTCTATCTACTGCATCGACCTATTAACCCAATCCCACTAATACAAATTAACAAAATAGTAAAATCATTAATTCCCAGTAGATTAATTAAAACACTAATCAATATTTAATCTTTAGCATTGATTTCAATCTTACAACTTTAGAATATATATAAGAAGATAATATGAGTATACATACTTGAATATATCTTCAATGGAACAGATTTTGTCCGTATTTGATTACATCTTTAATCTAATGGAATTGATTATGCATATGCATCACCTGCGTAATTTTAATCACCATTAAAGTCCTGCAATAATATATAATGATGTGTAAACTACAAAAACATTATATAAAAATTTGGTTGGCGACCCGATTATCTTACTCAGTGCTTGTATCCTTTTCCTTCAATTAAAAAATGACTTACTACAACACAGAACAAAATTTAAATCCATCAGAAACATGGTTTAGTGAAGCCATGCTAACTGGTATACAATAGAGGTTGGTAAACCTGCATGAGAAATGGTCAAAAAAGAAAAATTCACAAACAATGAATACTTACATGTTCGTCCATCAGGATCATTTCAATACTACCTATGTTATTAACATCTTCATATAGAGGTTGCTTCCATAGCCGCAAAATTCTAACCGTTATCGTACATGGCTTATTGTTTGGACGCAAATTTCTAATTGAAACATGGTTTAGTGAAGCCATGCTAACTGGTATGTTATGTGTTTACGTTTTGAAATGTGTTTTTGTTTTGAAATGCCTTAAAACTGAATGGAAGTGGCCTTATATAGACATAGACACGCAAGGAAGTAACCGCCACATGCAATACACGAACGGTTACACTTTCAAATTTTCGAAAATTTGAACTTAAAAGCATAACTAATCCGTAGACCTTCTATGGAGCAATATTGTAAGGATTTTTGGCCTTTCTTGCATTTTTAAGCATGCCACATAGGCAGTAACTACCATTTTTTGAAGAGAGATTTATATAATGTAGGGATACTACCTTATATAATTTTCAACCCATCTCATTTTTGGAAATAATTAAGAAAAAATAAGATATTTAAAATGACCCAATTGCTCTTAATGAAACCTCTTTTTATAATTTATAAGAAATTATCTAATTTGCTCGTAATTTATACATCTTATTTACAAATTTACACTCTAAACTATTATCTTCTAAAATATCTACATTATTACGTTTATTTCAATTCTATTTATATCAACTTACACCGTTCGACGTTGTCATTACGATCGCGGTCCTTACCATCATCACCGCATTGCTATCTACGCTTGTCTTCAAATTTTATTTTATTTCTTTTATTTTTTTTTTGTAAAGTTAGTTTCGATTCAGATGTGCTGGAGACAATTTTAACCAGCGAATTGATGGACCACCCCCTCTCATGAAAAATACCTTGAGTATGAGAAACCCAATACTTAGACACGAGACCTTGGGGAAAACTCACATCCGGGGCCCACATTTTATTCATTTTATAAAATACCTTTCTTATATAATTACATTATTAAATTTAATTGTTAATTTAATTTATTATGTCTAACATATTACAATTCTTGATTTTGAAGAATAAAACGGAGTAATAAAATTTTTATTATATTGCAACATTTTGTTTTATATTATTATTATTTATACTACGATAACCACTATTAAAAATCCAGGAGTAGATGTTTGAGAAGGTTTATTTACCGTGTTATGTTGAGTGTGAAATTCCCGCAATGTGTGTAGCACCGACTACTAGCAACACCTATGTCTGTGTGGATCTATCAGTCGATAGATTAGATTAAAAGAAGATTCCATTCCGTCTCCAGCGGCGATCATGTAAGCTGACTTGTATTATATCAACAGATCTGACTACTTTTTTTAATCCGACTGTTTTTATGTATGTATGTATGTATGTATGTATGTATGTATGTATGCATGTATGTATGTATGTATGTATGTATGTATGTATGTATGTATGTATGTATGTATGTATGTATGTATGTATGTATGTATGTATGTATGTATGTATGTATGTATGTATGTATGTATGTATGTATGTATGTATGTATGTATGTATGTATGTATGTATGTATGTATGTATGTATGTATGTATGTATGTATGTATGTATGTATGTATGTATGTATGTATGTATGTATGTATGTATGTATGTATGTATGTATGTATGTATGTATGTATGTATGTATGTATGTATGTATGTATGTATGTATGTATGTATGTATGTATGTATGTATGTATGTATGTATGTATGTATGTATGTATGTATGTATGTATGTATGTATGTATGTATGTATGTATGTATGTATGTATGTATGTATGTATGTATGTATGTATGTATGTATGTATGTATGTATGTATGTATGTATGTATGTATGTATGTATGTATGTATGTATGTATGTATGTATGTATGTATGTATGTATGTATGTATGTATGTATGTATGTATGTATGTATGTATGTATGTATGTATGTATCTATGTATGTATGTATGTATGTATGTATGTATGTATGTATGTATGTATGTATGTATGTATGTATGTATGTATGTATGTATGTATGTATGTATGTATGTATGTATGTATGTATGTATGTATGTATGTATGTATGTATGTATGTATGTATGTATGTATGTATGTATGTATGTATGTATGTATGTATGTATGTATGTATGTATGTATGTATGTATGCATGTATGTATGTATGTATGTATGCAACTACTAAATATATTTGTTTTAAACAATAGGACATGGTTAACATAAGAACACAAAGCTGGGCTGGGTAATAAAGGGTAACATTTTTTTTTCTCTGGGCTGTGTTTGTGTCTATCTGTTATTGTTTTTATTTGTTGAAATTCGGATGCAAAATAGTTTTTTTATATTTAATATGAGTGAATTTTTGTCTTCTATGCCATAGTGTTGGGAGCTAAGAGCAGCATGGCCCCTAAGCACAACACCAGCAACAAAGCTTTTACATGCTCGGTCTCTACTTTGTTCTTGTCGATATCCGCCATATTTACCCTTATACTCCTCCTTTTTCTTTTATCCTATCACACATCCAAATTATCGTGTAACAAGGCTTACAGTTCCACTGACTTACTTAATGACAACGCCATTAGCAATTCAATTAATGTATATGTTTCAGAATTACCTACATCACTCAACTATGGTCTTTTAGACAAATATTGGTCTCTTTCCCATGATTCAAGACTGGGTAGTGAAGTAGACAACCAAATCAGATCCACTGGTTCTTGGAATAATAATAATAATAATAAAAAGATCCCCCTTTATCCAGAAAGCCCGTTGATCAAACAATATAGTGCCGAGTACTGGATCATGGGTGATTTGATAACTCCACAAGAGCTAAGAACTACATCTTTTGCTAGGCGGGTTTTTGCTCCTGAAAGGGCAGATGTCATTTTCGTCCCTTTCTTTGCGACAATTAGTGCTGAGTTGCAGCTTGGTACCGCCAAAGGGGTTTTCAGAAAGAAGGCAGGGAATGAGGATTATGCAAGGCAGAGGGAAGTCTTGGACTTTGTTACAGGGACCGAGGCATGGAAACGTTCTGGTGGCAGAGATCATGTCTTTGTTCTTACTGGTAATTCACTTCCTCCCTTATTTTTCATTCTATTATGAGTTTTTTGATAGCATGTATCTTTATGTTTGATGCGTCACATAGTAAGTAGAAATGTAGAATTTCAGATCTTTCTTTTCTTGAAGATGGTGTTAAGTGTAATATTGTTTGACCAAAGATAATTCATTTGTTAGCATTATATGGGCTATCTGAATGATATTATATATCTGTTTGCTTCTCAAACATTGTTATGAATTTTGTTTATTTTCAATGGAATGAGATGATGGGTCATGGGATGACACTGTGAGTGATACGACCCATGTGTGAAGACCCGACCCAATTGACCCAGTCAACAAAACTACCACCTAAAGAGCATAAACTATTCATGTTGTTAGTTAATTCTCACGTTGTCATAGAGTAAACTGCATGTAGTTAAAGTAGGATAGTGGTACCACCACATGCACGTATTTTCAGTTAGTTTGCAGTAGTTTCTTTGCTTTCATTTAGGACCCACGTTTACTTCTTTTGCATCCTATAAATTGTAATGTTTTCATATGAGTTAGTAAGAAGAAAATTGGTAAAAGTTTCTGTGTCTTTCTCTCTTATTTCTTTGGAGCCTAACCCCCCTAAGGGTCCTAACAGTGAGACTGGAAATTTACATGCTCTGAAGATACAATTGAAGTTGTGAAGAGCAGTTTCCATAAAGCTCGCTCATGTATTGCACTTAATCATCAGGTTGAGTATAATTAGAATTTCAGATCTGTGTATTTGGAGGATAAAGGAGAAAATGGATGGGTAATATGAGGTAATAATTTGGTCTCCTTGTTGGCATAAAGTAGATATTAATCCCATCCCCCCTTTTAGTCTTTTACTCACATGGTGATAGAAATTATGAGCATTAGGTTCTGAATACTTATGATATCATCGTTAAGGTTAGAGGTGTGCTACCAACTGGAATAGAGTATAACACTGTTAATATTTGGAATAACACTCCTTGATGACTTTGAAAGTCAGTGGGGAACATTGCGAGTGGTTTCTGTCGAAGTTCATCAAACGATCATCATAATCATGTGGAAGAAGCAAGATTTTAGCAAAGTGTGAATAATTTTGTTATAAAAGTATAAACTTATTTAAGAAATCAGTATACTTTATATCAAACCAAAAGGCCTTTAGCCTAGCAGTATTGGGTGTCTTCCATCAACCAAAAGTTTCTCAATTCATGTCTCATTTGAGACAATTGGACTAAATAATAGGTGGTTAGAAGTGCAAGTCTTTGTCTTTAAAAAAAGAAGTATACTTTATATCAAGGAGTTTAACAAAAGTAAGAAAAAGAAACATGTGTTTCTGAAAAAAAAAATTGCTTTTTCTTATTGACTTTTCTTAGGTTGATGGTAATTTGTGTAATTTTCTACGAAAACAACAAATATGCGTGGAAATGTGGACTATGAAGTAAATGAGTGGATGCAGAACTAGCCATTCATTCAACTAGAGGGGAAAACCTACCTTTTATGTTGATAATACAGATTGAGTGAATTATAGGTTGCAAAGCGAATGTTTAGTTATTGGATTTATGTTGTATTCTCTAATGGTTTTGCATGCTATTAGAAGTTCAAGATTGCATGCTAAAAGTAAAATCTGAATTAAAACCTTGTAACAATCGACTTTGTGGCTCATTATCTGTTCACCTCTTATTTCATCTTAATAAATGAAACATAAATATGTCTGGATTCTCAGGTTATGTTAAAACTTGAAGCTTTCTTTGGCAGACCCTGTTGCAATGTCACATGTTAGAGACGAGATAGCTCCTGCCATTCTGCTCGTTGTTGATTTTGGTGGGTGGTACAGGGTTGACTCAAAAGCTTCTAATGGCAATACTTCTGATATGATACAACATACCCAGGTATCAGTACTTAAAGATGTTATCGTGCCCTATACGTATATGCTACCCAGGCTGCACTTATGGGAAAACCAGAAACGAGAAACTCTTCTTTATTTCAAAGGAGCTAAGCATCGTCATCGGGTAAGCATTTAAAGTTTCCCACGTTCATGGAAAAATGTTACTTTAACAAAAGTTCATTATTTGGCTACTCTGCTTTATCTTGTAATAATCTTTTCCCACATACTCTCCAACAAAACGATAGATAAAACATGGGCTTGTATGGGTGTTCATTGGGACAATACCAAACTGAACTGGAAGCGGAAACTAAAGAATAATGTAATTGATCTTGATACTTTGGAAATTTGAAATATAGAGCAATTTCGTTTCAAGTATAAAAAATGAATAATTTTAGAAAAAAAAATTGTTCATTTCCTGACCATCACAGAATTGGTTTTTTAATTTATCCTGAACCGAGGATTGAACCGAACTGTTATAACCAACAAGTAAGTACTAGTGTAGCAACTGATGTGTTGTGGGCAGGTTGAGTAACGAATCAACCTGGTGTTTATTATGTGTGGGAGGAACTGGGTCAGGTTGGGTGGGTGCTGACGCATTGACTCTAGTTGTCCATTTTATTAAGTTTGTAAATACTCAATGAATCATATATAGGATTACTGTAATTGTTTAATTAAAATACCTTATGAAAGACAGAATTAGACCAATCGTCTCAACTGAAACTTGAACCCCAACCTCATGGTTGATGGGTCACACCTAGTACTGCTAGGCCAAATGCGCTTTGGTATTGTCTTGTTGAAATATGAAGTTAGTTATTCTTGATTAAAACAAATTTAGAACACTGTGAACATCTGGATACACGCCTGGCAACTGTTGACCAATCAAAACTAGTCTAAAAAAAACAAAAGATTTTAGCTTTTGTTTTTCTGTATTACCAGCTAATACTAAAGTTCAACCCGAGTTGACTCATAATCAGTCAAATACAAATTTCCATATATTTGAGCTGATATTGTCATCAATGACCAAACATGACCAAAAGATTTGTTGATTATCCAAGAATTATTTGATGCAATAGCAATATCACAAACATTCTAAAGTTCATCTAGCCTCCTTTGAATTTAAGTTTCTCTAGTAATTGACCATGTTTAATTCTGTAGGGTGGTTTGATACGAGAAAAATTATGGGACTTGTTAATCAATGAGCCTAAAGTTATTATGGAAGAAGGGTTCCCGAATGCAACTGGAAAAGAACAATCAATTAAAGGAATGAGAACTTCAGAATTCTGTTTACATCCAGCAGGCGATACTCCAACTTCATGTCGTCTTTTCGACGCCATCCAAAGTCTATGTATACCTGTCATTATCAGTGACAACATCGAGCTACCATTTGAAGGCACCATTGACTACACAAAATTCTCCATATTTGTGGCTGTGAGTGAAGCACTACAACCCAAGTGGCTTGTGAATCATCTCAGAAACTATACTAATAAGCAGAAAAGTAAATTAAGGCAAAACATGGGTCAGGTTCAGTCTATGTTTGAATATGATAATGGTCATCCAGGTGGTATTGGCCCAATCCCAATTGATGGTGCAGTAAACCATATATGGAGGAAGGTTCACCAAAAGTTACCCATGATTAGAGAAACTATTGTTCGGGAGAGGAGAAAACCACCGAATGCATCCGTCCAACGCCGTTGTCAGTGTACTTGAATGATGAGGCTTGTAAGAAATATACATTTGTTTACTCGTGTATTATAGTATTATAATTGTTCAATTCATTGATCCTACCGTATGTTAGGATAACTATTTGGTTAATTTGGCTTACTTTATATGAGTAATAACAAAGTAGGCGTTCGTAACATCGCAAAGTTGGAGCACTAAAATCGGCAGGAGGCAATATTTTTCTTTTTTACCTCATCATGTAAATCATGATGCAGAAACAAAAGATTAACAGAAAAAAAAAGAGAAGATGGGATGTATATAGATTTGGGTTCAAATGTTTAAAAATGAGAACATAAAATAGGAATATAAATATAGAGAAATGATAATCGTACCACATATTTTAGTAAATCTACCACTGAATAATTTTTTGAACACACTATACAAGTTAATAAAGTATGTGTGTGGTAGATTTATCAAAACATGTGGTACGAATATCACTTCTCATAAATATGCAGATATAGATTTGGGTTCAAATGTTTTAAAATGAGAAAATTGGGAAGATAGAGTTTTCGACAGATGGAGATATTGGGAGATTTGTCTTTTACTATCCATCGCGTACAATTTCTGAACTTCATTAGTTGTTTCCATTTATACTAAAATCATCTAATTATATATTTGTTCATCTTAATCTCAATGAATTAATTATTATGGATGCAACAAAATCTTTTCACAATTCCATTATAGATCAAGAAATTTGATTATGGATGCAAGTATGCAACAAAAGTTTTCACTTCGATTATGAAGGCTTCAAAAGTTTTACGAAATTTCATTATGAATACACCAAACGTTTTGTGTTTCCTTCCATTTGTTCACGTGATCTCACATTGGTCCATATGCCTACCGCAACTAAGTTATTGCACCCTTGTTCTTCGATTGCAATTTTTATTCAACACCAGATTTTTATGTGGGAGTTATTTGTTGGCTAGGAAATTTCTCTACGTAACCATCTTTAGACTTGGTCAAGTCGATTTAAGTTTAACTCATTTACTTTAAGAAATTTCTTCTTTAACTCGTTTGACAAAATTTATATCAATATAGCACTCTAAACATTTGGTTATCTCTGACTTTCCAAAAAGCAACTGTCTTCTGTTAAATGACCTTTTTTATTGGAGTAAGAGCACCCCCAATGGGTTGCCTCAATACTAACCAATACAGTGTCACATCAGCGCCAAATCAGCAAAACCTCTTTCCAATACATTTTCCTCAATTCACACCCAATACCCAATACATCCAATACATTCCAATACACTCCAACATATTTATTTTCAAACTTTTAATAAATAAAACCACAAATATAATTTATAAAATAAACACAAATATTATATTAAATCCTAAAATACCATTTTATTAATAAAAAAACGAGTAGCATACATAAAAAAAACCATTAAAATGCATTTAAAATAAAAAACAATCCTAAAAATGACGTAGAGAATGGTGGACGTGTCGGTCTCGACACAATCTTTCATGATAGCCATGAGCTCGTCATCACTGTCGTCATCGCTAAGCAATGGACCCGTGTATGTATGGATGCTCGATATGAAAGACATGGTGATTTTTAGTTTGAAGAATGGATTGGATTTGGAAAGTATGTGTTTGAGTTTTGGTTGAATGAATGAAAGAAGTGGGTTAAATAAGTGAATAAATGGTGAAAAAGGTTGAATTTTATAAAATTTTTGAGAACTAGCCGTTTGAAAATTGTGGCCTACATTCAATTTTATTTTATTTTATTAGAAGTAGCCGTTGATGATTAAAAAAAAAAAAAAAAACAACAAACATGCAAACCTCCGTATTCACCACCACGAAAGCCTCCAATACGCAGCCTAATACGAACGAATACGGCCCACACCCAATGGTGTGGACCGTATTGGATGATGAATACGGAGCCCGTATAGATACATAAGGGGTGCTCTAATGAGTGGTAAAAGCAATAACTTACTCTTTGCATTAGAATCTTTTCACTATGTTTTCCTTGACCTTTATACCACTTTAACTCCCTAGTATAATGTAAAGCATTGTGTAAATCTCATCAGTGTATCAAAAACATAACTAAATTACTCATCAAAATAAGAGAGGGAAACTGAAACCTCTCAAACCATCCTATTTTATCATTTATATGTAAACAAGAATTCCTTGTTTCAAAAAACAGTAGGAATGTTTCACAAGGATAAGAAATTTTGGAATTGACAGAAAAAACCCACCATTGCAAATTTAAGAATTAGCATAGCTTGTGATAAAAGTTGCGAATGCAAGGGGAAAACTAGCAATCAAACAGTCAGATGAGTATAACGAAAGTTTCTGAAAAGTAGATATTCACATTCTGATTACACAAGCTATGCCTAATTAGTGAAAAATCTCAATCCAAAGGCTAATATCTAGCGAGTCACATACTTTTTTGTTTTTGAACGGCAATATAACAGGATGCTACTAAGCAACTAGCCGAATACAAGAAAATACTCGATCTAATACTCAATCTAATCCAGTACATTCTTATTACACTGCTTGACAATCTAACCAAAAAGGACACATTCTCGACAGTAGGCTGTGATAGAAATTGTATCCATCCAAAAATAATACTGCTTCATTGAAGTTAGTGAATTCAACTTCCATATCGAGGCCATGATTTACCTGAAAGACATTTCATGATTCAGAGAGAAAGAAAATTAGTGACTTTTTTTCTAATGGCAAAATAAAGGAAAAAATAGTTACTTGACCACTTGTCTTTATTAGAGGGGGGAGAAAAACCATAGAATCACTCAAAAGGCGAAGAAACGACACCGAGTGACCAAATCTTGGGTTGAACAAATGTTAATTTTTACTGACAAGCACATATGCTCTTTATATTAGAAGAAAAAGACAATCAAAAGAGTCTAGCAGGTTTTATGCCAGCTAAAATCAGGTCAAATGGGTTAAATGAAAGAAAAGAGACCCAATCCAAATAGTTGTATTTAGTACGCGCTGTGTAGTCAATTTCGGTGGGTATACCTCGGTCCTCTTCTAGAATTTCTGTCCAAATTTCGGTCCCGATATTTTCGGTGAAATTCACCAAAATCCCACCGAAATCAGTTCAAAATTCGGTCCAAATTTAAATGGTATTTCAGTTTTTTAGGTTTTTTGTTTTTTGCCCAAACTTAAACACAACACAATACACACTAATTTTTGCAAGTATTAACACTAATCAAATAAAATATTGACACTTTCAAGGTTGACTTTCGATATTTAGATTAAATATGAAGTATTAATAATTATATACACAGATATTGCATAATACAAAAATTACCAAAGTACCACCGAAACCTCACCGCATTAACCGATATTTCAATTCTGGACCGATATAACTACATAGAGTACCAGTAACTATGTATTTTAAATTTTAGTTACCATATCTAACACATTAATAAAAATGGAGAAAATAGTGTTAGTTGGTTATCCCGATCTTAAAAAAAAAAAAGAAATTAGGTGAGAACCCTCTAGTCCCATGTACCGTCTTGGTATCCAGAACGCACACCGCATAGAACTCATGCGGCATGAGTCATGCCCATATCAGCCAATCCAAATTCCAAACCTCCCTTTATGACACCCTTTCTTTTTTGGGAAACATACAATACAATGATGCTTTGATTAACTATAAGAAAAAATAAAATATAGAAATAACCTGAAATTGGACAAAGGACTTTGAAGACTCCCAGATTCATTAGTTTTCACCTTTGTAAAGTTTCTACATCAATTGTTAGTTTGTCCAGGGATCCTCTAGACAAACCACAATTATTGCCGTTGTTTGAAGCTGGATCCACGGGTAATGCACCATCATCTCTTTTTTTCCTAAAAACTCCCCATAGATAATAATTCTCGTGGAACGCTGCCAATCAAATCAAGACAAATCATCTACCAATATAACAAAAACAGGATCTAGACATCTTTTCATCCACAATACATGTCCCTTTTAAATATTGAAGTATCATATCTTTTAGCGTCCGTAAATAATTAAAATTTGAATTTTATATTAATCAAT
This sequence comes from Erigeron breviscapus, assembly GCA_034093135.1. Taxonomy (NCBI): domain Eukaryota; kingdom Viridiplantae; phylum Streptophyta; class Magnoliopsida; order Asterales; family Asteraceae; genus Erigeron; species Erigeron breviscapus. The sequence continues at coordinate 72,380,646 of CM067168.1, forward strand.
ATATCTATAAACTTAATATAATTTAAACTCTTATATCATATATAATAGGATATTCATTATTATCATATATATATATAATATTTCATAGCCTTTTATATATATTGTTTTCATTAAAAGTAATTAAATTTAGATAAATAACTAAATGAGGGTTATATAATAGAGAAAATAAATTATTAACTGAAACAAATCCAAATAAATTACAATTCAGGCGATTAAAATTTTAATTCTAACTTGATAATCCAAAAATAACTATTAGCTATTCAATTATTTTTTCATTATAATAAATTATCGTATAATAAATATAGTCAATCCGTATACTTCCACTTCTAGGGAATTAGTTATCAACAGTTTAACACAACACAGACGTAAAAACCCACTTCCGGACTGAACTTAACTATCTATACTACATTGAATCTAGATAGTTGCTAGAATCGCAACTACATTACTCCAACTTTCTTTTCAAGAAAATACAATTACTCTCAGTACACTAGTTTAGCTTCACAAATATACGACATTGTTTTGCGATCATATTATAAGCCTTAGTTACATAAAAAAAATACATTCATAACATTTTCTATTTGCAGTACGTTAGTTTAGCTCCTCACAATATACGACAATGTTTGGCCATCATCTTATAAAACCATAGTCACTCAAAAAACCGAATTTTCCATGATGGATAGCTATGTACTGAATCGCTTACATATATGCTAAAAAGACCTTTTTCCCATATATTATAATCATCTGTCATCTATCTAGTAAAGTAATCTGCATTTCTATTGAAGTTAAAGAAATCAACAAAGACTCACTCCAGGATGATGGAGGCAATACTTTAGATGTAAATATCAATAGCTCTGCATTTCTTGTTGAGGCGCTCATTGCGAGGTCTTCATCTATCATGTCAGTTACCAACTGTTTATAACCCCATTTATTCCTGAGGTCAAAATAGTGTTAGGATAAATAAATAAAAAGGCAAAAAAAAAGAAGAAACAAAGTAAGATGAAGCGACTCAGGGTGACATTACTTTGTACTTC
>CM067168.1:72386676-72401676 GCA_034093135.1 Erigeron breviscapus
GTTACCCGCGCAATGCGGCGGTGGTTATGGCGGCGACGATGTGGTGGTGGGGACGACCTTTGGTGGTAGATGAGGCGTGGATTGGTGTAGATAATTGATGTAAAAGTAATTGATATAAAGGGTTAATGGAGATATTTTAAAAGATAAATTATTGATAGTGTAATTTAATCATTAATGTTAAAAGGGTAGTGTAGATGAAAATATTTTAAGGGGTGCTAAGTGAAAATATTACATATTTTACAACACTTCCAAAAATAAAGTGTTATTTTTTTATAATATAGTATAGATATAGAAGTATAGATAAAATGAAAATAAAAAAGTGAAAAATAAAATGAGCAGACAAGAATATAGAATAACAAAAAGTTTTGATGAGAAAGAATATTTTTGAGGTGTCTTAGTGATGTTGGATTAATTTGTAAATGGTTGAATGAGTTATTTGCTATTACCAATAATCAAACGTAATATATATATATAATATATATATATATATAAGGGGATTATAAAGGGATTCTACCTAACCATATATGGGATACAAAGAAATACAATAAGAGGGTGTCTAATATGTTGTTAACAGCAGGAGTTACATGCGGTCTCTCCTCGGGTTGGGTTTTTTATTCTAACATGTGTGAAATACAGGGGGACTGGGTATTTTATACTTTTAACAGCATTTAAGATTTTCCCATACAATAAATACAAAGTACATCATAATCAATTTCATAAATATATATATACACGGCTATATGTCCCCCGTAGTCGTAGAGGCAGTAGAACAAACGCGAAGGCTCGATTTATATCGGTAAGGAAACATACCCAAGTGTAATTGGTATAAATGTATAATTATGACCTAAAATCATGTAATACTTATATCGCGTGTTGGAGATAATAGGGGAAGTCCACAAATTACAATGTACTATTTCAAAAGGTAACATAGTAACCGAAGTGGATACTTGGGGAGGTAAAAGTTTATGCCTTCATAGAGAAAGCAAAGGGACCAAATTCCACGGAGACATAATTATCAATGGTAAACTTCCTAACGGATTTAAGGTTTTTAGTTACATAAGGGGCATAAAGGACATTGACTAAGTGGAGGTTATTTTGTTGGTTAGGAAAGTATGAGTGACCCGATCCAAGTTGGCATGTTTTGACCATTTCCAACTAGCTTAGACTTGATGGAAGTAAAAGATGGAGAGTTTGAACATGTACCTTCATCACCAGTTAGATGATTAGTTGCTCCTCAATCCATATTCTAGTCTTCTGCATTAGAGTTAATTTCAAGGGCTTGAAATGCCTGGCAGATTTCAGGACGGGTAGACTGTATCGAAGCCTGCCTGATGTTTGTTTTTATTCTCGTGTTGGCGCGAACTAGTGGAACTCTGTGGCTACCATTGGCCTTGTTGCCATGGGGCGGCCCATCCCGGTTGAGTTGGATACGGGCAAGGCGGTGGAGTCCATCCATGCCCATCAATATATAATATATATATGTATGTGTAATAAAGATCTATAAAAGTTGATTCCTGGGATTAAGCCCATAAACAATTAATATCCATCCGTTTCATCATAAATGTTCACGTTACTGTTTGTCTCAATAATGTACGGCTTTATAAAGTATAAGATGGCGATGTAGTTATTTGTTTAACTTATTTGTTGCTAATCGTTTATTACAATTAGTGTTCACTTTCGTCAGGTTTTATTTCTCTTATCTCCAAGTTAAAAAGTTTACGGTGGAGAATTGTTACAGCTTCAAAATGTTTATTACACGAAAAGGTTGGTAATGGAGATGATACTAGATTTTGGATGGACACCTGGAGTGGCGATACTTCCTTGGCTCCATGGTCTCCTCGTTTGGCAGCCATTGAGATGGAAAAAGAGTGCACCATTAGAAATTGTCAGAACAATAATACTTACTCATGGAGTCAGCGTGGAGGCTTTGAACAACTTCAGTGGAATGATATGCTTAATATTCTCCCTACATCAATATATGGATAGTACGAAAAATCATTCTTGGTCTTGGACGTTGGATGGAAAATCTGAATTATTCGCTATTGCTTGTATTCTTGATAGAATAGCATGCAGTGTCGAAAAAGAGTCGTAAAACTCTTGAAGCAATCTTGTTTATTTGGTGGTGGTACATGTAGAAAACTAGAAACAATATCGTCCATAGAGGTAATTGATAGGGCAGGCGGTAGTGGCAATCTCCTTTCTTTGGGTTAATAATCGTGAGATGGAGATCCTATAAAGTTGTTTTCAACTTTACTAGTAAAGTTGGAGACATTTTGACCATTGTATTAAAATCAAGATTAAAAAATTAATTTTTAATCTTGACATTTGATTTTAATCCAATGGTCAAAATCATCAACTTTACTAATAAAGTTAGGAAAAACTTTAGAGGATTTTAATCTCAACCCATAATCGTGGTAGAAAAACGGCAATCAGTCGAGAGAACGTACTGAATCAACCCGATGCAACTTCAGTTGTTTGTCGAGTGAATAAATGCTATATATGGGTGCATATATAAGTTTGGGATTGGGCTTGAAGTTTGCTGAGATCGTCCTATTATGGAGCATGAAGATTGGCCGCTACTTGTTTTATAATTTTAATATTCCTAACATTGTCCATGCAAAATGGTTATGTACCAAGCTGCTTTATTTAGGTAGTTATCGTGTCACCTAAAAACACCATAAAGTGAAAATAAGTGGTTTGACGTCCATTTGGTGAGGATTTTTTCAGGTCTAAGCTTAGTCGTAGATGATTTGAGTTTTTTCACTCATTTTGCTGGAAAGAGTCTAGGTCTTGATAGTTATGATAGCCATTTGTTTCTAGATTTATTACTTGTATATTTTAAGGTCTAGTATCTTGCTATATGGTCCATTTTTATTAATATATATTTTAGCCGTTCAAAAATAAAACAAAATATGAGCATCATAATTCCATTGGGAAAACTAAAAATAATGTCTGTAACTAAAAATATATTCATTTTATTCCCGATTTGAACTCTTAATTTATTATTTTCTTAAAAGTTATTTTACATTTATATATAGAAGATTGAGTAAATTACAAGGCGCTCTTATACACCAAACAACTTTACAATACTATACTTGACAACGAAAACGCTCTTATGCACACTTCAAATCCAACTAAAAACAAATAGAAATCAGTAGAATATCTACCAATTCGACACCTAGTTATATGCAATAAAACCTTAACCAACTAATTTTCAACACATAGCATCTTCATTCCATAAGCCCATGCCCAATCTTCACAACAGTCCATCCTGAAATTGCTAGGTTCATCCCATGTTCACACTTTGTCAAATAAGAAGACCAAAAACCTTGGTGAATACTAAATGTGATGGATGAAAATGTCTTTTTCTTATATTACGAGGGTTTAAAACGCTTGTTAATTTGCACGCCGGGGAGGAAATATAATTGCTTGTGCGTAGTAGGCACATTTAGAAAGGATTATGTTGGTTGTTAGCGTGCGTGACAATGATGCGTAACAGAAAGATGTTGTGTTTTGTGTATTGTCCAACTTTCAACTTTAGAGAATCCCTATCCAATTCATTCTAGCCGCTTCCAGTTTTCAATACAACAACATACGGATTCGATAATATTCTTATATCCTTGACTTATTTATATGTTCAAAGCAAAGAAAAACGAAAAGTGAGGATTGTATTAGTGATCATATTATTTTTCTTTCTTGATCAGACAATAATAATTGAGGATATTTTATACATGTAAAACGTTAAGAATATTAAAATTGGTCCAAAACTCCAAGTACTACATATAAAATGAAGAGACTTACAAATAGCCTTTCTACAGTTAGTACTACCACGTAAGTTGTGTTGCTTAATAATGTAGTATGTAAACTGGAGAGTACACCAAAGTCTAAGCAAGGATCACTTTAGCAACGCTTTGATGGTTTTGTTTTCCTTTTTGATATTTTCAGTTAAACCCGCAAAGCTAAAAAATAATTAATATAGTGTGTCGGGTCTTATGGGTGAAAACATGGGCAATTTTAGATAATTATCACCCTATAAAAATCATCTTTTGTGACTCTTATTAAGCTAAACAAACTATAATGGCTTCAGTTTTATGACCCTCCAATTTAACATCACAATCAGGGCTATGAATTGAATACCCAAAATTATTGATGATAATTTAAGATGATTCTTTATCATTAACAAAGCCTTGTGAATCGGATAACTCGAAGGTTTCCCATTCATCAATTCAAGCTTAAAGAAATCAAAACCTCTTCGATCATTAACTTTCTAAAAAAATGAAACATTCGATCATTAAGTTAACAATTCATTAATCATGCATCATATAAATATAATAATTAATACAAAAACATAAAAATCATTATAAAGAAAGATGAATGTTGATTTAAAATTGATTTCAAAACTCAACTTTATATATAAAGATATAAATAGATAATACATAGATAGATATAAGATACTCGATAAAGAGCCATTAAGAATTTTAAGTTATTAAGACTTAAGAATTTTAAGTCATTAAGAAGATAGATAAAATCATTAAGAAGAAAATACACATAATAAGCTTTTATAGTCATTAATTAACAACAAAAGGGAAAGGACATAATAAGGTTTTGAAGTAATTGTCAACAAAAATGAAATTATTAAGAGAGATAATATAGTTTTAGTATTGATTGCAAAAACTCAGCTTTTATATATAATTTTATATTATTATAATAATAATAATATATAGATATAGATACGGAGTAATTATCATTGTTCATTATTGGTAAAAGCAAATTAATATTTAACTATATATTAAAAACTAACCTGTTTTTTACAACCTTATATGCATAATGTACAAAAATAGTGTCTTTACTAACTATCATGCACATAATACAACTTTTATATGCATTAGACTTTGCAGATCAAGTTCATAAAAATCTATTCTTTCGTCAAAAGCTTTTATTTCCAAATACAACGCATCTACATCCATCTCTGGCAATCTATGATGATACACGCATGTAAGCTATATCAAATTTAAAGGCACATCAACTTTTCCTAATATATCCATTATGATCATGGCTATTGATTATCACTACAAAATTTAATTTACCTTTCTTTTTGATTAAATTTATGATGGGAATTTAACCTAGGGTTTTGTAACAAGAACCAAGATTATGTTTTGTATAAACGATTAATCTTTTAAGATGTACTTAAATACGCTTTAGGTAAATTTAATTGGTTTGCTTACTTTGTAATATATTCTTTTACCATGATTAATTCAAATTGCACACAAGGTGAATGCTTTTTCTAGCTTCTCAGTGGCCGGAACCTCTACATCAGGACACTAAAGGTCATCTTGCAGGTAGTGTTGTTAATCTTCCATGTATGTTTAGTTTGCTATATTTTAAAATGATTGCTGCATCTAGGTGAATTATAGTGATTGATGATGTTGCAGCTTTAAGGCATAGCAACAAAAGAGTTCAAGCTATAACCCAAACAAAGCTTCCTAACTCGATATAACAAAGATTCTTCAGCTGCCCATTTAGCAATTAAAGCACAAAATAACATGCAGAAGATCAGTTGGATTGCCCTTGTTTATCAGAGGTTGAATACTTTAGAGGGACTTATAAGTTTTCAATTCCACCCTCTATAATGTAACAAACCTATGTGTCTGCAAGATCGTGGAGGGTCAGAGGTACTCAAAAAAGAGGCTAGATGAGCTTTGACACAATCGGTAATGCGCTTTGCATCCAAGATAGAGTGTAATGTTACGGTCTTAAAACGTTTAACTAAATATTGTTTATGAATTTCATAGATTCGTCATCAACAATACCAAATTAATTTTTGTAGTGATGCTATCATGTTTGTATGTCATGTAAAAAATGCATTTCGCGGCAACGCGCGGGTGCAAATTCTAGTATATACTAAAATCAAACGTACGGGAATGCGTGCGGATTTTTTAACATATACTTACTACGCAAAAACTAGAAGATGGATCTAGATGAAGTGGTTGAAAACTATTTCTTTTATCGATTCCTATGAACTTCATTTTTGGTGTTTCTTTTTTCTTGAGTTTCTTAATCAATACTAATAACGCAAGTAGCAGCCTCTTATTTTATTTTCCTCATATAATTATCCATTACATTGCATATAAAAACAAAGGGGTTCATGTTATATATATATATTTGATTTTCACATTGAAAAGATTTATTACTTTCAATATTTCCTATGTTTTATTTATTTTTCTTCTTTTATATTAAAGTCCTTTTTTGAAATGTATATTTTTTTATATTTGTTTCCCTACCTCTTTTAGTTTTGACTATATGTTATATAAAGGTTTATATTAAGTCATTTCATCCTGATCATTAAGTAACTAAACTAAATACCTGTGTGCGTTCATATGAACAGGAGCAAGATTTGTGGCGGGTCAGAGACAACACAACCGGAGGAAGACACTCAGCTGCGAAAATGGAAGATCAAAGCAGGAAAGGCTATGTTTGTGTTGAAGACAACGGTACAACACGAAATGTTTAAACGCATACTTGATTTAACAAATCCTAAGGAGGCATGGGATGTGAATCAATATACGAGATAATTAATTTTTGGCTAACTAAAAAATCTGGCAACAAATTTTTATAGTCCAATTACCATAAAAATATGTTTCTAAGATCCGGCTTATCATTTATCATAAGATTGGATTGGACATCATCATCATAATCATCAAGATATAACACCAAGGATTATACATGAAATAGTAATCTACAAGACACACATAATGCTAACACATAGTTATTTCCTAACATTCAGTAGTAAAAATAATTATATAATCAACCTTAAAACACCATTCTCGAGTTGCTTTTAGAATGGAAAGGGAAAAGAAAGGAAAAAAAATGGAAAAAAGATATTCTTAAGTTTTTTCAAAAAAAAAAAAAAAGACAATGGGAGGATAGGAAAACTCAAAGTGAGTCTAGAAAAGTGGCAAAAAGCCTTTCAAATAACAGTACTATTAATCAAATTCTCAGATAATATGCTTAAGACATCAATGCTTTCTAACCACACTAACAACAAAAATGCATCCACAGAGTTAATTTGTAAATGTTCAAATTCTAGTGGATGTTAACACGGGGAGAAATGATCTGAAATTTATATAGAACTTGGAACCATGATGATGTATAGACAGCCAAACTAAAAAGTATTGACCACCACAACGACTGGAGAGACCAGTAACTTAACGCTCTTATGCACCCTCTACGACTGATAACATACTGAGTCTCATAGAACCCAAAAACAAATCATCTTTAGAACAGCAGCAAATCTATGAAAGAGCAAAAATGTTTGAAAAATCTAAATTCCTGCATAAAATATATCAAAACTGGAAAGTAAGCAAGTACTTAAAGTGTACAACGTAGCCTGTATGAACATGTAATTGTGCACATATAGAAAGTTATCTTATACCCAAATTTCGGTTTTTTGGACAAGATAATTGAATACATTTTCATATAGGAATCAAGGGAAAGGTCTCTTATATAGCGTGGATAATAAGATGTGGTCTTGGATTGCTGCTTGTTCTCTTGAGTTGTATAAATATCATGTATGTCGTTTTGTGCTATGATTGGATACTTTACTCGACTAAACTCCTAGCATTAACTTACTAATTCTAATGTGGGCTCAACCTAGGGACAGATTGGCTCAGGTCACTGGTTAAGTCATTGGTCAGGTGGTTATATGTTAAAATATGTATTCAAGTATGCACTGCTGTAACCAAATGTTACTACGTAGATTATTCTGCAACTAATGTGTATACAATGTATACTCCAACAACATGTCAAATGCATCAGCAAATATGCCAAAAAGAAACAAGATAATATTCTTTGTTCATTTTGTTACTTTTCAGCTTTCATGGATGCAGGCCATTCTTTGTAAATGATTTTGCTGCACCTCTATGCAACCCACGACTCCTGAGAACTCTTCACCTCCAAATGACATGGTGCTTTGACTTTCAGCCCTGGTCAAATGCCTATGCTTTAACTTTGTTATAGCCTGTGAAACCTCTGCAATTGCTGGTCGTTTTCTGGGTGTTTTATGCAAGCATCTGTGAGCTATTCTAGCTAGAATCCTAACTTCTTTGAGATCACATTCTCCCGCCAGTTTCTTGTCACGGATTTCATCTGCACCGTCTGAGCTCATGGCTGCCTTTTTTTTACCAAATCCAGACCCAAAAATAAAGAAAAGCAACAACTTTCACTCCAAGGCCATAGATAACTTGGAAATTATCGGTTTCAAAGTGAAATAAATCTATAGCAGTTCAGTATTTGAGAAGATGGTTTTAATCATGAAGATCAGAATGCATTAATATAAGAGTATAACAGTGTATGAATATACTTAGGAATGGACTGCTCAAAAGACATGTATCATTCTAACGATGTGCACTGCAGTATATCAACTCCCTTGGTCCTAAATACTTGGTATTTGGTAATCTTTGATCAATAGTAACAAGATAACAGATATTATTCAATAAGAATTGATGCTATTTATATCTCGCAAACGATTACTTGTGGAGATACATGTAATTATTGGATTCTAAGCTGTTTCAGTTATTTGATGATGATAGGAGTAATAGTTTTGCGACAGTTGGTTAAATAGCATAGGTGATGTTGTAAATTCTGGATCCATTAGTGTTGAGCGGGTTGTGCCCAGGCTTCTATATATTTCATATAATGTACTAATATTATAACGTTAAAGTTTGTCATCTTTATTTCTAAACAAACCTATGTGAGAATCTTTAACCAGGATTCACACAATCAAAATAAGGCATTTATAAAAAGACGAGGAAGCTCGGGAGTAGAGGATAAACTTACTAGATTGACATACTCAATGAGATTTTGTTGTGGATGAATGGCTGTAATGAGTTCAAATAGGATAACTCCAAAACTGTAGATGTCGCTCTTTTTGGTGAATTTGTTTGTCAATATATACACAGGATCTATATAGCCATATGTGCCTTTAACACACGAATGTCGATCATCATAAACTTCCTCTTTCGACAGGCCAAAATCAGTAACCTATTTAATAAAACCATAGTGAAAAACTCATTCATGCATCCAGATTATAAAACTCAGAAGACAATAATCCTTGAAACAGGATCTTGCCTTTGCTCTCATTAAGTGGTCTAGCAAGATATTAGCAGACTTCAAATCTCTATGTATGACAGGCGGCACTGCCTGCTTGAAGAATTAACTTACATAAACTTCACATATTATCAGAAAATGATAACTGGAAAATAGAGAAAGTATAATTGTGTACCCCGTCATGAAGATACTCTATCCCATGTGATATGTCAAGAGCAATTTGAAGCCTTTCTTTCCAATTCAAGGTGGGCTTCTCTTCATCTAAGCATGGTTTTAACATGATATGATAATAGTTAGCTTGAAACGGGGTGATTAATCTAATAAAGGCAATTTCAATGTGCCTTCTGAAAGTAAAAGTTTAATAATAAGTATTTAGTGTTTGAATAACCTACTTCCAAATATCTGGGTCAAACAACTAGTTTGCTACTAGCTGCAATAAAACTAATTGTTAAAGGCTACAGTTAAGACTTTCAAAACACATATCCCACACCCCCTAATTGTCATTTAACTTATGAAACATATAGATCTTGTTTCTTGATAAACTCTCATTGACAATGTTAAACCCTCTAATGCTACTAGCTCAACAAAGAAGAGAAACACAAACATCAAGAAACAGAGTAATCGACTTACTATGTAGAAAGCTTGCCAAGCTTCCGTTCCTCATGTATTCATATATTAACATGCGTTGCCTTTTATCTACACTATACCCAACTAGATTCACTAAATTCCTATGATGCAGCCTTCCTAGGAGAGACACCTGCAAGAAGATATTAGAGCAATGAATACTGATCAGGATGATAAAAGAGTTGTTTTCTGGTAAAGATGGCAATTTCGACCCATTTACTTATGACTGGGTTGTTTAGATTACATCTTATCTCAAACAGGTCAAATCATAACATTTAGCCGAAAAAGAAACAAGCCAAATGGGTGGAAAGTCAACAAACTCTATTTATTATAGTGTATACAAACTCTTAATCTATGTATCTAAAGTTTAAAACTATTATTGTAATAACTAATAAAGATTGTTATCTAATCATGATTAATGAATGAGTTGTTAATAAATTTACCTAAAATTGTTCACCTGTCAAACCAAACCAAGTCGGTCAGTTTCTACGTGTACTGAATATGACCTGTTCAACTTGTACCCCAGTTGGCATGTTACCTAACCCACCCGACTCATCCAGCTTACTGCCTCTAATTACCGGGGATTATACAAATAATGGGCTGGAGGGTTGGACCTTACCTCAGTTTGAAATTCCTTCTCCCCTTGCTTGGAATTGGAAGCGAGAGTTTTCACCGCAACAATCTCACCAGCTGGCATCACAGCTTTATATACAGGACCGAAAGATCCTTTTCCCAATATAGTCGTAAAGTTTTTTGTGGCCTTCTGGACGTCCCTGAAAAATTTTAGGGTTGTAGGAACCAATTTTTTAAGGCAGCTTTACTTCACATAACACAGTTATAATAAGATCCCAAAACAACGGATGCGAGTTTCTTCTCTGATTAAACTACATTATCCTCTAAAGCTTTAAAGTTTTCAGATAAACTTCCCATATGATTCACATATCGTGAAGAGACAATAAATCAGTGTTAATAAGCATACCCTTGAACTTAGCATTGGATTAATTAGCATGAATCCCATGATAATGTGTCTCAACTTTTTGTCGCTTCAACTGATTTACCATTTCAAGCCACGTGATGGAAACTATAATGCTTCAATTATAAACTAAGTCGCCGACTAAAATTATTTAGGAGGTTTAATCCATTACAAATACCCTTTCTATACGTTTCATTTTAGTGTAACTTTCCATGGGTTGACTCGTTAGAGAGAAACAAAATAAAAAAGTAAATTAGCTCATTCATAACTAAATGGGTTGAAGTTTCCACCTATACTCCACATTTATCATGGCACTTCTATCTACTAGAAAAATAGTTAAAACATAAACATAATACATAAACAAAACTGTGAAAAACACGTACTTGTAAGAGTATTTCAGTAGCCCAGGTGAAGACGGCAGTTGCTTTTTATCATTTTTATACAGTGTCGCAAGCGGTGAACATTTAGTCGGATAAGTTGTCAGTTTAATTGTTATGGAGCTTTTGAAGGTATCACGTCTGTCTACATCACTTTTGTGTATAGGTAGTGCTCCTGGAGGGGTGTTATGTGAAGACCTTCGAAGATGAGAGAGTCTTTTGTACCACCGTATGAGAAGGAATACAAGTGTTGCTATGACAACGCCAACAGCCAGACCCACAGCGACTGCAACGATTACTAAATCAACTTTATGAACCATGTTTTTGATCTCTTTGTGCTATCAATATGAACATCTTGAAATGAACTTCCTCAGGTTCTATATCATCAAAAAAGGAAATGTATATTAGCACATACGAATTTCATCTGCGAAAAAACTGCTATGATGTAGTTAATATAAAGTATATGAATAAACGTCAAATGTCTAAAACATCATATAGTATTATGAGATGTTGCCAATAGATTGTGACAATGAACAAAACATCGATTTTGTCTCCACGTTGTTTTTGATTAGAAGCGTTGTCAATTATTGGCCATAATAATGATATATTGATATATATACACATATGATTGTAACAGAGCTCTGTGGGGCATTTCATCAAACACATGGAGGGAGTTTTTTTTTTTTTTTTTTATCAAGTAACTACATTTCATTATTTTATATTTTATTATTTCATTAAATGAATGAATGAAAATTGGTTTAGTTTTTATTTTGTAAGTATTTTATGTAGTATCTTACATGAACATCATACACACATAAACAAAAACACATTGATCATGAAAACAATATAGATTTAAAAAATAAAAAAAGAGGTAATAAAGTGGGAAATGAACCTGTAAATCATGTGAATTGAAGATATGATGAAGGAAGAAGTTATCAAAGGTAACAGGAAATGAATATATACATATATAAATCTATATATATGCTGATGTTGTTGAATGTTGATATTAACTCAAATACTGCCGGATTAGTCGTGCAAATTTATGTGTTCATTTTGTATTTTGTCTTTCTCGTCGACCTCAAGTGTGTGTTTGTGTTCGTATTTTCTTCGTTTTCTTGCCTTCTTTGAAACTTCAAACCATGAATCCCTCCTTTTCCTTTTTTTTTTTTTTTGTTAATTTCATGAATGCCCCGTGTGGTTTGGCATATTATCAAATTTAAAGTCTGTTCTTTTTTTCACCAGCTCTGTAGTTAAGATTCGTATCACTAAAAATCCCTACCAATAACTTCTTTGGTCCTTTTAACTCAATCATTTCTCTTACCTCTATGAATCATTACCATCGACATCAACTACAACTTCACAACAAAAATAACACCAATATTTGAGTATCAACTTCAAAATAACCAGCATACCTTCATGTACATGAGGACTTAACAGACCTAAGCTAATTGTAGTTAGTGAAAATAGTGGGCAGTAATACAAATCGCAACTAGGATGATTGGTGCTGATAAAAAACATGACACGTAATAACTATGGGCAAACCGCAAAGGTGTTTTCCTTGTTTTCTCCAACTAAACGTCGATTGTCTTTTTTTTCTTCTTAATTTCCTTTCTTATCCTTTCTTTACTGTTGTAAAAACAACTCCATAATTCAATGCATCCTTGCATTCTCAAGTTTTAAATAAAATGAAAAAAGAAAAGAAGAGGAGGGATGAAAATGATAAGAAAGGGAAAAGAATTATATATATATAAATCATTAAGAGGAAATTTTAATAAATAATAAAAAAAGAGTTAATTACATTCTATAGTTAGAAATAAAAGAAACAAGAAAGAAACACATGTTACAATTTTACAATTACATTATTCATATAATAATTACTCAGTATGAACAAAAAATAAAACAAATAGTTCTTGGAAATAATGCACTGTTTGAAAATTTCTCACACCATCTGTGATGGTGAAAGGGGCACAATTTGTGCATAATAGTATAGAGTGGTGTCTCAATAATCAACACATAGGTTACATTATTTGATGATTTAAGAAGAACGTTCGAACGTGCACCTGTTTAAGGATGTCCCTTATAACATCCTAAATTAAAAAACCTTTTTTCCTTTTATTTTAACGAGAGATAGTACCCGCGCGTTGCGGCGGTGAGATGGTGGGGGTGATAGGTCATAGGAGGTGATAAGTCATAGAGTGTGATAGTCAAATGCCTTAGCCGTACAGGCTCCGTCATCGGATTTAAAAATTCGTCGAAAGTATATCGAATGACATCTCTAATGAAAGAGCATGAAATTTTAAGAACACTATACAATTTTTATAATTTATCGATATACGATTTTTGAGATAAAAGATTTTGAATGAATTAGAGGTATATAATGATTTATGGAGGAGAGAAAAAAAAATGAGTGGTTGAGATTTGAGGAGAGAGGGAAAAATGAGTGGTTGAGATTTAAGGGTATTATAGGTATATTAGGTAGAGATGTTTAAATTAGTGAATAAAGAAGATGGGTATTTTCGTAGTTCAAATCATCTTTTCTTTAAAAAAAAAGTAAAAGATAATATAGATATTATATATATAAACGTTTAAAATGCATATGTGACTATTTTTTTTAACATAAGCAGTTATTAAGTTTTGTAAAATAATAGTTTATAATATATTTATATATATATATATATATATATATAAGGTAAGGTTCATGTGAGAACCATTCACATATGAACATAGGTATATTAAGTACAATTTGATCAGTTCATATGTGAATGAATTTGTTTCACATATACAATTCACATATGAACATCAAGTTATAAATTAAAGGTTCTCATGGTTCTTCCAATTCAATTGGTTCTCACATGAACTTTTTCCTATATATATATACTTATAAATGAAAAATATTAAAAGCCATGACAACGAGACAGCTAACCCAACAAGCAAGTCTACCATCATCTTCGTATTAGTCTTCTATCACGTCACCATTGCCCTCAAAATTTCCTTTTTTAATTGGTCACTTTGATCGCCTATAAAAATGAAAAACAACTAAACATTAAACAATTTGGTTAATAAATACTAGCATGGTATTCACGCAATGCAGCGGCGGTGGCGGCAATGCGGTGGTGACGGGTGGTGGCGGCGACTGATGGTGGTGACGACGAGTAATGTAGGCTATTGATGTAAATGTAATTAATATAAGGGATTAACCACTGGATGACTAACGTACTTTTCCGTTTGTACATGGTTGCCCATTATACTTTTTTTATTGATATATATTACCCACAAACTTATAAAATTTGTACATGGTTGACCATTATCTTCATCTCTGCTTCTCTCTCATCTAGAATTCTTCATGTCTGCTTCTCTCTCTATAAAAAAAACCCAGATGTTCATTAAAAAAAAACGTTCCAGAATTTCGAAAAAAATAGCTTCGGTTTGTGTAAATCTCATAGCCGCCATTTAATTTAACTCTCCTTAGCCTTAATTATATTGGGAAGCATTATCAGATGACATTTTGTACAAGAATAGGAAACATTTCATGTTTTTCGGGCTGCAGTGGTCGGATGAACAGAAAAAAAAAAACCATTGCCTAATTGAGTTTCAAGATCTCTTGGAAAAATATGGGAAGTCAATGGATGATTTTAGTGATCTTCCAAAACCCGATTGTACATACATTGCTAAGTAATAACCACCGGAGCAGCACCAGCACCGGCGGCAGCTAAAACCAAGAGAAAAGGTCGGCCACCAATTGAATTCAAATTCGGGTTTAATTCGATTAATTCAGGGTCGGATTCTAATCCGGGTCATGTTCATTGTTTAATTCGATCCAAATCTGGGTTTTGTTTCTTCGAAAATCTAGGTTGGTTTTTTTTTCGTTTTTTTTTCTTTTTTATTTTGAAGATCGGGGTTTTTTTATAGAGAGAGAAGCAG
>CM067168.1:72406676-72416676 GCA_034093135.1 Erigeron breviscapus
TCGTGTGACCTCGTGCCACGTCAGCACGAACTGATTCTTGTTTGCGTGCTACATCAGCACGAACACGTGTGCTACAGTAACTCTTTTTGTTTAACGATTCAAAATGACTATTGTACCTGCTGCCGGAAACTCTCCTAATGCCACACTTATCAATCAACTTATCATGCACGATCATGAGGTTGGTCGTGGAAACACACCTCCAAAGCTTTTCCGTATGGAGAATTATTGGATGTGGAAAAGACGATTTGAAGATTATGATCGTCTGAATGATATTGATATGTGGGTGGTGATAACTCAAGGTTTTGATTGGCCAACTTATGAGAAAAATGACATAATCGGTAGATATACTTATACTGATATGCCAGATGATGAAAAGAAGAAATACGTGGTGGAAGGAAAGGCTCTTTCAACTCTTACTATGGCCTTACCACAAGAAAGTGTACATTTGTTCAAAAAGTACACTACTTCAAAGGATTTGTGGGACGCTCTAGGAAAGTACTGTGAGGGCGATGCTATTTTGAAGAGAAATCGTATTAAACTTCTTAAACGTCAGTATGAAGCCTTTAATGGACTGAAAGGAGAATCTCTTGATGAGATAATTGCTCGATTCAGTCATCTGACAACTGAGTTATCGTATTTTGAGGTTGTCTATCCTCAGACTGAGTTAGTAGATAAGTTTTTGGACTCACTACCAAAAATATAGACTGAATATGTTCATCACCTTCAAGATGACAAGGAATACAGTTCATGGGATTTTGAAACAGTAGTCTCCAAACTTAAGAATAGAGAAATGAAGAGAAGAATCAAGGATACTCATGCGGATTTTACTCAAGATCCATCTTTATATCATGCTTCTTCAGTTTATTTGGCAAGTACTAGCTCGGGATCCAATGCATTTCTAAGTGGTGTTGAAGCTACACCAATAGTTGATGCAGATGGAATTGCAGGTTATGTTGCTTATGACAATTCCACAACTAATGTTAAGAGCAATACTCAGTCATATCATTCCATGCCAATGAGTATGAGCTCAGCAGAGGGTAGAATGAATCTCTACTCAGCCTTCTGTTCGGCTCATGAAGCTTATATTGGTGGAAAGGTTACTGATCCTGCATTGATTGATGATGATTACAATCAGATAGATCCTGATGATTTAGAAGAAATGGATCTACAATGGCAGCTTGCAATGTTAACTATTAAAGTCAGAAGATTTTCTCAGAGAACTGGAAGATTTTTGGGTAATGGCACAAAAGGTTTTGACAAATCCAAGGTGAAATGTTATAATTGCGATGGATTTGGTCACTTTGCAAGAGAGTGTCAACGTCCAAAGAGGACTGATAATACCGTTGCTGGTAGACAAGACTACAATCAAGGCGGTATTACTCCACCCAATTACCAGAAAACTCAAGCAATGATCACTTTTCCTGCTACTCCTCAACAGCAAGGTTCTCCTCAGCTTCTGGAGTCCAAGGCTGTTGTTGTTCAAAATCCAGATGGTACTTATCAGTGGGATACACAATCTGAAGATACTTCAAATCATGCGTTTTTAGTTGAGATTTATGATGACTATGCGCATGTTGCAAATGAAGTTGCTGAAACAATTGATTATACTGTATACACTAGTGAAGAGAGAGCATCTGAGATAGTTAAGCAGAATATGAAGAAGGTTGCTGAGATAGTGAGATCTGAGAGTGAATCTGTGACAGCTGTTAAAGCTACTGAAGGAAATACTGAGTCATCTAAACCAGTTGATGACGTTTCCAAGAAGAGCATTGAAGATCAGATGAAAGAATTCTTGATACCTGAAGGTATGACAACCGAAGATTTTGTTGCATACATGGCAGACTGCAAGGCGGCAGATCAGAAGGGAGAACCAAGGAAGCCTATCAGTCTTTGGTATGTTGACAGTGGATGCTCTCGGCACATGACAGGGGACAAGAAATTGTTGTCCAACTATGTAGATATTAATGGTTCTTGTGTTAGTTTCGCTAGTCCCAAGGGCGGCAATATCTCAGGCCAAGGTGATGTTGTCAATGGGAAAATTACATTGGAGAAAGTCAATTATGTGGAACAACTATCTCATAATCTCATTAGTGTTTCTTAGATTTGTGACAGAGGGAATCATGTCCATTTTACTGAGAAGGAAGCACTTATTTTGAAACCGGGGTATGTTATTCCTGAAGACTGGATCTTATTAAAAGCTCATAGGAAGAAAGACATCTATGGCCTTATGTTAGGTGTTGATGATTCGAAGGAGCCAATTTGCGTATTAACAAAAGCAAATGAATCTGAATCTTTGTTATGGCATAGAAGAATGGGACATATTCATTTCCGAAAGATGAATGATATTGTCAAACATGGTTTGGTTGAAGGTGTTCTATTGAAAAGGTTTGAGATGGAAGATAAATGTGTACCTTGTCTGAAAGGTAAGCAGCAGAAGTATTCACATAAACCGAAGATTGAAAATTCTATTGCCAACCCATTTGAATTACTTCACATGGACTTGTTTGGTCCTGTGAATGTAAGAAGTATAGGTGGGATGTATTATTGTTTGGTGGTTACTAATGATTACTCAAGATTCTCATGGGTATTCTTTCTTCAAACGAAAGATGAAACTCCACAGATTTTGATAAATTTCTTTGTCGAAACTGAAAATATCTATGGAGTGCGTGTTAAGAGAATTAGGAGTGATAACGGAACTGAATTCAAAAATAAAATGTTGGAAGTCTTCTGTATGTCCAAGGGAATCCAACATCAATTCAGTGCACCGTATGAACCACAACAAAATGGAGTTGCTGAAAGAAAGAATAGGACTCTAATCGAAACAGCCAGAACAATGCTTGCTGATTCAGGGCTTCCTACTATGTTTTGGGCAGAAGCAGTAAATACAACATGTCATATTCTAAATCGGGTTTTGGTAGTTAAGCGTCATAATAAGACTTGTTATGAGCTTCTACATAAAAAGAAACCAAATTTACAGAATGTTGAACCATTTGGTGTTCCGTGTACCTTCTTGAAATATCTTCCTCAGTCAAAGTTTGATTCAAAGGTTGAAGAGGGATTTTTCATGGGTTATAAACCGGGTACTTCAATTTGAAGGGTTTACAATCAACATACAGGCAAAGTTGACTTAGGTACTAATGTCAAGATTGTCAGTCATAAACCTGCTATTCATTCTGGAACTGGCAAGAATTTCGATTATGATAGTGTGTTTAGTTTGTTACACGGTCCTGCTTCTTATTCAGGTCCTGACAAAGTTGATGAAGTGATCATTTTAAGAGATCATATGGATTATACTCCTACATCTCCTCCTGTTCAAAATGTTGATACTACTCCAACCAAAGTTCAGTCTACTACTGTTGTTGGCGAAAGTAGTAAGAACAATGATAAGACATCAGACATAGATGTTAATGAACCTGAGAACACTACTCCAACTACTCCTTTAAGGGTTCCATTTCCAGATGATGATCCTATTTCTGAAGAATCGGAAGATGATTTTAGTTCTCCAGAATTTCAAATTCGTTCGAATTTAGGAGATAATCTAAATGTTGATTCGGTTCCTCAATATAGAATAAATAAGGCTCATCCTGTAGAAAATATTCTTGGTGATGCTTCAGAGCCTGTTCGAACTAGAAATCAGTTAAATAAAGAGATGACTAGTTTATTTTGTGAAGTAAAGGATTCAGGACGAATAACTGAGTGTTTGTATTCCTGTTTCATTTCACAAGAAGAACCTAAGAATGTTAAGGCTGCACTTCAAGATCCTTTTGGGTTGCAGTTATGCAAGAAGAATTAGCTCAATTCGAGAAACTTGGAGTATGGGAGTTAGTAGATGTGCCTAGAGGTAAAGAACCGATTGGAACTCGTTGGGTATTCAAATGAAAGCGAGATGACAAAGGGATCGTTACAAGGAATAAGGCACGTTTAGTTGTTCAGGGGTTTGCACAACGAGAAGGATATGACTATAACGAAACTTTTGCGCCAGTTGCCCAGATTGAAGCTATAAGGTTATTTTTAGCCTATGCAAGCTTTAAAGGTATAAAGGTGTATCAGTTAGACGTTAAGAGTGCCTTCTTGTATGGTGAAGTTAAAGAGGAAGTGTATGTTTTTCAACCACCGGGGTTTGAAGATCCTAATTATCCAAGACGAGCATATCGACTTGATAAGGCTCTTTATGGATTGCATCAAGCACCCAGAGTGTGGTATGAAAAGTTGTCGACACATTTGTTGACAAATGGTTTTACAAGAGGATCGATAGACAGCACATTGTTTATCAAATGGTGGAAGCAAGATTATTTGATTGTACAAGTTTATGTTGATGATATCATTTTTGGTTCATCTAATGTAAAGATGTGCAAAGAATTTGAAATGAGCATGAAAAAGCAGTTTGAAATTAGTGCTATGGGGGAACTACAATTCTTCCTTGGACTACAGGTTGATCAGAGGAAAGATGGATTTTTCATTCACCAGTCTAAGTATGTCGATGACATCTTGGAGAGGTTTCAAATGTTAGAGTCCAAGACATATGGTACTCCTATTCAGCTATATCATGGTTTAGGGGTTCTTGATCCTAAAGATATGCCTGTTGATGCAACTTATTATCGTGCTATCATTGGCTCGTTGATGTATCTGACAGCTTCGCGACCGGATATTATGTTCGCTGTTTGTCTTTGCGCTAGATTCCAAGCTAGTCCGAAAGAGTCACATTTAGCTGCAGCAAAGCGTATCCTACGTTACTTGAAAGGAAACCAAGGGCTTGGTCTATGGTATCCTATGGGAGGATCGTTTGAGTTTGTTGCATATACTGATTCGGACTTTGGCGGTTGTAACAACGACAGGAAGTCTACAACTGGAGGATGTCAGTTCTTAGGAGGGAGACTTGTATCGTGGCAGTGTAAGAAGCAGACATCGGTTACTCAGTCTTCATGTGAGGCAGAGTATATGGCTGCTGGTAGCTGTTGTTCCCAGGTATTGTGGATTCAGCAACAACTACGTGACTACGGTATGGATTTTCTTGATACTCCTATTAGAATAGACAATAAGTCAGCTATAGACATTACTAATAACCCTGTCATGCATAAAGTCACCAAGCATATTGATATTAGACATCATTTCTTACGTGACTGTGCCCAAAAGAAATTAATTCATTTGGAAAAGGTTATAACTGATGATAATCTAGCTGATTTGTATACTAAAGCATTTGATAAGACTCGCTTTGAAAAGCTGATTCTTCTCAATGGTATGAAGAATGCTGATTCATATTAGATCTCTCAAAGAACTATTTTTGTATATTTTACATTGTGTCTTAGTTAAGTCTGTAAATAGCTAGAGTCATAAAAAATACAAAAAGAGTGTCTAGTTTAAGTTTGTATATAATTAGTGTCATAAAAATATAAAAAGCTGAAAAATGAGAAAAACAAAATAAATAAATAAGATAGAGATTTAAGTTGATGCATTCAGATGATTAGAAGTGAGGATACTTTAGCTTTTAAGCCTGCTTAATCGTAATATAACTGCTTAGTTCAGTGATTACAATTTAGGATGTATCGGTAGACACAAAGTACCAAGGTTTCCTTTAATCTGAACTTAATGTATACAATGTTCTTATGGGAAACGTATTCAAATATATGGCTGAGAATGCGACAAGTCCTTTAAATCTTATGAAAGATCTTGCATTTTAATTATGTATATTTGGTCTTTAAAAAGAAAAGGTCTCGGGTACATATATGTGTATGTATTGCTTTTTCGGATGTATATTTGTGACAAGATATGCAAATATCTAATAAAACTATAAATCTGTTGAAAATATGAAGCTAATGTGGCCTTTGAGATTTGAACAAGTAAGTCCTTGGGGTGCCTTTGTATACCTAGCCTACCTAAAGCTTCCAACTTGGGATAGGTTGTCAGAAAGTTCGCTACACGGGTCTCATCGAAAGTCACGGGTTTTCATAAGTGCTTAAAATAAATGTCACAAATATGCAAGTACTTGGCATTATGCGATGTTGAGTATATTTCCGTACGTGAGTCAAGTTAAGTCGCTTTGCGCGTGAGGAATCACCGACCTGTCACCGCTGACTTGATTCTTAAAGACTTTCTCACCTTACTCACCAAATGTCTTAATTTTAGTGCTTGTGTCGATTGTGAGAGTGTATCTGAATGTGGGTCACATAAGTTCGCAAACTAAAATTGTGGCATGAGTAACTTACTAGGTTACATGGTGACTGTCCTTGACTCAAGTAATACGAAGGTGCCATAACCCAAAGGAAACTGGAAGTACCGAGTGTTTAAGAGGACAAACATACCGGTAATTGTGGTTGAGTCATTGTTCATAACTAATAATAAGAGAATTATTTCTCACCCGCAGGCTTATGTAATTGCTAATCTGATCTAATCAGCAGAAACTTAGAATTTCTTGTATATAAATAATGTAGTTTAGATTTAAAGTGTTTAATTTTATTTTATTTTTGTACTAACGTTTTAGTTTTGTGTCAGTTTGTAGTTTCAAACTAGTTCTTATTGCACGAGAGATTTAATAAGCATCTGATTATTCCATAAAGAAGTTATATGATCCTTAGTGGATTATATGGGTCTTGTTGCTTATGGTATATTTGTTTAAAAGATGGATTTTTCTAATTAAGACATAAGTTGTTTAATTTAGAAAATGACTTTTGGATTGGAAATTGAAAAGTCAAAATATTTTTGAATGCGTTTCAATATATGTTTGAGATTTCAATTGTTTTTGGTTGATAAGTATGCTTGACAAAGATGTGACTTGCCTTAGATCTTATTTTGATTGCTAGGTTAAGATTTTGATTGTTTTTGCATGCTTATGTTACTTGTTATGTTATTTTTGTTGATTTTGATGCATTGATGAAGTTTGTTAAGTGTGCAGGCTACAGATAATGAATTTCATTTAAAAGGAAAATGACATCAAAATTTCAGATCGCGATTGAGGACAAAATCGTCTCCTCTTGCTCTTAGAATTGCATTGCAACGGACAATAGTCTATGCATGTAACATGCTACAAGGGTTCATAACCTTGTAATAACCTAGAACTTGGTGTAATAGGTTATAATTTTATTATCAAGATCACAACCTAAGACTTATTGTGATAGGTTGGTGATATGATACATAATTTGTAAGACATTATACATTGAATGTATTTCGATGTAAGTTTGCTTTTGTTAAAGTTAAACATCAATGGAAAAATGATCGATTTTATGTCAAGATTATAATGTAAGATTAATTTGATACATTATTTTAATTACAAGATTAGTATGGATGATGTATGGTAAGATTACATTTTCGAGCAGATACAAGTTTCAGGTAACAAGTATCTACAGGTTTATGTTTTCTGAAAATTTGTAATTTTTCTTTGTTAAGTTTTCTGGAAAATTTACGAATTTTGGTTAAGTGTGCAGCTCGATTGTGATTAATTTGAAGTTCGTCCGTGCTGACGTCAGCATGTTTCACGGTGACGTCAGCAAGAGCCCACGAAGTTCTCTTCGGCCCGGCCCACGAACTTAGATATAAATATGGGTTTTAACTTTTAATTAATTACCATTTACGAAATTAAACCCTAAAGTTAATCACACAAATTAGTTTCCTTCGCTTGCACTGTTCATCCGTTCCACTTTTCGATCGATTTCATCTTCTTTTTGTGTTTCTTATCCAGATTCGTTGGTAAATTCATGATCTAGGATAGTTTAAAGATGTTTTAACTTGGAATACCATCGATTTTAAGTCGTTATTATGCCCAAATCTCGACTTATTACTTCGCGTGAATAGTATAGTGGACGAATTGAATTTTTGATCTTCAGTTTTTGATGATTTGACTTAAAATTGGACTTAAAATTGGATTAAGTGATGTTTGTACACCTTATATCTAACAAAAGTTTGAATTAACATGTTTAAAATCAAGATTAATTGAAGAAAATATGCTTTGGCCACTGTTCACACGAACTTCGCGAAGAACTTCGTGTTCACGAAAGTTGTCTTCGGATTCATTTTCTGGGCTTAAACTACATAAAATTCATGTTAAACAAGTCCAAGATGATACTAAAATCCGATTTCGATCGATTTGGATATCACATGGAGATGTTTTTATGGGTTTTAAAGGTCATGTCGTGATGACGTCAACACGAAGCAGACTTGTAATTTTGGAAATTTTTTAATTTTTCTGTTTTTTCTTTTCGTTTTCTCGTTTGTTTTATGTAGGTATGGCAGGACAAGGTGCTAATGCTCGTGTCTTTGTTAAGGAGCATAATGCTGCTATTGATATCAGCATTACTCAGCAAGGATGCACGGCAGAGTTTTCACGGTGTCCTACAGTACCTTACACGCTCGCGTATTCGATTTGCTCTTACCGAGAACCCTCCATTGATCAGAGACTATATTACTCAGTTCTGGAATTCAGCCAGACAAGTGCAGATGGGTGCTCATACTGTTATTCGCACTACTGTTCAGGGACGTAATATTGAATTTTCTGCTGGAGAGTTAAGGACTATATTAGATCTTGGTAATGATGAGTTAGAGCAAGGTTCTACATAGTATGAAGAAAGTTTCTGTGACGGTGCTCTAAGACGTATAGGATATGCTGGTTTGATTAAGCATCCTTATCCCAAATCTAGTTTGAGAGGCAAATGGAGATTGCTTGCCTACTACTTGTTGAGATCTATTAGTCATCGTAGTGCCGGTTATGATCAGATGAATATGCAGTCGGCTTCTCAACTTGTTGCTCTTGTATTGAACAAGCCTTACAGCTTTTCTCGGTACATTTATGACAGTTTTGTTAGACAATTGAGAGCTTATGGGGACGAGAAGAAATTCTTTCTTTTTCCGAGATTTGTCATGATTATTATCAAACACAAAGCAGCTGTTTTACCATTCGTTGGTGATACGTTTAATTTAGGTCGTCTTACTCACAGAGTGTTTAATGACATGATGTCACACTCTGCTGGTAATGTTCCAGCAAATGTTGATAATCCACCATTGTTCGGACATTTGATTAATCCAGACTATGTTGCTCCAAGACAAGGTTGGGAAGATGAAGAACCTGTTGCTGCTGCTGCTGATGATGCTCAAGATCAAGATGATCCTCAAGTAGAGAGAGCTGATCAGTTTGAGGGATTGAATGAAGTCCCTTTGTTTACTGATGTTCCGGAAGATGATTCGGAGATGGATGCTCTAGAAGAGGATATTGATGATCCAGCAAATCTTGTGATACCGACTACTGGGGTTTCTAATTCTACCTCTGCTCCAGTAGATGTTGTTGGTCCTTCTGAACCACATATTGTTGCTGTTAATGCTGATGAGGGTTCAGAAACTGAAGATGCAGATAGGCCACTGAAGAGAAGAAGAAGACAAGGGAAAGGGATTGACGCTGTTGAGAAGATTCAAGCCCTTCAGCGACCTCAGTTAGAGATTGATAGGGAGTTTGCTGAGTATCATTCTGCTATGGAGATGTCTCATACATCCGGATCAGTTGATACACCATCAGTTGCTGCCTTAAGAGCTTCTGTTACTGAGGTTCCAGTTTCGGTGTCTACTACTTTAGTTGGTACATCTGTTGGAGAGAAACGACCGAGAACCAAGTTTACGATTCGTTTAGATGGTTCTCATGCTAGAGTTGTCACTGAGGCTACGACTGTTACGACTACTAGAGCTCCAGAGTCGTCAGTTCGTCAGGAGCCAGAGCCGATAGTTCCTGCTCCTAGACCTCGTTCTACTCTTACTCAGGCGTTAGTTCCTGTTGCTACAGCTATGGATCGTCTGTTGTTACCATTGCAAAGACCGCAGATGCCTCCATCAGGAACTTTTCATGTTCGTATGCCTTCATTTGAGACTACGATGCCACCGCCTGCTTCTACATCGCACATTGCTTCTACTTCAGATTCAGCTTTGCCAGTACAAGTTCAGCTGAGTCGTATTGTTTCGGAGAAGAAGTTGTTAGAGATGCGAGTCTCAGCGTTGGAGAAACAGTTGAACCTCCAAGCTGCAAAAC
>CM067168.1:72421676-72564176 GCA_034093135.1 Erigeron breviscapus
ACAAACAAAACTTGAAGCAGAAATTAGAGAAATTAAAGGGTTGTTGTATCAACTTGCTGATTTCTCACAATCTGAAGAAGTTGAAGCAACAGTTGACCCAACTGTTTTCAAGGGAAAGAGACCTATGTCATTACCTTCTCCTGTTATATTTCATGAAAATTTTGAAACACTCCGAAGTAGTTCTCAAGACGTGATCCTCAAAGAGATTATAGAACGTCAGAAAATACAAGCGATGGAGGAAGAGGCTTCTCTGAAGTTAGCTAAGGAACTACTGCTTGAGGTGCAAACACCAGCCAGTCAACATGTCAACATTTTAGAACTTGCTAGTAAAAGAGAAGCTGAGTGGAATGCCAAAATGGCTAACAGTGAAGCAAGTCTAAGGAAGTATCTACAGAGGACTATGGGAGAAGAAGATATCATTCTGAGAGACGATGAAAGTAGCACTCCTCTACTTTCTCAAAGACCTGTGAAAAGACTAAGAACTGTTGGCGTCTCATCATCCGCTCCCGATATGCTCCCACCAGCTGACGATGATGCCTTGCAGAAGCAGGAGAAACAGGTTTTGAGGTGCAAACACCAGCCAGTCAACATGTCAACATTTTAGAACTTGCTAGTAAAAGAGAAGCTGAGTGGAATGCCAAAATGGCTAACAGTGAAGCAAGTCTAAGGAAGTATCTACAGAGGACTATGGGAGAAGAAGATATCATTCTGAGAGACGATGAAAGTAGCACTCCTCTACTTTCTCAAAGACCTGTGAAAAGACTAAGAACTGTTGGCGTCTCATCATCCGCTCCCGATATGCTCCCACCAGCTGACGATGATGCCTTGTTAAATCTTCAGCTTCCAAAGGGCATAGTGTTTGTGGAAGGAATGGTCTTAAGTAGGCCTGCTGGGATCTTCTACACTTCAGAGGATGGGGATGAGAAGTTCTTTCGTTTAAGCGAGATCGATAAGGCTTCTACTCATTTCTTAACAAACATTTGGAAGATTTGTTCCAAGGATCCCAGTAATACCAACTTCTTAAGGCAGATTGAGCAAGAGTTAGCCAAGCCACACCGAGCCACTTAGTCCAGTGTATGTTCCAGTTGAGAACGAATGTATTATTAATGTTTGTAATATTGGCTTGCTATGTTCGATCAAATAAAATTCCTACTTTTGTTCAAGTTTATAATTTATTCAATTTTATAAATTATAACAATTTTTCCATATGCACGACTATTCTCTCACGACTCTTACTCAAACTATTCCCCAGTTAAAAGTTCTAGCAACATTTTTAACTTGATAATCGACTTCATGCTCATTAGTGGAAATGACTGCTTCAATATTCTCTATCTTAGAGAACACTCTTACAGCTTTTCCGTTCAACTTCTCCAAGTTTAATTACTTAAACAGCTTGTAGTCAAATCTTCTCATTTGTTTTCCCTTTCTCGAGAAATTTTGTTTAGGAAAGAAAATTTCATATGAGCTTACAATATATGCGTGAATTAGGAATTTATTGTACGTATGTTTATATTTAATCATAACAGAACTTTCACAACACTAGGCATTTAGCGCGGTTGGCTATATGCGCGAAAGGGTGTGGCCTAGACCCAGGTTCGATCCCGGGGACGGCCGATTTCACCATTTTTATTTTTATTTCTTTATTGCATCCAATTACTATTGCGAGTTATATATATAGATTGTGCAATATATATTTATACCAAAGTTATCGCATTCTAATTACCCGCTCTACTCCTGTTCATAATCAGTACCCTATTATTGGTCTCGTTAAATTATTCTGATAAAGTTATTCAACTTTATTTCATTCAATTCTAGATATAGATATAATAACGCTACATTATTGACTTTATTGGCGAGGAGTTATTCCTTGTCGACCATTTTGAAAATTATTGTTCTCTGACATCATTGCTTACGTTATATAAGCAGACATCGTAGTGAAATAATATATTTTACTCCAAAGTATAAAGTCTACTAACAATGAAATCTGAGGGACTTTACTCTACTGATATCATCAGAAGAACTCATATAATCCTTTAATTACTTAACTTCTCATGACCATTATGTTTGTCCTTGTTCTAGCCATCTCCTTGAACACAAACCAATTATTACTAACTTAATCTCAATATTCATATTAATAGTATTTCCAACAATCCGTTCTTATGTTCGCACTAGATCACATACCCATTTTATAGTATTTTACTCATTTAAATATCATAGTTTCCAAAAATTCTTGTCTTATTCTATCAGTTAATCATAACTATAAGTTTGAACTAAGTCTATAGTTCATAATAAATCCTTGGTCTAATCATCTTTCCTGAACACACGTGTTAGATTAACAAGTTAAGTCTCACAATTCACACCCGAATATCAAAATTGACCTTCAAGTAATATACAATTTTCACATCAAGTCCTTTTAAATCATTGCATGAATATGGTTATTTCTACGGGGATATTATCATGGCAATAATCTAAGGCTTTATCACTCATACAATTTACAATCAACAACACAATCACAAATCATTTAACACTATATAAAGGGGGTCAAGTCATAATAAAGTGGGTAAAGTATAGTCCGAATCTTAACCTCAACATTCAATACATTAAAAGTGTATGTATACAGGGTGTACCAGCGGCTAACCCTCCACACCGTTAATATATTGAATGGATGTCGGGACTCGGTTCCGTTATGCTCTCTAAGTATTGGTCGGGTATGTATACAGGGTGTACCAGCGGCTAACCCTCCACCTAACCAACACTCATTAAACATACCGGGTTACCTACTATACCTTATCCACTAGGCGCAATCTATGAGATCATTAACTTTATATGACATAGGATAACCATAGATTTGTTGATCAGGCGCCTCTAGGGTTATCGAATGTTATACTCCATTAATGCCATCATTTCATTTTGCTGGGGGACAAATAATAAATGCATCCAAGATTCCACACACATCAACGTTTATCACAATAATTCCACAATTCACGGTGTATCCCGACACTATCATATACATCCATCAAGTTGTCATATAACAATCAAGTCATCAAATCATAAGTAACCTACGAACTCCGTTTAAACCATTTTTATGCATCATACAGTTCACGTTGCACACAAAATTTCCTATCATGCATGCTAATATGAAATGTGGGTGCAATGGCTATAGACTAGGTCAATTCACCTAATTCTCAACAACCACGACTCTGATACCATTCTGTAACACCCCAACATGGCGGAATCATGGGGTATCACTTAGAAAAGCACAGCACGACATGGAAATTATGTACAGTCAAACTATATGAAAACATAGGATTGAAACAATCCTTAAACTTGTACAAACGTATACAATCATCAACATTCATCGAAATACATGTTCAATCAATAATTCAATCGATAGTAGTTGATCCTAAAAGTAACCCATAAAAGGGAAGTAAGGATCATGGATCCAGAAAGTCCAAAGCTAGTCCAATCCTAGCAATTAAGTATGCAATCATCCATTTTGTCTCTGATTAACTTGATTACCTGAAAAGTGTACTAAAATGCGTCAACATAAAGTTGGTGAGTTCGTAGGGACAAGTAACAAGGAATAACCGTGTCGGATAACAACCATTAACAATAAGTGAGGATTAGGAGAACTAATCACATCCAAGGAAAACCTATAAGGTTTCACATTATCACAATTCAATACAAGTCAACGTTCAATAATAACGATTCCATATAACGTTCAACAACGTTCCATAACAATCAATAACGATCAACAACGATGCGGCTTACATAGTTAAATATTAACAATACGCTAACGGTGCGACTTATATATGAATAATGCGCTAACGGTGCGACTTATATAATGAATAATGCGCTAACATGTCCATATCAACAATTCAATCATACAATCAATCAAGTCAACAATCAACAGTTAAACAAACATGTACACTTTTCAGCCCGAATCTCAATTGAGTAGGGAGGGTTTACGAAACTCACCTGAAACGCCTGTTAGACAGTATGAGGTATGTAACAGTCTGAAATGTACTCGAATAGCCCAAACGTATTAGCCTTCGGTAAAGGAACTGTATATAATAACCCATTTTAATAAGTCATCAGTTTAGTAAGAAACTGACGGACGAAGGACTAAGACTGTAAACAGTTTAACGGTTCAGGACTGAAACTGTCAGAAAAACTAACGGTTTAGGACTGAAACTGTCAGAAATTTAATGGTGTTAACGGACAGATTTTAACTTTGTATTTCATGATTCGAATTTGCTATAGAAGGCTTATAAGGAACTAACTAACCTGTTTTAATGATGCTATAACGTGTTGTTCTGCTTTTTGATCATTAAACAGTAACAGTAGCAACGAAGGTGACGATGAATAGTAACAATGGTGATGGTGGTTTCGTGATATTTAAAGGTGGTGGTGAGTTGTCGATCAACAACTTCAGTAGAATAACAAGTAGCTAGCAGTAGACTCGGTGGTGGTAATGTTTAAAAGGTGGTGGAGTGTTGAGGGTAATGGCCGGTTATGGTTGTTGGATATATATCAATATCTATATCTATACGTACTTGTATGTATATATATATATATATATACATATGAGGATATAAAACTTCACCATATTATAGATATAGAGATAGATATGAGGATATATAGAGATAGATATGAGGATATAAAACTTCACCATCTCCTTTCTCCTTCTATCCCTCGGCACACACACATACATGTATATACTTACAGATATCGAGCTATCACCACCTTCGAACAACTATGTCACGAACAACACCACTACAACTTTCGACCTACTGCTGTCCTGTTACTACTGCTGCTGTTCGGTTTTCACTACCGAGAAACAATCACCTTTTTTTTTCTATATAGATATGTCGATGCAAGCAATGGAGATAGATATCAAGTGTCACGGTTTTCTTCTTATATTATATCACACATACTATTATATATATATATATATATATATCGTAAGGTGGTGATCGTAATGATAATGTAATCGTAGGGTGTTTGAAGTGGTGGTTTCGTAGGTGTTTGAGAAAGAAGAAGAAAACCGTGACACTTGATATCTATCTCCATTGCTTGCATCGACATATCTATATAGAAAAAAAAAGGTGATTGTTTCTCGGTAGTGAAAACCGAACAGCAGCAGTAGTAACAGGACAGCAGTAGGTCGAAAGTTGTAGTGGTGTTGTTCGTGACATAGTTGTTCGAAGGTGGTGATAGCTCGATATCTGTAAGTATATACATGTATGTGTGTGTGCCGAGGGATAGAAGGAGAAAGGAGATGGTGAAGTTTTATATCCTCATATCTATCTCTATATCTATAATATAATATCTATATATGTATATAATAAGAGAGGGAGAACTTTACAGAAGGATAATAACGTGGGAGGGGCCGGGGCAGTGGTTGAGCAACAAACAAAATTAGCAGATTAATAAAGATACACAACAATAATACGAGTAGTTGGTTAAGGAGTGGATACAGCTTCCAACACAAACAAACTAACATACTGACTAATGTTGGGGCCCAAATTAATTAAAAAGGAAAAAGTAGAAAGGATTTTGTCGAAAGAATCATTCTGAATGATTGCTTAATAATCATTGTTCGCTAAATGTTTAACCCGTGATTTAATCTAAAAAGTTGACGTTATATTGTCAAACTTTAAATGTGATCCTACTAAGGCTTTAGACATAATACCTTATGATTTTTATATCCTTCATTAGTCGTCTTTTATCAAATTTATAAAGTAAAGATGTATTATTAATATGTAATTGTATATTTTTATACAATTAGATATCCATAAATTTTCTTTAAATCGTAAAATAAATATTTTTGTTTCTTATTATTTATAAGTTATTTCAAAGTATTTATGTGAAAACTAATAATTTCACATACGTTAAATAGTTTGGAATATATATATATATATATATATATATATTAAAAGAGCTCAAGTATTTAGTTTGTTCTCTTGAATTGTTACAGAAAATATTGAATTAAATCAAATTTTATATTTACTCAGATTTTTGCGAGTTGTTACATTTAATATTAGAAATTTTATTATACCTCCAGCGGAGCAAGACCCTCAGTTTTGTATAAATAGATGGGTTCCAGTTTATAGAGGACGTACTGGTATGCCAATGGGTGGATTTAATAAACCGTCGATGTTTTGGGAGTTCATCTCGGACAAGGACGCACCTACGTATTTCTCAGTGATACAGAGTTGGTTCTATGATCATAGGATTAAGCTATTTGTTATCAAGAGAAAAGAAGGTTGCCAGTATATGTCAATCAGTGCAAGACATTTCCAAAGTCTTAGTGAATCTGATTTGATAGACTTAGGAAGGAGATGGTTCGTTAATCTTCAGAAGAATGGAAATGCTGATTATTATTGGCAGAGATTCCAAGAGAAAGAATTTGGCATTTTAGTGAAAGAGGTTTGAAGCCTGAAGATAGGTTGATTAAACCTAGGCCAATGAAGAAGATTACAAAACCAGATGGCACAGTTCATTTTGTTCAAAGAAAGATTGAATGTGTTAAAGAAGTTCCTGCTATCATATGGGATCAAGATTTGCTGACAAACATGACTTATTGGCAGATAGATATCAAGTCAGGCGAAGCACAGATGTTTGTTGATGACTCAAAGAAACAGATGTTGCTGCGCATGTATGATCCAATGCAAGTTGTCAATTTGTCAAGAGGTGATCAAAGAAGATTGATTGAGACACCTTGTTCAGCTGTTAGATTTTGGAGAACAGGAGTTAGACGCTATCAGAATATTCTTGGTTTTTGTTTGGTCGAGAAGATTCATGCAAATAGCATAAGACTTTTGTTTGATGGTCGAGTTTGAAGTTCAAGATTAAAGAACTAGTTAAAGAAATCTAGTCGCTAATGTCAAGGGGGAGTCTGTAGATGCAGATTTGTGTGACAGTAGCAACGTAGATTTGATTAACGTTTTTGTTCTTAGGAATATGCATGTGTGTAATCGTTTAAATAATAAGTCATTAGGACTTACGTTAGTGTTTAAAGATTACGTTTGAACTTTAATATAAGATCAAGTTATGGTTTTGTTATGTTTGTGTGTTATATAATTATTTTGCAGGTACAAGAATGTAGAGCCAAGGTTTATAAGTGTCGTAGAACACTTAAACGATGGCTGAATGTTATGTACAAGCGAAATAAGCAATCCAAGAAACACGTCCTCGTGCTGACGTCAGCAGCATGTAGGAATGCCTTCGTGCTGATGTCAGCGTGAAGAGAAGGCTGTTTGGTGGATCAGGCCTTAGCCACTTCGTGTGAAGCCCAAGCCCACACGAACACAAACCCTATTAGTATAAATACATGCTAATTTTTGTGATTAGCAACGAATTAAGAACTTAGAAGTCGAATTGTTGCTCATGTGACCTCCTACACGAACTAGCACTTCGTGTGTGACCTTAGGTTGATTAATTACTGATTAATCGACGAAAGGCTGTAGCAATCTAGTTATCTCAAGAGGATTCCGCACTCTTGACATAACGAATCACGTCTTATTTACGATCCATTCAACGGTAGGGACTTACAAGAAGTTTTGGTAAAGCAAAACTAGAATATCTAATTGATCAGAAACCATATTTTCACATAAGTAAAAGAATAACCTTCTAAGTATTCGAGCATCAGGTTGGGTCGACAACCTCTTTTCATAGTGGGTAGACACATCCATTTACGTGTTCGGGTCTACAAACAATGCGTCTTTAGGGTTCCTACCATTTGAACGAATACTCATTGGAGATCTCAAATTATACTTAGAAGATCCATTCCCTTCTTTTTTCTGTTTCCTTTCATAGTATTCTTTAAGTCCCAATACACAATTTCACCATCATAATGAACCTTTACCCTTTGTATCATCTTATATACAGTTTTATACATCACAAAGGCTCAAAATTCAGCCTAGAAACTCGAAGAACAGTAGCAGCTAGTTCTGAAATCACAGCCTACCATTAGAGCACCACCGCCACAAAACCACTATCGCCCTTTAGATCTGCTACCGCGACCACCATTCACCACCGCCGTCGTCTCCCTTCAGATCCGCCACCGCGACCACCATTCACCGCCTCCGCCGTCGCTTTTCATATCCGCAACCGCGACCACCATTCAGAATCGTTGCTGCCACGTCGGATCTTCCACCGCCACATCAAATTATACTCATGTTCAAGCTTTTTTCAACATCAAGTTAAAGGTTTGGTCATGTCTTACATCTGTTTTTTATATTAGATTAGGGTTACTTTGTTGTTTTATTAAGTTTTAGATCTGTTATTGTTGTTGATAATGATGATGGTTGAATAAAAGAGGTTGAGGGATGTAAAGTTGATGAGATGATGATGAGAAATACATAAACATTTTGTTTGAAGATCATGAAATTTTCTTTTTATTGATGGTTGATGATGATGATGATAAACTACATTAATATGAATAAAGAAAAATAAAACTAGAGTTAGTTTGCAAAAATGGTCCTTTTTGTATGAAAAGACAATATTGTCCATCATGTGCCTGGCACATGGACTGGTTAACGGAGCAAAACAAACGGAAAGTTAAGTTTGGACCAAGTTTGCCAAAAAGTTTCACTTGTGGCACCAGAATCGCCACTTTGCAAATGTTTGGACCGAGATTGCAATTAGTGTGATAACACAGGACCAAAAATGCATTTCGTTCTAAAAAAAATGAACTTGAGGCTGAGAATGAACTTAGAGAGGTACATTTTTATCCATAGCTCAAGTCTGATTCATGCACCCATATGGCACATTTAAATTCTTTATTTTTTTTAACATTATGTGCTCATTATTTTAATATATCTTAATTAGAGTTGTTAGTTGAATAAACATAGTAATAGTCTTGAGTAATCCTGGATCCCATCTTAGATAGTGTAACGCACGCGCTTTAAGCCCTCATTCCTTTTAATAAGTAAGTATAAATATATGCATATAATTATAATCTAATGACTTAATAAATATTAGTATATAGTGATTTGACTGATTTCTCAGATTATCTCTTTTATACTAACTTCAATATTACATATATGAATCAAGGGGTGAGTTATCTTGAGAACTCTCAAAAAATAAAGAACGCGAGAACAATTCTGTACCACGCATTTTCTCCCCCTTTATCTCTCTTCAATAAAAAAATAAAAATTCATACAAATCATTCAAAATGCTTTATCTCACAAACTGTACATCGTTAGATGGAAAAAAAAGTATGGGTAGTCTTAAAGTTTCGTCCTCTTTCAGTAGAGATGCGACTCGATATACTTTTGATAACTTTTTAATTTTCGTTTTTTTTTGTACTTACACATAACTTACACATGTGTAGGTTAAACGAAAATTGTAATTCGGAACGGGCTTCGCCCTTAAAGAAATTCATAAAGGGTAGCTGGTGAGGGTGATAGGTCATAGAGGGTGATAGGTCATAGCGTGATTGGTCATAGAGGATGATAGGTCATAGGGGGTGATCGGTGATGGGTGATTTACCTAACGGGCTCCGCCCTTAGCCGCTATGGCTCCGCCATGGACTGACGGGCTCCGCCCTTGGCCACCATGGCTCCGCCATGGATTGATGGGCTCTGCCCTTAACCTTCATTGTTGTGTACAGATGGTCATTTAGTAATTTACATGTGAAAACAAAGATCCTACACATGTGTAAGTACACAAATACAAGGTGAAAAAAAAAAGAAATTTAAAAAGTCGTTAAAAATATATCGAGTCACATCTCTAATGAAAGAGAACGAAATTTTAAGACTACCCATATTTTTTTTTCCATCTAACGATTTACGGTTTGTGAGATAAAACATTTTGAATGATATGGATGAACTTTCATTTTTTATTGAGGAGAGAGAAAAAGAAGAAGAATGTGTGGTTTATAATAGTTCTCACATTCTTTTTTATTTAAGCATTCTTAAATAACCCTTCCTTTATGAATCCATAATGATAGATTAAATTAAAGAGATAAGAAAATAGACGCCCAAAAGTGAATAAATTTCAAAATTTAAAACAACCCGGCCCGTATAAATGGGTACACCAACACCAGGGGAAAAAAATAAAATCAAATATTAAAGAAGCAGCAGCTAGGGCTTATTTAATCCATCCGTACACTTGTCCTCTGCCTTCTCATTTCTCCGGCGAAACTCAAATTATCGGCACCACCACACTCCGTCGTACTGTTTTCCACCGCCTCCGTCCATATCTTCACTCCGGCAGCCTCACCTCCATCTATTCAGCCCTCAACCAGTAAGTAAAACTTTCTTTCTGACTCTCTTAATATATATTTTAATTCCCTCAACATATATACATTAAATTAAATTATATATAATTTTTGTCTATATATATATAATTAGAAACAGTTAAAGCAGATGGTTAGAACAGTAAAGAATCATAATAATCATCATCAGGATGAAGAAGATGAAGATGATGATGAAGATTATATTTCCAGAACTACTTATACTTCCTCACACAAAGGTATATATAAATATACATACAATTTTTCTGTATATATGCTTATATATATGTATGTGTGTGTGTGTGTGTTGTGTGTATGTATAGGTTTATGCATGCATAATTTAGAATTGAAATTGAACATTTTTCTAAGTGAATGTAGGTGGGAGTGGAAGTGATCAGAAAATGGATTCTTATCGTTCCAAACATTCCGAGACCGAGCAGCGCCGAAGAAGCAAAATTAATGAGAGGCATGCATGCTTTATTGTTTTTTTTAATTGTATCTTATGTTTAGTGATTGTTTAGTTTTGTTACATGTATTTGTTTGTTTTTAAGTCGGGGCTAATGGCGTCCGTTAAATGCGTGTTTATGGATTTTTCTGAAAGTGAGTTTAGGATAGGATTCGTGAATTGGAGTAGTTAGGGGATGCTTGTTTGGAGTTTTGATTTTATGCCATTGTTGTTCGTTTATGTCCCGGGTTTATCTGAGTCATCAGTAAATTAAGTAATTCATAGATCTGTGTTCGCTATTCGGAACAAAGAATTATCTAGATGCATCTTGATGCATGTATCTTGTATTCAAGTTATTTTAGAATAATTTTTCTTATTAGTCATGCGTGAAGCTGATAGGGGTTAAATTATGCAGATTTCAGATTCTGAGGGACCTAATTCCTGAAAATGATCAGAAAAAAGACAGGGCTTCATTCTTGTTGGAGGTTTGTTATCCTTGTGTTGTATACAACTTGGGTTTTGGTAACTTCATATGACTTTGGGATGTTTTTGGTCAATGTAGGTTATACAATATATCCAGTTTTTGCAAGAAAAGTTGCAAGTGTATGAAGGAACATACCAAGGTTGGACTCCAGAACGTTCAAACTTGATGCCATGGGTATGATTCATCATTATCACATCTGCATTTTGTTTCTCATTGTGGCATTCTTGTTTCTTAGTTGTTTCAGTAGAATTTGCATCTTGGTCGGGTGATTTAGAAATAACTTCTCCCACTCTTTCAACAAGTCTAGGTTCTGGTTGCTGGTGAGGCTCTTTGTTTTTCACATTTTCTCTTATTGGTAATTTGTGTGACCATCTTTTCACAATTTCAAGTTTTAACTTCTGGGACTTGAGAGGTTTTTAATATGGTAGGTATGTGTTTATCATTGTAGTGTTTATGAAGGGTTTAAAGTGTATCTTAGTTCTGCATGTCCAGGGGACAAATATAGTTTGTTGTTCTAAGTTAAAGAGAAAAAGAGAACCTTTTAGGATGAAAAAGAATAAGAAACATATAATGAAAGATGATATTTAGGGATCCCCTGCGAACACTTAGGATCATTGTTAACCTGATATATAGAGATCCCCTGCTAACGCCAATGAGGTTGGTGGCCCATTGGTAAGGTATTTGACCTTTGGGAAATCCACCAGGGGTTCGAGTCTCACTTCTCACATTTGTGAGTGGATTAATAGGGTTGTTGAGGCGGGGGGGGGGGGGGTGGATTATTGGGGGGTTTTTCGGAAGTTCTATGATGCATTCTAGGCATTTGTGTACTTAGGAGTAGGAATAGAATAGATTTCCGTTCAAAAGAGAAAAAAAAGAGAGATCTCCTGATGACAAAGTTTAAAAAGTATATTGACCCTTATATGAGGATGATCTTTGTAGCTGACCTCTATTAATTGTAGTCATAATCCAGCTTTTGTTATAGCATTCAGTCAGTTACTGAGACTAGAATAGGCTTTTTTTCTTGATTTAGTTTATGGCATAAAATTTTGTTGGATTGGTTTGATTCAGTTTATCCTTTAAATGTGGAAGCTGGTGTGAGAATGTTTGCTCACAAATTTTTGATTTAGTCATAGCACTTTACCTTACAACACTAAGGCTAATGTGATAAAAATTTTTGAGATAACATCGGTAATATCATACCAGCATATACAAGAATTACTTCGAACAATAACTGGTGTTAGAAATTCTAGAGGTTGGGCATAACCAAATGAACTTATATGATAATTGATCATATTTAGGTTTGTAAAAGTTGAGTACTAATAAAAAACTACTGCTTATGTACAAGATGCTAATGAGTGGGGAATACTTTCCATTGAGATACGTTGTTCATATGCTAATTAGTGGATTAAGTGTTTGCTTCATGCTAATCTTATTGATTGCATATAACTTTGAGTATTAACTCAAGGATCTTCTATGTATATAATTCTTAATTTAAAAGTAAGGAATTGCTACTTTCTCGTGTTTAATCATTATGGCTAGCGGACTAGATATTGACCTGTTTTTTTTTGTTTCTTTTTTTTTAATAGTTACAGAGAGGAAATTGTGGAACAGATAAATTTGCAGATCAACCACAACCTCTACAAAGTGGTTCTATTGAAGAGGGTAATATTCTTTTCACACCATCCCTGTTTACAAATTCACATAACTTGGTAGAACCTGACTTGAGTGGCTCAACATCCTTCAAAACAACAGGACATGGTGCCACCCGAGCAGTTTCTGTGGATATGCCACTACATCCAAATAGATTTCAATCCGAGCCTTCTAACACACCTCAAGGCTCCTTTCCTGATATTGATCCCTTGGCATCACATTTACGACCTCAAATAATGAATGCTGCACCTCCTTCGAGTGAGGATACTATTTACCACTGCACTTCAGGAGAGCTGGAGGAATCTAGCATATCAGATACCTATTCCAAAGGGTGGGCATCTGCTTAAACTTTAATTATGTTTTGCAAATGTTTTAGTTAGAATCTACAGAAACACTTTCGAACTGTCACATCAAATCTTTTGTACATTGGTCATCAAAAGTTATAGTTTACTTGGTATTCCCCAGGCTGTTGAATAATCTGACCCTGACATTGGGTTCTTCTGGAGTTGACTTGTCACAAGCCAGTATTGCTGTGCAATTAGATATCAGAAAAGGGACAAGTAGCTATACAGCTTCGACATCGTCAGGGGTCAAGGTCAATGACATGCTTTGTTTCTTTCGTTTGCAATTATATCTATAGTCTTACCTAGCATCATGTGCTTTGATCCTTTATTACTGATATTAGGAATTAGGCTAGTTCATATTGGCTTAGAACCTCACTTGGTATTGCTTATTATTACTGTTGATATAATGGAGGTGTAATCATATGCAATATCGATGGATTAGGTTATGGTATATTTGTGTGTTTTTAAGGGCTTGACAAATATATTGTTTCCAGTTTCTTAGGAATTAGGCTAGTTCATATTGGCTTAGAACCTCACTTGCTACTGCTTACTATTGATGCTGATATAATGGAGGTGTAATCATATGCAATATCAATGGATTAGGTTATGGTTATATGGTATATCTGTATGTTTTTAGAGCTCGACAAAAATATTCTTTCTAGTCACTTATACATGCTTTGCATTAAACATGGAAAAGCAATCTTTCTCTTGTCATTCAAGTTATTTGAACGTAGTCAGGCTGCTACTCTGTTAGCAAATTGTTCTTTTCTACGAAACATGTTGCATAAGCAAAATTAAATAGATAATATGTTGGTGACCTTAATGAATGCGCTAGAAACATGACCGTAATAGTTTTACAAGCTTTTAGATCACACTGAAAAAAATTGATGGTGGGGTAGAGCAAACCCGCAAACCATATTTTAGTAGTGATAATTATCAGCTTTTTACAGCTGTGAGCCTGTGATATACTCTCTATGATTCAAGACCTTTAAGTATCTTGATTCACTATATTAACGTGATCACTGATAAAGTTTTGATGTTTGTCTCTGCCTTGTAAAGAAAAAAGGATATTGGAGTTTTTTGCTAACAAGGTTAATAACTAATGGGTCTTTAGGATCATGGTATTCTATCTCTTGGTAATCAAGCAACGACACATTGTGGGGTTAGGAGAGGAGGTGGCATCTGCAATCAAGCGCACAAGAGGCCAAGGACGGAAACTACCCAGTAATTACTTCTTCCTGCTAATGATTATTATTAAGTAATTCCTTTATGAAATATGGAAGGCTGTTTCACTGTACATGTCCAGGTTTCTTTTAGAAAATGGCTTAAATCTTTTTGGAAAGGAGCTATGTATTTACTTTATTTATAGTCATAGGCTCCGGTTGCAAATTAGAAAAGCTGTTATTTTGTATCTATCTATGAATGAATTTGTTGCCATTCAATCAACTTGAGTAGTTGTTACTCTGGTTCATTTTGGTAGGAAAAGAACAGAAGGGGATGAGATGAAATATTTGCTGGTTGTGAAAATATCACATGAACTTCATACGCAAAGTGCACATACATAGGGGGACAATGTTCCTGATCTTTGATGTGTTTTCCGATTGTGTTCCTCAACCAACAAACCAAAAAAAAAATAGTTAAGGAGTAATTACACATTTTTATATTAACATGCTTGATAGTCCGTTGTTAACATGTTACCCCTTTGTTTTATAACAAAAATAAACGTCTACAACAAAAATTTGAAATAAAAATTACATGGTGTGACATGCATCGTCCATGACAGGAAAATTATTGTATTATATTTGTGCTTTGTGTAGATCTTTTATCAGAGTTTAGTCGTTTTAAAATTTTAAAGTTATAAGTATAAGCTTATTGGAGCTATTAGCTTAAGTAACAAGTTCTTTTTCAAGTGGCTGACCTGAGATAATTAAATTTGTTGATTTTGGATGACGTTAGAATGGGCAATGTTTTTCTCTAATCAACCATAAATAAAGCTTATATAATGGCATAATGCAAACAAGGGAGTGATTTATTATTAATCCTCTAACTATAAGATCATAATAACATGTGTTTTTGAAAGATTAATATTTTTCCTTCCAAATAACCCCATATGATTCGAAGTAGAAAATTTTATCTGAAATGGTCGACATTTAATGTTTACAATGAAAAAAAATTTAAATTAAATGTACACTTTATTAGTGATAAAATATAGCCTTAAATAAGTAGTTTAAAATTATGTCTAATCAGATATGTATTAGGCTCAAGGCTTTAAAGGCAAAGGATTTTTATGGAAGTAATCCTCACAAAAAATGTTCAAGTAATATATTGCATAGTATATATTATGGTATGGATAAACTTTTGTACATGGTTAAAATATTTAGTATATGGATCAACTCCTAAAATTTTATGTTGATTCACATTAGTTGTATTTTATCATAAAATTCAATTATGCAACTAATTTTATCATAAAAATACAACTAGTTTATGCACGTTAATGACAGCCCTTGATGATCATATGCATTATATTGGTGTTCATGTACTTGTTTATATTCTTACTAGTCATAATGCCCGTACGATGTACGGATTGCTTATGTTTGTATATAGACTATAATAAATTGTAACACTCGTGACTTTTGACCGTTTGACTTTTCGTGTAAATTGACTAACAATTTAATTAGTAATGCAATTTGAGTCGTATTATGATTTAATGACGTGTTATATGCTAGACGAGGTCGTTTGGGCCGACTAAATGTGTTACACGATGCTTGACGATGTTTAATTAGACTAGAAACTTAAATGGACTATCCATGGGTTCAACCCAAACCCATGACCCATCCCAAACCTTTACACCACCATATCCATCCATTCACTCAGCCATCTCACTCTCTCTCTAATTAAACACACACACTCTTACATCTCTCACTCTCTCTCTAAGATTTCTTGCATTTAATTCACTTTCAAGCAAGATTTAAGTTGGGTTAATCATCATCATCATTATACCTCTAACATATCAAAAATTTGGGTTTCAAAGTGCAAGAAAACATCACATTTGGGTCAAATTCGGGTTTGAACACTTGGTGAAGGTTTTGGTAAGTTAAACTCATCTCATATTCATCATTGTATGTTTGTTGACATGTTTCTAGTTGTATCAAAGTGTTTTCGGGTCACAAATTGAGTCAAAAACGGATTTGGAGTAAATTAGGGTTTCATTAGGGTTTTGAGTTGAATTGTAAGGATTTGATGATGGATTTGATGTTTTGGGACAAGATTATGATGTGGGTTATGTTTAATGATGTTAAAATATGTTGATTTATGCATAAAAATGTGTCTTGGAGCTTCCTAAATCGATTTCAAGGTCATAAATGGTGTCTTGGTTGAGTTTGGGTCGTGTTTGGGTGAATCTGGGCAGTATCACGCCGTGAAAGGGGGTCTCACGCTGCGAAAATTGAGTCTCGAGCAGTTGTGGGGGTCAGAAACATTTCTCACGCCGTGATTGGCTTGTTCTAATCGTGCCGTGAAGCTGGTCCATAACACCGCGATTTCCAGTCTTTTCGCGCCAGTTTTCAAACGTTGTAACTTTTTAACCGTAAGTCCAATCTTAACAATGACCTATCGTTGGAATCGTATGAGAGTCTACTTTCTTATGGTTTCATCCATTTGGGATGAATCCTTCTCCATTTCTAAAAATGTCGGGTTTAAGTACACTTGTTCTTGCTCGGGAAGGCCGTTGAGGTGTTTGTGGGACTTTGGCGTGACTTAAACTAACTAGACCTTATTGCCTAGGGTATTAGAGTTGACATTGATTGTATTGTGATATACATTGATAGGTTGTGGACGCGTGGCGGTTGTTGAACGTTTATAACTCGTTGTTAACTCGTTGTTGTTGCTTGGAAATCAAGGTGAGTTTCGTAGATCCCTACTCGATTGAGATTTGGGATGAAAAGTGTACACCTACTTGATTGATTGTTTGATTGATTGTTTCGATTGACGCTTGACTTATCGTTTGGTTGATTATGCATTCGATTTTGATTGTATGATGTGATTAGGATAGTTGTACATACATGGAAGACGATGGTGCCTTTAAAGAGTTATAGATGTGGTGGGAAGACTGCGGGTGACCCTATATATAAGCATCTTTGATTCCTT
This sequence comes from Erigeron breviscapus, assembly GCA_034093135.1. Classification (NCBI taxonomy): domain Eukaryota; kingdom Viridiplantae; phylum Streptophyta; class Magnoliopsida; order Asterales; family Asteraceae; genus Erigeron; species Erigeron breviscapus. The sequence continues at coordinate 72,438,989 of CM067168.1, forward strand.
AAATGTAAAGTCGTATGAAATGTATGTGCATTGTGTTTTGGTTGAGTTGTTGGATATTGGACTTGTGATTGAGTTGGACATTTACGCATTGTTGCACTTGACTAGTTGTCACGCATTTGAAGTATTGTGATACTTGACGCTTATTGTTGAAACGCTTGCCGCCCCATTGGTGAGCCAAGTACTTCCAAGTACTTGATGATTTGTGCGGGGCGCACACAGACATCCAGGTATATAGACGCATATACTCGACGTTTTTGAGATGCCACGTTGGTCGGGTCGACGACATCGTGAGTATCGTTGCATTGATGGTATGGTAACACGCATATGACACATATCTTGATATTGACATCACATTTATATACTCATTACACGCATTCGCATTGCATTCGTATTATTTCGTGTAATTTTTGAATTGATTGATGTGTGACAAAGCTATGCTTTAAGCAACTTAACTTGTTTGACGTGTGGTTACTTAAAGGCTGCTTGTAAGTGATTACTTGCCTTTACTTTGGATATCTTGTTATTATTGACGATGGTTCCTTGAGAGCCATTACTACGAACTCACCAACCTAGTGTTGACCTTGTTTAATGCACTTTTAAGGTAATCAGGTGAATCCTGGGCGTGAAGCTTGATTGTTGCTTGTTTTAGGACTCGAGCTTGGACTTGCGTGGATCACGGATTCATTTGTCCATTGTTTACTTTATGCTTAGGATCGATAGCCATCTCTTGATAGTCTTTTGTAAACGTTTGATGGTTACCTGCTCCTTGTGCATTTTGTACTCCTAACTTGTTGTTGGATTCACCGAATCCCTTTTATACATTTAGTTGTTGTTCTACGATAATTCCCATGCTTATGCTAAACCTTTTCGGTAATATCACGGGCCTAGCTTGGAGTGTTACAGAAATGGTTACTCCTTTTGTATAACAATTCAAATTAAAACAAATTAGAAACAATCATAAATCTTTAACGATATTAAAAAAATATAATATCTTTTTAATTATAAGTGTGGTTTTTAACTATTTACGTAAAGGGTTTTGCTAAATGCAGCCCTAAGGCTTTAGTTAAAGTGCTTTAAATAGTTGTACACTAATCATAAAATTGGACTTTTGATATGAAAGGTATAATTTTTTTATGCACGTTAAGTGCAGCTCTAAGGGCTGCATTTAACATTTTTCTTTAAAAAATAATCAAAATACATTAATAAATAAAATATCGAGTATATATTAATTTTTATATAATGTCAGGATATAATTGAGTAGATAGAATTTAACATTTAATATTTATCAAGTAAGACTATCTACTTTTCAAAAAAAAAAAAGAGTAAGGCTATCTAATTGTAAATTCGTAAACGTAAAATTTCTTTTCCAAATATGATATGGACATGCATATTGAAATTTCGTGTGTGTTTTTTTCAATTGAAGTTTATTATGTTTAAATAATTAACAATATTTTTTAACATAATATATATGGGAAGTAGGTAAACAATTATAAATATAATGATAATTGGATTAGTATAAGGAAAATACAAATTAGGATATAAGTTAAAAAGGACACGTGTCGCTTAAATATTAAGCCACATGTCGATTAAAGGATACTACAATTCCGTTTTAGTTTATTGATAGATTGGTTGTTGTTCATGTGTTTACGTGTTTATGTGCATGTGTATCTTGTTAATTGTTATTGCTTGGATTATTCATTATGTGATGTTTAGGGGAAAAATGAAGTGATGCCAATAACAAATATGACATAACGATATCATAAAAGCGTTTGATCAGCGATTACTCCTATGCTATGTGAGAGTTATTGGTATCATGAATTACACATGTGTAGTTGGGTATGGTAGGTACATTGAAATATCTTTAAGTTGTGTTGGTAACATGGTGAGTTAAACGTTACTACACCCTATATATAAGCATTACCAATACGTATAGGGATATCATTAAAGAAAAAACCAAAAGAAATATTGTTCAGGAATTTCTTTAGGCCACCAATTCCACTTTCTTAGCGCCGATTATTTGTTCAACATGTCAAGTTTAAACGTTTTGACCATTCAATAGATAATGGTAAAAAACCACGATTTATAGCTGTCATTTGTCTATTTTTTAATTAACATAGTATTTAGTAAATACTATAGTTCACAATAAGTCCGGCGGTAGGATGGGTTGGAATTTCAGATTATCGACTTATTGTACGTCTTGAAAGCTGTAGCGAGTCTTATTTTTATGTAGCTTGTTTCGTAATCAAAATGTGCTTTGTTTACACAAATTCTACTAACTTGTTTTTCAAGTTTGGTTACATGCTTTGAGAATAAGTGATAAATTTCCCATTCATCCTTTTAATATTTACTTATTTTTCTAACAACTAAATTATTAATATCTTAATACTAATAAGAAAACATTTGTCCTAAAATCCAATTGACCAATCACAATATATTATATTTAAATTGATTAATAGTTTACTTAAAATTCATTCGAGACATTCGTGTAATTTAGGAGTAGACATAAGATAATTTGTTGTTCTAAAGAATAAATATTTCAACGTTGTTATTTTGACTCTAATGTACATATACACATAACCAAAATCTAATATTATAATAGAGGGAAGAGTGAGAGACGTGAATATGGCAAAAATGGGATGTCGACTTTGTATTTAGCATTTTTTTTAAAAATGTTGCGCATTAGCATTTTAATCTTGCATATAATTTTGTTTTTGAAGTCAAGGTAATATTGCATCATTTAATATATCTAGCTTTTATTATACATTCAATTTATCACTCGATAATCTTATTTTTAATTTTTAATTAGTTAAAAATCAATTTTAATTCATTAAAATATTAAATGTAGCTCATGAATCCATTCAGCGTATCAAAATAAGTTAAATAACCCTCTAGTGAAGTATTATCAACCGTTACTATAATGCCTAAATTACCCTTTATCTTAGTGCAAATCTTACTTTTATTAATCAAAGATTAAAAAAACAACTAATTTAATCCTTAAGATTCAAATTCCAATGTTTAATGAATATTTAATAATTGTGGACTATCTATCTATAGGGTTTTGGGGTTGATGTTGAATAAGCCCCAGAAAAGCTGCTCCTTTTTTTCTTGGATCATTCAAGATTTGGTATTTCTTGGATCACAGCCCCCTTGAATATGTGTGGATATGGTACATTATAATATTTGAATTCATTTACATATATTTGAAAGTTGTCCACCCCTAAATTAGGGATCAAAATCAAATATTTAATAGCTTCAAAAGCAACATTTCAATATCTAACTTCATGAAGTTTGTTTGCCTTTTACGGAGTAAAAAAGAATTAAAAATATTGTATATTTTTTTTAAAGTGTGGATTACCCGTAGCGGAGGGTCTAGCATACATTGCCTTAATCGGGTTCGCGCTAGAGAGCCCCCTCACCTCCAATACCTAGTAGGAGGAGAAATTCCCAACTAAACCGGCCGAATGCACGGCATTTAATTGAGATAAAACTATGCCCCCTTTGCAGGACTCAAACCTGGTTCACTAGAGGACTTTATTTGTGAAATTCTTTGAAATGTTTTTTCTATGTCTCGAACTCAAGACCTTCAGCATGTAAAGTTGATTTTCAACCATTGAGCTATAATGAGAAGTACAAAATATAACATATATAATAATTTTTTTGCACTTATATTTTATACAATGTTATTTTATTTTTTTTGTTTAGAACTTGAGCAATTACTCTTGAAAGTTAAAACATAGCATATAAAATAAATACTTTTCACTTATATTAGAGAAAATAGTTCTATTTGTAGTTCCTATTTTTATTTTGTTGAAAACATGATAATTGTATTTAAATGACCTCTGGAAATAATTAACAGAATTTGTTGTCAATTGACAAGTGTTGGAGAGCCTTGAAGGCAATGTATCCAATTAGTTTGTCCCCCATCCCATCTCATCAATGGATTCCCCTCTATATCATCATTTGATGCTCCATAAAAACATGTGGGCTCCAACTAATTCCTAACATTACAATGTACCAATTTTCACAAAAACGCAACATTAGATCTATCATATGATTGCAAATTATACTATATGCGAAGTAAATGTAATAGGAAAAATCGAATACGCAGTTGACTGCAAAGTTCATAGATACAGTCACACACATATTATATAGATGATTGATATATTACAAAAATGTCCCTTTAATTTTCAAGGTAATTTCATCTAAAAATGATGCGGTTAACTGCATCCAAGCTAAGCCCAATAATATGATGTGTGTTAGTTTATTGTTCTATATGTATATTTTGCATCCCCCGTCCTAATTTTTCTGTGATGGCTTTCTGTGAGAACAAAGTACATAAAAAGATCAAAAATTTCAAGAATGCTATATTAAAAGGCCCCATGTAGTCCGACCGGACTTTCCCCGGCGACCTCGCCGCTAATGAGGGGGGCCCCGCTAATATTCTGTCAGATTAGCCATTAATGACATGGGGGCCCGCACTTTCCGCGGCGATATCGCCGCGGAAACTTTTGTCTTATTTGACTTTCCGCGGCGACATCGCCGGGGAAACTTTTGTCTTATTAGACTTTCCGCGGCGATATCGCCGCGGAAACTTTTGTCTTATTTGACTTTCCGCGGCGACATCGCCGGGGAAAGTGGCTGGTCGGCTTACCCATTATTCTTTGGTCGGGGCACGCGGGGCGTATTAAAATGCTTGTATTACAATATGAGACTGTTAAAGCTAGAAACTTTATATGTATACTATATATATTCAAATACTCTCAGTGAAATGGATGGTACATGCCCCCAAATCCTCTCTTGTATCCATTTCAATTATGGACATGATGATGCATTTGGTGCAAGAAAATGTATTTACTGTAAGTATACAATCAAACAGAATATGCAACTATCACAGTAAGAATCAGTGGTAGATCATGTTAATCTTTTCATGAATCCAAGCACTCATATGGATTTGCATAGAAGTATTCTTCTTCCTTTGGCCGATCAGCAATCGTCATTCGCCGTCTTGGGCGTCCCATTCGATCGGCATGGACTTCTTGGACTATGTTTGAAAATTCATCCCAGTTCATTGCCCCTTCATTGTATCGATCTATCAAGTCAATCAAGACCTTTCTGTCAAGCCGAATTGTCTTCTTAAACCCTAAATGTCTGGTACATGTTTCAACAAAAGAATTAGATGCTTTTTAAGAAAATAATGACCGTGTGTTAAGGGTGGCAATATACGGGTCACGGATCACAATGGGCAATTTCGTTAAACGACAAAATGGTACCAAAACACTTTTGACCAGATACCAGTTATATTACTTTAAAGAGAATTCAAATTTTTAGACAGTAGGATTTAGGAGGTTTAATGCTTTAAAAAGTACACTGTGAACAACTTTCGACCCATTTCACATTCTTAGCTGATTTCTTTTTTTTTGTTCCTATTTTGACCCATTAACATAACTGGATTTAACCCATTTGTAAGTAAATGTAGTGAAGTTACTGCATCTAGTGTGTGTGCTAAGCTACTGAAGAACAAGCTGATGCGATACCTTCTATGACCCTCAACTACTCGAGCCATGTTTCCGTCATACGTTGGGACAAAAATATCGCTTTCTAAAGACACGTAGTAATCAAGTGCAGCCATCTGTGACGAATGGTTTTGAAAGAACCCAAGCTCCAAAGGATCCAGGAGACTCTCCTTTCGCACCTGTTCATAAAATCATTTCATTATATTAGATCATTTCCATTCATCAAGAAAATAATTTGACCCATTGGCATATGAATGTCCCAATTTAGGATATGTTGTCTCTAACAGGTCAAGCATGTAATGTTTTAAAACAATAGCTTAAAAGGGAATGGGTCAAAAGTCACCTAAAGTGTATTCTTTTTCCATTAAACTTTCTAAACCAGTTTACTTAAGAAACCAATCGTTAGTGAAATAATATGAATGTTGTAGTAAAAATTGAGATTAACTACTGATTTATTAAATATTTTTTTTTATCACTGGGACAAAAAGAGATTGGCTTACTCAACCCGTCCACTTTGGCACCTCTAGTTACGAGCATGAGAAACAGACAAGAGAATGCTACTAACCAAATTTGGGAATTCTGCAGCTAAACTAGCCATACGTCTTTCGCCACCATAGATTTCACCCGCAGCAATATAAATTTGAATATTACGATTGATTCTCAATGCACGCAAAATCAGAGCAGTTTCTTCCGGTGTCATAGGACACAACCCTTCTTTTCTTTTAAGATCAGAATCAATTTCTTTCTCTTTCCACCATGGATAAGCATATCTAACAATTTCAAATATTACCCATATGAGTAATCAGATAAGGACAAAAGGGGAAAATATAAACGTCAAGCCTTGTTAAAAAATCACCTCATTCTTGTCAATTCTTCTACTTCTTCACTGTTGCAGCCTTGCGTGCAGCCCGAGAAAGCCAACATATCCATTTCATATCTAAGGTGAAGAACTAAAAAAGGCCCTGTTTTCCTTGGGATATTTACCACCTTTCTACCTAATTCCTCAATCTGTGAAGTGAATCTCAAACCACTGAAATTTACTCGACAACGAAGTTTTTGAATATCTAAAGAGAGCCCATTGTTGGCAAGTCGAGCATCGGTTCTGTTCAAGTGTACAACTTTATACTTCCGGATAAGAGGAAGAATCTGTAGATAAATACTTTACAAAGTTAACAAACATAATTTGCGTTAGAATTGTGATAAAGTTATGATCGTTTATGAACTTAGAGTGAACCTGATTATGATAATATGAAATGTCAGACCAACTAATCGGTGCTAAAGAATGAAATTTTCCGAGTTCAACTCTTCTTTTAAGCCTTGGGGGAAGCTCTTTCAATATACGGACCTCGTCTCTCAAGGATGTGATGAAATGATCAACATCAAAAATATCTTCAAAGTCACTGAACATCATAAATTTAAGAATCTTGTATTAGATTGCATATATCTTAAGCTAATTCAATTCATATTTTTATAGCTTATTTACCTTGGATCAGCCCAAAATGATGACTTATCCAATTCTGGAGCAATAAGTGTCACATTTAAGTATCTAGCAACCGCAACCATGTCGCAGATCTGCATACACGGATAACAAAATTAACTAGTTAATCACTTGTACCGAATAAACCGGAAAGCAACAATCAAAGATGTCACTCACTGCTGCTCGCATTTGATTTAGCCCGCCATTGCAAGATACTATAAGATAACCATTGTTCTTGTAAACCCCTGCAGTTAACAGATTCTAATCCAATATTAATAACACTCAAAACTAATATTCCTCATATATATAACAACAAATTCATACAATACGAAAAATAACCATTACACAGACGTCGCAAGTGAAGAAACCGCAATACTAAATACGTAACACAACAACTAACAAAAAAAGATTTCAAATGTCACTATGATTCTAACAACCAAAACAGCATTTAACACCATCACAAACAATCAAACAATTAGAATTACTAATCGACCCAACAAAAACCGAAATTCGCATATCATCATGAAATAAACAAATGAACATAGAAAAAAAAAAAAGAGCACAAGAACTTACTTTTAGGAGGAAGAGAAACTTTAGATTCCAAAAAAGAAGAAGAATGGATATTAGTATTAGTAATATGTGAAGAAGAAGGTGTATAACAAGAAGGCCAAGTTTTCAACAATCTTGGACCCCAAACTTCACCAACAGTCAATAATTGAACAACACATATCCATAGCAACAAACTTGTCATTCCCCTTGTCATCCACATTATCATTTTTGGTTGTGACAAAACCATTATACTAGTTGATTTATCTCCTTTATTACCTTCTCCACTAACACTTGAAAAAAATGTTGTTACACAACCACCCATTTTTTCATTCAATTTCTTCAACTGCTCCTTATCTTCATTACTTTCAACTAATGTACTACAACACATTGTACTATTATTTCTAATATCAACAACAACACCATTATCTCTATTTTCTTGATTCCATTTTTTCACTATCTATATTTTCATCCAATTTTTTTTTTTGACTAAAAGACAATATAACAAGTGGGTATTGGATTTGGTAATGTGGGTATTTGTTAAATGTTAAAAAGCTTCAAACTTGAAATCAAGAAACTAAATCTTGAAATGGCTTCTTTTCTTTTTTTGATTCTTGAATTGATCAATGTAATCAATTAATGAACAAAATGAAGATACTTTCAGATACCCTTTATAGTGTATGTGATTCTTGGATAAGTTTTCCGATCAGATTCCGGCGAGTGTCGCCGGAGAAGTGAGAGAGAGAGAGAGAAAGGAGATTGGGTTTTGCCGGTGAATAATTGTTAGAGATGAATGAATCATGAATGAGAATCTGGGGGTTTTGTTTGTTTTATTTTTTTGCTGAGTGTGTTTTTTATGTTAGAAAACGAGTTGAGACTCCAAGTCTACAACAACAACCGTACCCAATCCCTGAGCGAGGTATAGGGAGGTGAACTGTAGACAGTTTTACCTCTACCCAAAGTGTTTAGAAAATACCATACCTGTCGGCCGAGAACATGATAAGAAGAAATACCTGTCTGCTGGGTCCGCTGGGTCCGGCTAGCAAACATGCAACCTAACAATACCTTAGCACAGGTTCGACAATACATATACGGTAGCAACCATTGAACATATATAAAAGCATAAAAATGTAGAAACATAATAAGCAAAGTCTCCTACAAGAACTCAAACAAGTGAAATGAAAACAGCCAGGACAAACAAACATGTAAATAGGGATTGACTAGGAACTAAGAAAGTTAACGATTTCTAATCAGCTTACGGAGCAAAGTAACTAAGGTCACCTAGCTACACCAAACCTAGTCTTCCCACTAAAACTCTCAAGACTACTAAATTAAACCTATACCCTAGTCCTCTAGATAAACTCTCATTTGTCATGTCCTCCGACAGACGAAAGTATTTGGGGGTCAACCAACGCTCAAGGCCAAAACCCCTACAGAGGTCACAGAGAACCAAAGTCTAAGTAAAAAGTCTACTTAACCTATTCCCATATGCCTTACACTCCTTGTCCACATCCTCCGCCAGAAAGCTCTATTGGCGCATTCGGAATTCTGTCCTTCCACCTCCATCGACCTACCTCTTCTCCTGTCAGACCTACCTCTTCTCCTGTCAGACCTACCCCCTTGTAGCGTCGTGTCACCTTGGGCCCACTTCTCCAGGCCAACCAATCACTAGGATCCTTAGGCAAGGCAAAATGGGAAAAAATGTCGATCTAGGTCACACAAAAGTCCTACCCTAACCTAATCCTCTACTCTAATCCTAGTTCTCCAGGCCGTCCTATCCAACGTCATGTCCTCCGACAAGACAAGCTCTATTAGGTCCTTCGCTAATCGATCCTCCCACCTCATGTTAGGCCTTCCCCTTCTTCGTTTGCCCTCAACGTGAATATACTCCGCTCTCCTTAGTGGTGCTATTCGATCCCTTCTCCTAACATGGTCAAACCATCTCAAGCGCCCTTCCCTTAGCTTGTTAATGATGGTCCCTACTTCAAGTTCAGCTCTAAAAACTCCCGTGGGGACCCTGTCTGATAGGGTCTTCCCGCAAGTCCACCTTAGCATCCTCATCTCAGCCACCTCCACTCGAGACGCTTGGACTTTCGTCATCGGCCAACATTCTGACCCATATAACATAGCCGGTCTAATAGCCACTCTGTAGAACTTGCCTTTCACTTTTAGCGGGATCCTCTTGTCGCACATGACTCCAGTAGTTGCTCTCCACTTCATCCATCCAGCTTGGATTCGACGTGTCACGTCTTCATCTATCCCCCCCGATTTGTGTATCACCGATCCCATGTATCTAAAAGACTCCTTCGGACACAATATCTGCTCCCCAATGCGAATATCCTCATCCCGAATGCAAAAACGAGTTGAGACTGAATTTTTATAGTTTTGGCCTGTAATTACGGAGCCGATTATTTCCTTTTCGTGATTTACTAGTTCTTTTTCGTTGTTTTTAAATCTAGAAAAGATTACAGCTGAAAAAACTGATATTTGGACTTTTTCAAGAATTGACAAAATTTATCTATTGTTAAACATTCGTTTTGTGTTTCTATTTATTCGGTAATTCATGATTTTGTTATTGCTTTCACGATAAATGAAAAATATTACATACAAAATTGTATTATGGTTGACTTGAATTCGTATTATTATTTGTTATCTTTAATTCATTATCATTCTTATCATTCTTATAGTTATATTACTAGATTTTAGACCCGTGTCCAATACTGGACACAGGGTTTACGATATTATCAATATTAGATTTTCATACATTTAAGTCATAAAAGCTTATAATTTTGAAGATATACGGTTCCAAGTGTTATACTTTGCAAGTTATAGTACAATAATCACAGGTTCGTCATTGTCATTATTAGCTGAGACATATTGATGGAATTGTTTGCCGTAGTCATTCCACAAGGCACATGCTATAATAAATTCTCTATTATAGAATTTTTTAAAAACAGTTGTACTCATAATGTGATATTATTATGAAAGATAATTAAGAATTAAAATATAAACATATTTGTGATCTTGTACTTGACATTCAAGTATATATATTTATCATGATGCGGACCCATAACACGAATAGGTTTATGTTAGGACCAGTTCACCTGGAACTGGCCAGTCACCAGTTTACACTTGCCAGTCACCAGTTGCATCTGGTGACCAAGAAGATTTGTCCAGAAATATATTGAAGTCCAGTTGCACCGTACAGTCAACGCAACTGAAGACTTCCTCCAGTTGAGAACTGACCAGTTGAAGAATCATTCCAGTTGAAGTCGAAGACAACAAATGGAAGATAGAGAATGACAATGGCAGCGAAGCCCAGTTGGCATTATAGTCAGTTACAAACTGGAGACCATCAGTGGAAAGCCCTTACAAAGCTTTACACTGATTACGAGGAATTGACTTGTATGCTTTATGTACCTTTACCCGGATAATAAGCCTTATCTTATTATTTAAGTAATAAAAGGTACATAAAGGTGGTTGTGTAAAGTTGCTTTATCATGCGACTTTACACTGCTTTTTAAGGAATTAAATGTTATTCCTTAAATGCTCTCAACCACATTTGTACAGCCAAAGTTAACATCCCAATGTTAACTTTGCCTATAAATACAAGTCATTGCACAACCAAGAATATAACTTCTATCGAACAAGTTCTCTCGAACAACTTCTTCGAATACTCTTCGATAGAATTCACTTTGCAAACCTGCAATATTCTTGGTGAACTTGTGCAATATTCTCTCAATCGCTAAAAGGAACATTTCACAACTTTAAGTGTTTCGATTGTCTTGAGAAATTCCGAGTGTAGATCAATTGTATTTCATAGGTTGTTAGGATATTTACATTCTTGTATTATCTTGGTTCCGCATCAACCTTGTAATTTATTTAACATCAATAAATAAATTACACATTGAAAAATACATATTGTCTCATCAAGTTATCTTACAAGTTATTTGTATTATTGCATTGTTCCTTACTTATTGTCATTTAAATAAGTAATCTATCTAGAACTTGGTATATACACACTGCAACTGGTCGTCTCCAGTTCAGTGCATATATTGCAAAGTAACTCCACCATCGACATTGAGGTGTCTTCAGTAGTACCATCTATCGAGTTGGGACTTACAAGTGGTATCAGAGCAGAAGGCTAATAAACTTGCCTAGATCTGCTAAGATGAACACTACTGAAGGTGGAGATGGTTCTGGTCAAGGTGAAATCCCTATGAATAATAATGCCCAACCTTTTCAAAATGTTAATACTAATCCTCCTCCTTCTACCCCAAACCACGTTCATGTACACTACTCTAACACTTCTGTTCCCAAATTCGATGGAAACAATGAGACTTTCGGTACATGAAAGGCTAGAATGCTTTTGCATTTTGGTGGTATTGAGAGGTATATGTTGAAAATCCTTAAGGATGGACCAGATATACCCATGTCTCTTGGGGTTAGTCCTCTTCTTGATCCTACTGAAAGAAGAGGTTCTAGAGAAAAGCCTGAAGACCATTGGTCTGATGAGGATCGTAGACTTGTTGATCTGGACACCAGACTCAAGAACATGATCCTTGGGCTTCCTGAAGATCTAATTCCAACACTTGTGCTGTTCCCCAGTGCAAAATCAATGTGGGACGAATTGGTTATTCAGTTTGAAGGAGGTGATGATACTATTGTCATCAGAAAAGTTGCCTTGAACAAGAAGTATGAATCCTTCTTTGCCTTGCCCAATGAAAGTCTAACTGGTACATACACCAGATTTTCTAGCCTCATTAATCAGCTGAGAGGCTTGGGTGTAGAGAAGGATAAGGATATTCTTCTTGAGAAGTTTTGTGATATTCTTCCTTCCAAATGGGAAAACATGGTTCTTGTCTTGAGACAAGGTAAAACCTTGCACACCCATACTCTTGCATCGCTCTATGGAGCCTTCAGATTCACTGAAGATAATAATGCTGCAAGACTGGTGGCTGAGCAAGATGCCATGAACCATGCCCAGAGTTCCAAGGTTGCTAGTGTACCTGAGCGACCTTGTGCTACTTTAATGTCTGCAGAGAGTGTCCAGGCACACTCGATGAAGGAGATGTTAAACAGTTTCTTGAACTCTGGCCTGACCACTGAAAACAGTGATGGTTGTAATGAAACTGACGATGATGATCTGGTCGCCAAGATTGCTAAAACCTTTAACAGGTTTAAGCATAAATCTAAAAGATTTAATGGCCCCAACAATGCTTCCAGCTCCAGCTCTCTGGATAAAACCAATCTTACCTGCTATAAGTGTGGTAAGAAAGGTCACTTTATGAAGGAATGCAGATCTAGTCAGTTGAACAACCAAACTGGCCCCCCTGTCCCTAATTTCAATCGGCCTGATGATAGCTACAAAGCAAAATACAAGAAGCTTAAGGCCCAGATTGCCCTCCTGTCCATGGAAAAGGAAAAGGATCAGTGCTTAATGGCACAAACTGAGGGAAAATGGGAGTACTCTGATGATTCATCAGTTGATGAAGAAGAGGAAAGGGACATGTATTTCATGGCCTTGGAAGATCAACAGCAGCAGGACGTGGCAAAAGAAGATGTCATCACTGGAAGATGGGTGGACATCATCTTGAAAAAGGTATGTGATTATGATCGCCAGATTGACCCTGAACTAAAACTGGACCTGGCTGAATCATTAAGTGGTGATTTAGCTTTTGTGGAAACTGTTAGAGCTGATAGTGAAAGATATCCCGACACTATCTTAATTGAACTGAACATTGTTAAACCACAACTGAATGATTTACAAAGTGTCCAGTTGGCTCTCAAGGAGTCAGTTTTAAAGATTGAGGCTTTAGAACTTGATAATCAAAAACTATTTTCTGATCTTGAAAAAGAACAAAAGATTATCAAGTCATGGGTAAAAACATCTGGTAAAAACTATGATGCATTTTCAAGAACTATCGATGCCCAAAAGAATGCATGGAAATCTGGAGATCTGGAGATGGCAGCTCTCATACCAGATCTTCATGCATTGCCTCCAGCTCTCAAGGTTGAAACACCTTATGATCAACCTGAAGCTGTTGAAACTGAAACCTTTGAGACCACCCCCTTTGAGGTTAAAACTGGAGCCAAACAGGCTAAAGCTCCAGTCAAAAAGGCCACTGGTAACAAGCCTTTACCTCAAAAGTCTAAGGTGCCCAAGACCCGACAGACTAAAGCTCCAGTTGAACCAAGGTCCAAGGTTCAACTGCCTGAAGAAAATAATATTTTGGTTAATCTGTAAAGTCAACTCCAACTTTTGTCTTAGCAGGTTCAGAGTTGTACTGCCCGGATTAACAATCTGGATGGAGGTATATTACCTCCAGTTTTCAAACAAAATATTAAACCACTCCCTTCAATACCTAAACTAAAGAATGTTCCATCTGGAACAAAATCTGGTAAAAATAAGGGGAGTAAGTATCAAATACCAATCGTTTTTACTCCTGCACCTGGAGCTGGTGAAAAAGCTCCAGATGCAGCCTCCAGTTCAACACCACAACAATCTACTGTGACTTCTGTAGAGAAGTCCAGCGAACCCATCAAGAAAAGATGGGTTCACAAAAAGAACTAATGATTTTTGTGTGTGTATAGGGCGATCGAAAGAAGAATATCTGGTATCTGGACAGCGCTGCTGGCGGGACTATGACCGGATGTAAGCCCCTACTGGAAGAGTTCACTGTCCAAGATGGACCGACAGTGACGTTTGGTAACGATCAATCTGGAAAGACTGAAGGATATGGTGTGCTCAATAATGGACAAGTCGAATTCAAAAGAGTTGCATTTGTGAATGGTTTGAAATACAACCTGATCAGTGTCAGCCAACTTTGTGATGATGGCTTCAGAGTTTTGTTCGATATTGCTCAAGGCACCATATTTAACAAGGATTGGAAAGTGGTGATGATTGCACCAAGAAAAGGAAATGTGTACATCATGGATATGGAACCAGCTCCAAAAGAGCAATGTTTCTATACCAAAGCTGATGAGGACACCAACTGGCTATGGCATAAAAGGTTGTCCCATCTTAATTTTAAGAATATCAACAAGTTGTCTCGCAAACAACTGGTTGATGGGATACCTCAAATTTCTTTCAATAAAGAAAAACCATGTCCAGGGTGTGAGATGGGCAAGCAGAAAAGAGCTAGTTTCAAAACTAGGCAAAATTTTAGCATCACTGAACCTCTTCACATGCTACATATGGATCTCTTTGGTCCAGTGAATGTTCAAACTAGAGCTGGAAAGAAGTACACTCTAGTTGTGGTTGATGAATTCACCAGATACTGCTGGGTGGTATTCATCAGATCCAAAAGTGATGCACCTGCTGAAATCATCTCTCTCATCAAAAGAATTGAGCTCAAGTATACTCGAAAAGTTTGTCAGTTGCGAAGTGATAATGGTACTGAATTCCAAAATAAGGTACTTGAAACATTTTGCAATGACACTGGCATCTCTCAAAACTTCTCATCAGTTCACTCTCCAGAGCAAAATGGAGTTGTTGAAAGAAAGAATCGTACACTGATAGAAGCAGCCAGAAGTATGCTATCTGAATCTGGTCTTCCCACCAGTTTTTGGGCTGAGGCAGTTGCAACTGCTTGTCACACCCAAAACCGGTCAGTCTACATCAAGAGACATAAGAAGACTGCCTATGAAATACTCAGGAATCGTAAACCAAATATTGGATATTTCCATGTATTTGGTTGTCCAGTTTATATCTTAAATGATTCCAGTCAGCTTGGAAAGTTTGATGCAAAAGCTGATGAAGGGGTATTTTTAGGTTATTCAGATATTCGAAAGGCCTTTAGAGTTTATAATTATAGACTCCAAAAGGTTCATGAGACAATTCATGTCACATTCAATGAGTCAACTGAAGCAATCAACAAGAGACCAAGCCTTGATATTACTCCAGTCATTCCAATCAACTTTGGTGAAACTGACCAAGTTCATCGGTCAGTTGTTTCACCAGAAGATGTTTCCAGTTACAACAAATTGGAACCAGTTAAGAAGAAGAACACCACCAGTGACACATCATTCTATCCCTCCATCAATTTCAACTTACCACAAGAATTGGTGATTGGATCTGATGTACGTGCCACTCCAATATCAGCACCAGTTCAAACACCTACTTCTCCAGTTCTTCATGAAATGCCTTCTAATGAAGAATTTCATGATGCCAATTGAGACCTCATTGACTCTGATGAGGATGTAGAAGTTGTTTGGACTGATCCTTCTCCAGAAGCTGTTGCAACTGAAGAAGATCGCCAGGTGACTTGCACTGATATTGTAGTTCACCAGCCTAGTCAATACACTAGATGGACTAAAGCCCACCCAAAAAAAAAAAAAAAAAAAAAAAAAAAAAAAAAAAAAAAAAAAAAAAAAAAAAAACAAAAAAAAAAAAAAAAAAAAAAAAAAAAAAAAAAAAAAAAAAAAAAAAAAAAAAAAAAAAAAAAAAAAAAAAAAAAAAAAAAAAAAAAAAAAAAAAAAAAAAAAAAAAAAAAAAAAAAAAAAAAAAAAAAAAAAAAAAAAAAAAAAAAAAAAAAAAAAAAAAAAAAAAAAAAAAAAAAAAAAAAAAAAAAAAAAAAAAAAAAAAAAAAAAAAAAAAAAAAAAAAAAAAAAAAAAAAAAAAAAAAAAAAAAAAAAAAAAAAAAAAAAAAAAAAAAAAAAAAAAAAAAAAAAAAAAAAAAAAAAAAAAAAAAAAAAAAAAAAAAAAAAAAAAAAAAAAAAAAAAAAAAAAAAAAAAAAAAAAAAAAAAAAAAAAAAAAAAAAAAAAAAAAAAAAAAAAAAAAAAAAAAAAAAAAAAAAAAAAAAAAAAAAAAAAAAAAAAAAAAAAAAAAAAAAAAAAAAAAAAAAAAAAAAAAAAAAAAAAAAAAAAAAAAAAAAAAAAAAAAAAAAAAAAAAAAAAAAAAAAAAAAAAAAAAAAAAAAAAAAAAAAAAAAAAAAAAAAAAAAAAAAAAAAAAAAAAAAAAAAAAAAAAAAAAAAAAAAAAAAAAAAAAAAAAAAAAAAAAAAAAAAAAAAAAAAAAAAAAAAAAAAAAAAAAAAAAAAAAAAAAAAAAAAAAAAAAAAAAAAAAAAAAAAAAAAAAAAAAAAAAAAAAAAAAAAAAAAAAAAAAAAAAAAAAAAAAAAAAAAAAAAAAAAAATGTTAAATCCTTAAAACTGGAGATTTTTGTTATTGAACGCGTCAGTGACACTGATGAAGTTCTCCAGTTGAGGAGGTCCAGATAATCTTTGCTCGCCAGGCTATCGAACGCCTTTGTGATACTATCTTGGCACTAATTGATTTCTGGATCATCATTTTAGGGGGAAAGACTCAAAATAATTTTCTGACTAAAATTCGTTTTTGTTTGAAAATGCAACTGGAGAACTCTCCAGTTGGAAACTGGTACTGGACTGATCATCCAGTTACCAGATTCAGTCTTGTCTAATTTTTATAACGTTAGAAATACTTGGTCAATATTTGTGACACGTGATGATACTCGAGTGTTTTAAACCACTTGGTATTGTGATCTGACGTGTTTCAAGCCATTTTAGTACTTGACAACTGTTTGTATTGGGAAAACAAAAAGTGAGTGGGCGCGTGGGTAAGATAAGCCGTCGTAGCATTTAATGCTGACATGGTAGCATTTAATGTTGACATGGAAAATTATGATTTTATTTCAAAATTCAAACTAACTTTGTGAAAATATCTTCAAAAAGGATTTTGTTTATTAAAATATGATTTTTGGTATCTCATTGGGATCTTGAATCCCTTATAAATACCCTTATTTACTCCGAACTCATTTACTTCTCTTCTACATTCTTTCATTTACTTCCCAATCATCAAATTTGCTTCATTCTTCTCTCTGCTTCACAAATCAAGAACCCTAAATCCCAAATTTTCAATTTCAATTTCCTATGGCTCCTAGATCATCCCGTTCAAGAGATGTAAATCTCTTGACTGTTCCATATGCTCCTTCACCAGATGTCAAACCGGCATCTGGTGCTCCTAGTAATGCCTCTGTCATCAAACTAAATCCAAATAATCTGATGGCAAGCTTACGAGGATCTCAAGGGTCCGATACCCTTATTGGTAGAATTCAAAAGTTTTTGAAGGATTCTCCAATAGGACCCTCATTCTCTCTTAACCCACGCAAGTTGTTTCACAACTACTTGTGTGAGTTCTGGTACACTGCCAGTCTTTCTTCTGATTGTTCCTCCATCAGTTTCACATTAAAGGATGGAACAATCCAGTGTACCTTGTCCGCCGATGTATTGAGGGATGCCTTACGCCTCAATTACTGGAGAGAGGGTGAATCTCCAGTCGTCTTACCCCCAAACATAAATTTTCGTCAAGTACTTCTTGAAATGGGACACAAGGAGTGCTTGGACAATGGGGTGTTGAAAACGAAAGGTGCAATGACCATGAAGGGCCTTACACCTTCATGGAGGTATTTTTTCATCCACCTGGTGGAGAGCATGGGTGGGAGTTCTGGTGGACTTGACCAGATTAACTCCTCACAAGCAGAAATGGCTTACTGCTTGTGGAACGGATTGAGAGTGGACTTTGCAGATATTTTGTTTAGAAGCCTGGTCCAAAAGTTGAAGGGCACAAGGGGTGTGTGTATCCCCTTTTCAAGGTTCCTCTCTCTTTGTTTTAAGCATATTCTGGGCAGATAAGCATATAATGGTACAGATTCACCGTACACTGCTCCAGATATGCTAAGGAATTTAGACTCTCTAGTATCTGAAGCTGGAGAGGTCGAAATTCCTGAACGAATGCAACTGGCATTCTCTTCAACTAATGCACCTATTGAAGGTGAGTCAGAAAGGCAACTGGGCGGGCCTCAAAATACTGAGGGACCCTATAGTTCGTCTAATGTTGTGGTTGAGGATAGAGCAACCATAACTGAAGCAACCCCAATTACATCTATCCCTGGTGAATATACTTCGGTATCTGATCCACCAACAGATGCACCCATCCAGGAAACTGGGGAAGGTCATCTGGAGACTGACCAGGAAACTGGTCAGCCCTCAGTTACATTCATGGATCTGGACATGAATGTTAATGACGAGGAAATCCTTATAGAATCTTCGAATTCTGAAGGTACTGAAACAGACTTGGAGATTCTTGATACTTCTGTACAAGCTCAAGACCCTTCATCTCCAGTCTCCCTTCCAGACGCATCAATTTCACTTTCACCCTCCCAAGAAAATGTGCCTACTGATATATCTTTACCAACATATACCGCTCCTTCACCAACTGGGCAATTCTCGTTTGCTCGAGAAATGCCACCCCCACCGACGCCGTTGTTCACACCTGAGCATTCTCAGCATGAACGACACTTTGATTTTCCAGTCCTTTCTTCATCCACCACTCCTATTATATCTTCAACTGCTGGTTTGACAACTGGGAGACTTCCTTAAGTTTGCCTCCTCCAGTTGCTCCAGTAGTAACTGCTGCTGGTCCAGTGACACCTTCTCCTTCGTCACTGGACAGTCAAGTTGTCTCACTTCAAGCCGATCTCTAAAACCTTCTAACCAGGGTGGAGGAGATTCAGAAGACACTTGACAAAAACACCAAGTCATTCTCTAGATACCACAAGGATCACCTGACAAACATCAAAGTGGTTGATCTGGGGATAAACAAGTTTTCATCTAATGAAGACTTGGTGTTTAAAAAGCTAAATGAGTTAGTCACTGGATGCAACAATCTTGCTGGTACTTTAAAGGAAGCCTTTGACCTAACTCACTCCAAGGTTACAACCTCAATCTCCAACTTGCTGGGAAATACTGTCAGAACTTCAGAAGTTGATTTGAAAGAGATTGAAAGGCAGGTTAAGGAATTGATTGACAAACCTGGCCTAGATGTAACTGGACTTGGAGAGCAGTTGATGACTTCGGTTGGTCAGAAAATAGAGGATACGCTGGGTGCTAGAGAAGCACAATTGGTTGAAAGGGTGATATCTGAGATCACCAAGCTGGCCACTCCTCAGGTTGATCTGGCCCCACTCTCCAGTGAGATCAACCAGTTGAGAGGCAGCATTGAAAGTTTGAACACCCAGGTATCTCTACATGCTCAATCTTTAGATAGACTGACAACTGAAGTAGAAAATCTGAAGAAGAAGGATGATGAAGTGAAGGATAAGGTTGTCTCCGGTTTGGATGAAGACTCTAAAATTTTAAATGAACTAAAAACTGGTCAAGAACAAGTTAGTGCAAATGTCTTGATTCAGTCAAAGGAGACGAACCATTTGTGGAGATCCTTCAGGATGATGTGTGGAATCTTCAAAGAGTGTAAGGACATGCAGTCATGGCAGCCTCTTGACCGGTTGCCATCTCACCCCTCTGAATGGGAAGGTATTCGGGCATGTCTAGATGCTGCCAAAGGGGAAAGAAGTATAGTCCTTCCACCAGTTGCACCTAGAAGGACTCCATCTGGAAGAGAATTGATTGTGGCTACCAGTACTGAAGCTGGTGAGCAAAGAGTTGGTGGATCTGGTGATGTTGGTGATAGGGGGAATGTTGTTTTGGATAAGGGAAAAGGTTTAGCTGGTGATGCATCTGCCCAGCCGGCCACTGATGTAATGCTTGAAACTGGAAATGCTGATGTACTTCCTCCAGTTTCAGATAGTGATAGCAGAAGACTGGCCAGACTTGGAAATGATATCAAAGAAAGAAAGAAAATGAAACAAAGAAACCAAGCTGAAGCCAGGGCACATCTTGCACAAATCAAGTTACTTGATATGAGTGATGCCAATCTTTTGGGTATCACTAAGGAGGAGTATGTTAGGATCAAGAATGATCCAGGATAGTTGACCAGTTGAAAGAAATGCTGGATGTAGAACTGGACAGACACTATCCTGAGGATGAAGCTGAATTCGATGCCAGAAGCTTGAACATTTCAGTGGAGAAGGCCAAGGAGAATAGGGCCAGTGGGATTCTTAAACGAATTGAAAATATTAAGAAGGTTGTGAAGAAGGTTTTGAATCCACCAAGAAGGATTCCACAACCAAGAAGACCACTGTCTAGAGATGCTGACCTTAGCACATTTGTTGAACCAACTGGCGAGGTTTCAAATGAAGACATCAAGTCCGCTGTACTGGCTGCTGGTGCTGGGAGTATAAGAGTTACAAATGAATCTGAAGCTAGAAGCTACTACTCCCAGATCATGTCAACCAGAAGACATAGTGGTACTATTAATGGTGTAAATGTAACAATCAAGCCAGGCACCAAAGTTTTTCAAGTTGAAGTTAGTTATACCAGGGGGCCACTGGTTAAATCTGACAATCCTGGTGCTATGCAATATGGGTTCAGCGAATGGGTGGAGATGGTGAATGTACTGGATGCGAAGGCACAAAAGAATAGGTTTGAGAAAGCATGGGCAAACTTTCTAAGGGGCAAAATTCAACATAAAGAAAATCTTGAGCAAAAGTTGAATATTGACCGTGAAGACTCTCAGCCTATCTCTTCAGTTGCCAAGAGAAGAAGAACTGGCGAAGGGCCATCTCATTAAGTTCTTTCTTCAGTTATCTACTTGTAATTTGTATTTACATTCTGTAACTTGTATAAATTCCATTTCCTTGTATAAATGAAGTTACCAGTTTGTAACCACAAGGTAGATAATAGATTAAAATCTAACAAACCTAAAAGAAAAACCTAAGGCATTTATTGATCTATAAAAATGCCTTGGGAACTTAGATAGATTTTAATCGAACAAGTCTCTATAGTTCACACTTGTATAGATACAAGAAATAGAAAAAGACTTAGACTATATTTCTAGACAAATAGGGGGAATTTGTTAGGACCAGTTCACCTGGAACTGGCCAGTCACCAGTTTACACTTGCCAGTCACCAGTTGCATCTGGAGACCAGTGAAACTGGTGACCAAGAAGATTTGTACAGAAATATATTGAAGTCAACGCAACTGAAGACTTCCTCCAGTTGAGAACTGACCAGTTGAAGAATCATTCCAGTTGAAGTCGAAGACAACAAATGGAAGATAGAGAATGGCAATGGCAGCGAATCCCAGTTGGCATTCTAGTCAGTTACAAACTGGAGACCATCAGTGGAAAGCCCTTACAAAGCTTTACACTGATTACGAGGAATTGAATTGTATGCTTTATGTACCTTTACCCGGATAATAAGCCTTATCTTATTATTTAAGTAATAAAAGGTACATAAAGGTGGTTGTGTAAAGTTGCTTTATCATGCGACTTTACACTGCTTTTTAAGGAATTAAATGCTATTCCTTAAATGCTCTCAACCACATTTGTACGGCCAAAGTTAACATCCCAATGTTAACTTTGCCTATAAATACAAGTCATTGCACAACCAAGAATATAACTTCTATCGAACAAGTTCTCTCGAACAACTTCTTCGAATACTCTTCGATAGAATTCACTTTGCAAACCTGCAATATTCTTGGTGAACTTGTGCAATATTCTCTCAATCGCTAAAAGGAACATTTCACAACTTTAAGTGTTTCGATTGTCTTGAGAAATTTCGAGTGTAGATCAATTGTATTTCATAAGTTGTTAGGATATTTACATTCTTGTATTATCTTGGTTCCGCATCAACCTTGTAATTTATTTAACATCAATAAATAAATTACACATTGAAAAATACATATTGTCTCATCAAGTTATCTTACAAGTTATTTGTATTATTGCATTGTTCTTTACTTATTGTCATTTAAATAAGTAATCTATCTAGAACTTGGTATATACACACTGCAACTGGTCATCTCCAGTTCAGTGCATATATTGCAAAGTAACTCCACCATCGACATTGAGGTGTCTTCAGTAGTACCATCTATCGAGTTGGGACTTACAGTTTATTTTCAATCACATGTCCTATGATAATTAGATAACAATTAGGATTGTTTTCATATTCTTTGATAACAATTAGGACTCTTGATTTGAGTGAAAATTGTAACTTTAAACATTAATACGCAAAACTAATATATGAAAAAGGAGAAAATTATGGACCTTTTTTATTGAGAGATAGAATGAATCTTGAATGGAGTTCATATTGATATAAATACTAATATAATAATATATTTGGATAATGATTATTAGGATTTTAATTTATAGTTAATCTAAATGATGACATAAGCGAGAGTCAATTTGATGAAATTGAACGATTTGATTGGTTAATAAGTTATTAGTTCAACTGTCTTATAGTATATATTAAGATTATTATTAATATTAATACTATTACTATTATTATTATTTTTATTATTTACTATTTATTTTTATTTTAAAAATACAGTAATATATTATTAAAATGAAGGAAAAAAAGGTAATTTAATCATTTGTTATAGTTTAGTTCAAATTCCTTGCTATTCATATGACAATTTTTACAACTTTTATATATTAACTTTTTTGAATATTAATATCTTTTACAAATTTCGTTTTTTTCTTCTTTTTTTGCTAGTTCTCATTAGGGCTGTAAACGAACTGAATAGTTCACGAACAGTTCATGAACTGTTCGGCGGGAAGTTCGTTCGTGTTCGTCCGTTTAACTAAATGAACGAACATGAACACAAAAATCCGTTCGTTTAATTAAATGAACGAACATGAACAAAGCTCTTGTTCGTTCATTTATGTTCATGAACGTTCGATAATCTGTTCGTGAACGTTCGTTCGTTTATGTTCGTGAACCGTCGTTCGTGAACAATAGTTCGTTTATGTTCGTGAACATTTGTTCGTTTATGTTCGTTTACATATATATAATACCTATCAACTATACTTAAAAAATAGTTTAAATAATTTCTTTTATATCATATACAGTTAATACATAGTTATTAGTATTTTAAGAAAAAAGTTTAAAACAAAAATATTTATTTTATAAGTATTTCGTTCGTTTGTGTTCGTTCATTAGTGTTCGTTCATTTGTGTTCATGAACGTTTGTGTTCGTGAACATTCGTTCATGAACACAAATGAACGAACATGAACAAGCCATTATGTTCGTTTATCCATTCGTGAACACAACATTATGTTCGTTTATTTGTTCGTGAACCTTCGTTAAGTTAAACGAACGAACATGAACAAGATCCCGTTCGGTTCGTTTACAACCCTAGTTTTCATGCTATAACCCTACAAATTTCGATTCATTCAAAAATATTTTACAAACTAAACTGCCAGAAAAGATTATTTTGATTTCTATTTCAAAAAGTACTTAGTAATTAAGGTAAAATGCATTTGAGGTAATTTACATGAACCTTCTATTTCATTGCAACCCAAATTCGGAATTGCAACGTGATAATGCAAAAATTATAGTTTTAAATTGATTTTATGATAAGTATACAACTATTTTATGATACAACCCATAAAGTTGTATTTAGCAATAGAAAAGACCATATTCATTTAACTAAAATCGCAACTCAATACATGTAATATTTTTGAATATTTGTACGTTTGTAGTTTGCTAAGGGGCAAGGGTGTAACAACCCTCAATTTCCGACTAGGACAATTTACTTAGATTTATCCAGGTATTTATCCCTAAAGGTTTATTGGTGAGAAAGGCTAATTAAGATCCGCTTAGTGCGGGACCCTTTCGTTGTGTGACTAGCACACATTATACGCGTCTCAGGTAAAATTCACTTGTCAAAAAAAAAGAAGAAGAGAATTTGCCTTTTTGACCTTAAGGCGTAGTGCTAATTGCCCTCTAGTAGAATGAAATGCCCATAAATGATTAATTGTCTTAGAAATGCCATAAACAATAACTATAATCATCCAAGACAATCTCAAGCTATAAATTAGTTCTAACAGAACTTGATGAAATGTCAATTAACCAAAAACTTTATTTCGAGAAGTTAGGTTATAAAAAATAATAATAATAATAATTGTACAAGACTCACAAGTGGTGATAACAATCAAAAATCTTTATAAATATCCCAATAATTCAAACACCAAGCTAATTAAAGTTCATATGAACATAAAAATATAATGACCATCTTGAAAATTTATTTAAAAACCTTATGTA
Organism: Erigeron breviscapus; assembly: GCA_034093135.1. Classification (NCBI taxonomy): domain Eukaryota; kingdom Viridiplantae; phylum Streptophyta; class Magnoliopsida; order Asterales; family Asteraceae; genus Erigeron; species Erigeron breviscapus. The sequence goes on from CM067168.1 coordinate 72,463,486, forward strand.
CATAATAGTAAGCTTGAATAATAATAAGTACATAAATATTTATGTGACTTAAATAAATACAAGTGGTGAATAATAAGTTAAGTGACTAAATAAAAATATACAATTATACATACACACATATATATACACGGCTATATATATATACATATATATGTACAAACATTAATATTATTTATTATATATATATATTATATATATATATATATATTATATATATATATTATATATATATATATATATATATTATATATATATATATATTATATATATATATATATTATATATATATATATTATATATATATATATATATATTATATATATAATTATATATATATATATATATATTATATATATATAATATATTATATATATATATATTATATATATATAATAATAATAATAATATTATTATAATAATAATAATAAAAAATAATAATAATAATAATTGTACAAGACTCACAAGTGGTGATAACAATCAAAAATCTTTATAAATATCCCAATAATTCAAACACCAAGCTAATTAAAGTTCATATGAACATAAAAATATAATGACCATCTTGAAAATTTATTTAAAAAACACCCCCCAAACCTTAAGAATAAATCATCAAACAACACTAACAATAAAGCTAAGGTGTGGAGCAAGCTTGGAGATGATTTAGAGGCCATCAAACACATGAAATCAGCCTCCTAATGGGGCTGGTCGAGCAGCAGAAAAACCAAGGAGGAACACCTTCAATCTTCTTCTTTTCTTTCGATTCTTGATCATCAAAGGTTAACCATCATGTTCTTTTGTTTGTTTATCATTCTCCCTTCATTCTTGTGACCTTTTTGCTCTTCTTTTGAAGCTTGAACAGCCGTGAAATACCCCCAAGAACAGCCCAAAATGGAGACCCAACAACACCTTCTTTGTCGTTATTTCAATCATCTAAGGTTGCTACTTGATACCTTGATCTCCATCCTTTTTATTTCTTTCATTCTAACACCACACAAGCATAGATCTACATATGCATGCATATTAAAAAGATTAATCTAAAAGAAATAATCATGAATGCAAAGGATAATAATAAATTGAGAGTAAACATGTTAGATCTTGACATGCATGTAGGGATTTAAGTAGTTTTGTTATAGTTTTCAATATGGGATTTGAGATGGATGATTAATGACTTTGAATTTGCTAAGAAATCTGTATATTTGATGTTAAGAGATACAAAATAAAGTGATAATCTTGTTAGTGGTAATTTAGAGGCTAAAACAAGCAACCAACACCATTGGTGAGTTGTGTTAATCAAAATACATTCTGACAGAATCAATTTTCTGTCTTGGGACGCGTAAAAGGAGAATGTGAGGACGGATTCAGGAAAAGTTGTCAAAATAAAAGTTGTAGATAAACGAGTTAACTTTAAGTACCAACTGAAACCACCGAAAAATACTGAACCAAACAAAAGTTATGATTTTTCAACTAAAACTGGTCAAAACTGCACTTTTGTCTGAAAATTTTATCAACTTTAACAATTTTTATCTCCTAAACCATAAGGTTCCAGGAGGTCACACTTGGTAGGAAGTAAGTTCAATGTGTCCTAAACTTAAAATAAAATCATGGAATTTTTATTAAGAGTATAACCCAAAGAACTTTTATAAAACAATTTCATACGCAAAACAGTGACAGTTTTGACCACTTTCATTTATAAAAATATTAAGAGGTAGCAAACATTATTTAAAAATTAAGCCAAACTTTATATAACAAGTGGACACATATAGTTCACTGTATAAAAATCACCAAGTTCCAAATAATTAGATTTAACCCTGAATTAGTGGCCAAAATTTCATAAATCTGATGTATAAAAACAGAAAATTAGAAAGGAAACTAACAACTTGTATAATGGGCTAAAAGATGCACTAAGGACCATAATGGGCTAACCCGGCCCAAATAATAAACCCATTGAACCATAAATCAGTAGGCCCACTTGGCCCAATAACCCATATAGCCCAATAACCAATATGACCCATCAAGCATATAGCCCAAATAAGGTTAAGCCCAACAACTAAATTGAGCCCAAAACATTTAGAAGCCCATGACACTTAGGCTCAATTGGTGATGACCCATAACACTTAAACGAATTTCATAAACCCGAATAATCATAAGACATATCGAGAAATATGTGAGTTAAAAGATAAGTGTAATCAAAGTAACACAAAAGGTAATTAAGTGGAATGGACATAAGTAATTACGTTAACCAAACTATAAATTGACATCACAAATGCTAATTCGTATTAAAATCGGTTACACATCCAATAATGAAAGGATAACGTAACTTAATATGACATTTCTATATGATAACCTAAGATAGGACCTTATTCGCCTTAGTTTCGCGTAGGAATGGTCTTGGCTTTGAAATGCGAATGAGGAGCGTAAGGAATATAAGATCAAGGAAGCTATAGATGGGAAGTACCCATTTTGGATAAGTATATATAATGCTCGGCATATCAAGGTGAGTCATAGCCCCCTTTCAAACTATTTTATATGTTTTACTTACGGGGTGAAAAGCATGATTAGTTAAAATGACTTTATTTTATGAAAATGCTATATTGAACGAATGATGATTATATGGGAATGTTATTGTATGTTCAACGTGTTATATGTTATATGATGAGCTTGAGTACTGTCAAACGGTAGTCCCCTGTACACTACTATTAACTCATTGAGTCCTGTAGTTAGAGGGTTGCGCAACTAGGATTCGTCCCCTCACTCACATCAGTGGCGACAGGTTGATTGGCCGCCTACGTGGCCGCCTTCAACGGTGTCGATCATGGGGTGCTCTAATCTACTTTATATATTATTGGTCGTCTCCATGGCACGACCCATTTATTATTATTATTGCACGTGATTGACAGCATGTGCTTCCATCATTACTTCTTCGGGACAGGTTATCATTATTATTTTGACGTGAAAGGGTCTTAGTAGTGGCTCAAGCCAAACTCATCAAATATGCCTTTGCCCAAGTGATATTGATATTATTGATGGTTGGTTATTATTGATTGAACATACGGTTTGGGTATTGGACTATGTATGAAATCTTGGAAGTTGTGAAACTTGGCGATAATAAATTATTAATGACCGCATGGTTTGGGTGTAATATATGATAAATCGTTTGATATATTTTTCTCTCATGATGATTTTGAAAAGTGAGAACTTTATAGTTACCATGGATTCTCAACCTTTGAAATAACATTATGGTATTTGGAAAACTTGATAGTTTGATATGGGAAATTCGACGGCTATGTGGTTTGGGTATATTGATATGTGATAACATGTTTTCTAAGTTTTGAAATGGTTATGTAACGAAATTTACTTGAAAACCTATGCACTCACCAACTACGTTTTCGTAGTTGACACTTTTTCTTCATGCTTTTCAGGATTTAGCATAAGCTTTGAGGAATTATATGCATCATGTTTGTTTGCATTGCACTTTGGGGTCAAAGATCAAACCTTGTGATGGGCAATGGAATCCGCCTTGATCATTGTAGTATATCATCTCATTTATTTGTTATTTGTTTCATGGACTTAATATCCAAGTATGGTGGACGCATTGTACTTGGGAATTGGTTCACATGCTTGTACATTGTAAAATTATTTTTATCAAATAAAGCTATGGTGAATGTTTATCTATTATCCTTTGTTTTGAATACTCGACTTTCTGTACATCTCATTGTTCCGCCTTAGTTGGGGTGTTACAAAGGGTGCATAGCCACACTTTGGCTTGGTTTAGTCTCTTTTTTAGCCAATCAAAAGACGTCACGTGTTTTTGCCAATTTCTTGCCAATTCTTGCCAATTAGTAGTCAATTGTTATGGTGTAGTGCCAAAAGTTTTCAATCCTTGCCAAAAAAATAATTACCAAATAAACCCTAAACTTTCATTAATTCTAAAAATATAATACAAATAAAAATTAAAAACATTACAACTAGAAATAAATAAAAAAACAATACATCTAGAAAATAAAAAACAAACTAAATCGACCCATCATGAGGCCACCCGTATTTGTCGGCGATGTCGCGTTTGCGTTGCAAAATTATGCTACGCACGGGATCGACCAAATGATCGTGAGGTTGCGAAAAGATATGAAAGATTGAAAGTGTTAATGTAGAAATAAGAAAGAAGAGAAGATATGGGTGTGAGAAAAAATGAAAGATTAAAAGGTAATTATAGTTATTAAGGTGAGGGGTAAATTTTGTAAATTTAAAAAAAAATTCAAACGGTCACTAGCTAAAAAAAGGGTAACAAATACGCTCCCAACGTTCACTTGCATCGGCCAAATGTGGCCGATTGAATGAGCCGATGCTTGCCGATACACAGGGTACAATGAAGCCAAAGAGCCGATGCAAGCCAAAGAAAAGAGCCGATGAAATATGCTGACTGCACCATTGCCCCTAAGAAGTCTCATGTGCCGATTTAATTTTCAAGGTTTTGGTACTTATTTTGAACATCTACCTATCTATTAAAGGAATATGGGCTTTCTTTCAATAACACACGTGGCAGTCTCTGGATGCAATTCAACCTATCAATATTATTTTTATTTACAAATAGGTCCTTCATAATTTACTTTCAGATCCTTTCATATCACAAACTCTGAAAATCTAATCCTTGAGAAGTTGAGTACCAGCCACTTATTAGGCTACCCGACCCCTTTTTTCTCATACTAACAAATGACACTTTCTTATATATATACCCCTTATAATACAAACTAGAAATGTATCTTAAGAAATTTAAGCAATTTTTTCAATATCCCCATATTGCCCCTAATTCACACATTACCTTTAATTTTATATCTCTAAACATAATTAGAAAAACACCATACCAAGATCTAACACACAGTCACTTCTTTCTCTCCTTCTTATTTACACACACGCATATCAATTCCTCTCCCACTGTTTTGTATTATCATCACCGTTTAACCGCCGCAACGCACGGGCACCAACCCTCGTATATCAAAACAAAACAAACATTACTGAATTTGGCCAAGCTTAATCAAAATATGAGATATCATCATCAATTAATCAAAGTATGAAATATCATCATCAATTAATCATGAAGGTGAGGAGGATGAATGTTGGATATTCGAGTTGTTGCGGTTTTCTTTCATGGATATAGCTGCTTTCACTTTTTTATTTCTTTATTATTAAATTATTTATTATTTATATTCTTGAAGAAGTCTTCCTTTATAATCAAGCAATTCAAGTTGTTATTTTGAGGAACTTTGAACCTCTAATATATTTGATTAACTAAGTATATAGTTATCATGACTCATAGGCCAAATTGTCGGTAACACACAAACAAAATTTAAAACAATAGCCTGGCACTTCCATTCACAATCAAGTTAACACAACAAAGAAGTATAAATATTTGTGATTACTCTTAGATAATCAGTTAGGATTTTATCATTTAGCTACCTATTAGAAATAAAAATATAATAATAATAATAAAAATATATGTAATGTAATATATACGGGTCGGGTATACGGGTTTGGGGTGATTTTCGGGTATACGGATTTTAATTTAAAACCGTACCCGGACCCGGACCCGCAAAAAAAATAATATCATCCGCATACCCGGACCCGAACCCGCCCAAAAATGTCGGGTTTCGAGTTTCCCCATCGGGTACGGTTTTTTTTTGCCATTCCGAAGTCCATTATTTCATAATCATTGTTATTTTCCAAAATAAAAACTTTTTGAAGCCCGTGTGTTAACACGGGTCAAAATCTAGTTTGTAATAATGATAGGTCTAATTTTGATTTTTATATTTGTAAGTTAATTCAGGTGTGTGTTTTTTTATCTTTGTTGTTGTATGTTGTTTGCGATGCAATTTCCTTAATTTTGTTAGAATATAAAACAATTTATCACACAAATAACACGAGTACGCAGCGGAAATAATTATGCAATATATATATTAACAAAGTTAGTGAATGTGTACCTTTTAGCTAATCTGTAATAAACTATATGAAACTATAGTTTAGGGTTTAAAGTAAAACCCCTCTACGATCGCACACACGACACCACGATGTATGTATGCTAGTACCGATCACGAATCTCACAACCCTTTGTGCTTCCCTTGATGTAGTCGAACAAGAACCGAAATCTTTTAGGTATTTGGTTCGGCCGAAGGAGAGAGGAGAGAAGAGAGGTATTTGTTAGGGTTTTACCTTTCAATTGTCTTACAAAAATAATAACCCTTGACCCTCTATTTATAGGGTTAATACTAGGGTTTACTAAACTTGATAAACAACTTAGTATTGGGTTACAAAACCCATATGCAAACCGGCCCCAAAAATAAAATTAGAAAACATCCCTAATTCCTAATTTTTCATTTAAGTCAATCTCTTTCAAAATCTTAGGAAACATCCCTAATTCATAATTTTTCATTTAAGTCCATCTCTTTCAAAATCTTTAATTAATAAACGTATATTTTAACACTTAACAAACGTTTATTTAATTACTTCGTGAACATATTAATTAATATATTTCGTGAACATATTAATTAATATATTACATTAACATATTAATTAATTACATAGTGCATTTGTGTCAAAACGTGTGACCCCGTAGGCTTAAACATTTCAGGACATGCATTTATTTTACGTGATCATTTTCCAACAGCTCCCACTTGAGCATGTTATAATAAAGACAATAACATTGGTTAGCGTCTAGCAACACGCCAATGCTCCTGGAAATATTTAAGTATAGTTTCTTAAAGTATCTTTGAAATGGTTCCAGTGTTTACTATCCCTTTGTTTCAAATACCTTTGTTAAATATGGATATGGATCAAAGTCATTCCATAATTCAACGATTCTGTTTCTCATTTCTATAACTAATTAAGATTACCAAATCAATCGAGACACATCTAGATTTCATTTGGGTACGACCATACACACATCTTAATTAATTCTAATGAGGGGCCCAGTGGTATCATTCTTCAATAACTAGTTGAAGGAACAAATCCTATCTTGACTACACGTGTCAGTCATGTACTTCACTACACTTCTGAAAATAGCTCTTTATTACTATCTTATTCAGGATAGTTAGAACCATATCAAGAAAATGCAATCCATACATGCATAACCTACTTGTGTCTCAAGTCTAAGGATAAGTAAAGCAACCATTTACGAATTTCACTTAATGACGCCGATCCATAAAGTGATAACTCGTTCGTTGGGGTAGTCCAATATGCATCTTATGAATATCATGTGAGTTTGGTGGGACCATCCTTAATATTCTAAGAATATTACCAATCACTCAGATTTATCTTAGTTTAACTATATTCCCATATAGTTAATCGACAATGGACAATTTAGATCATAAATTATTCATGGATTTAAACATGCAAACATAGGATAGAATTATATGTTAAATGAAAACAAACATACCAAGTACTTTAATTTATTCATTGAATAATAATTGTTTATCATCCTTTATCCAAATACTAAACACAGATTTTACATGAAATAACTAGCTAATTTAAGTCCTATGCCCTCGGCATGTTTGTCAAGCTTTGCTTTTGACAAAGCCTTCGTAAAAGGATCAGCTAAGTTATAATCTGTGTGAACTTTGAGTAACTTGATTTCTCCTAGTGCGATCTGTTCACGAACATAGTGATATCGTCTAGGATAATGTCTGGCACCTTTCTGAACTCCGGGTTCATTGGCTATGATTATTGCACCAGAATTGTCGCAATACATATCTATAGGTAAGTTATTTGAAGGCATCATGTCAAGCCCACAAACAAACTTCCTAATCCAGACTGCTCCCATGGCGGCTTCTGAGGCGGCAATGTACTCAGACTCTGTCGCAGACATGGCAACTGTGGTTTGCTTGTTACTCTTCCAATACACCGCGCCTCCATTTAAAACGAAGACGAATCCCGACTGAGATTTTGTATCATCTCTATCAGTCTGAAATCCAGCATCAGAGTATCCAGACACTTTAAGCTCTGCATCAGGATTTCCTCCATACATCAGAAATAATTCTTTAGTAGCTCGCAGATACTTAAGAATGTTCTTCAAAGCAGTCCAGTGACCTTCACTTGGATTCTGTTGATATCGGCTAACTATATTTTGCGCGAACGCTACATCAGGTCTAGTGCATCTTACCGCATTCATAATAGATCCCACAACCGAAGCATAAGGAACCCTCTGCATACGTTTCACCTCATCAGGTGTAGAGGCACCTTGTTTGCTAGATAAGCCAAGTCCTTCCTGCATGGGTACGAATCCACGCTTGGAATTCTCCATCTTGAATCTCTTCAAGATCTTATCAATATAAGCAATTTGACTTAGTCCAATCAACCACTTAGTCCTATCTCTGTAGATCTTGATTCCAAGAATGAATGCTGCTTCACCCAAGTCTTTCATAGCAAAACACTTTCCAAGATGGGATTTTACATCTTGCAACATTGGAATGTGATTTCCTATGATCAATATGTCGTCTACATATAAGACAAGGAAAGTAACATTACTCCCACTAGCTTTGCGATATACACATGGCTCATCAGGATTTTGAGTGAAACCTAACTTTTTGATTTCCTCATCAAACCTTTTATTCCAACTTCTTGATGTTTGCTTTAGTCCATAAATGGACCTCTGAAGCTTGCATACTTTGTTGGGATGTTTTGGATCAACAAAAACCCTCAGGTTGTACCATATAGACTTCCTCGTCTAGGTAACCATTCAAGAAAGCGGTCTTGACATCCATTTGCCATATCTCATAGTCATAGAACGCTGCCATGGCTAAGAGAATCCTAATAGCTCTAATGTCTGCTACTGGAGAGAAGGTCTCATCATAGTCAACTCCATAGAGCTGAGTATAACCTTTTGCCACGAGATGAGCTTTATAGGTGTGTACATTTCCATCCATGTCGGTCTTCTTTTTGAAGATCCATTTACACCCAACGGTTCTAGCATTAGGTGGAAGATCAACCAAGCTCCAGACTTGATTGTCTTTCATGGATTTCATTTCCACATTTGCAGCTTCAAGCCATTTGTCAGATTCTGGATCTGATAATGCAGCTTTGAAGTTTGGTGGTTCATTAAGATCTCTTAATACGTGTTCCTCAGATTCTATATTTAGATTCAACCTTTCAGGAGCACGTATTGTCCTTGAGGACCTATGAATTGGAATTGCATCAACTTAAGGTTCATCACTTTGAACACCCCCCCCCAAGTTGATGATCGCTAGTGTTTTCAGAAGGTGACGCATCTTCCTCTTGAGTCTCATCAAGTTCTACAATCCTCCCACTGTTTTCTTGAGCGATGAGATTCTTTTCAAAGAACTCAACGTATCTTGCAACTTTAACAGTGTTCTCAGTAGGAAAGTAGAAGTAGTAACCCATCGTTTCCTTTGGGTATCCTACAAAAATTCACTTAACTGATTTGGGTTGAAGTTTGTCAGGCGTATCTCGCTTCACAAGCGCCTCACATCCCCAGACTCTTAAGTAAGACAAATTAGGGACATTTCCATGCCACAATTCATGTGGTGTCTTGTCAACCTTCTTGGTTGGAACCATATTAAGAATGCGTACAACAGTCTCTAGAGCATAATCCCAAAATGAAAATGGGAGAGTCGTAAGGTTCATCATCGATCTCACCATGTCCAACAAGGTTCGATTTCTCCTCTCAGATACACCATTGTGTTGTGGAGTATATGGAGGAGTAAGCTGTTGAATAATTCTACAAGCTTTCAGATAATCCTTAAACTCTTGGCTTAAGTATTCTCTATCTCGATCTGAACGAAGGATCTTGATGGTTTTACCGAGTTGATTTTCTACTTCATTTTTGAACTCTTTGAATGTTTCAAAGACTTCATGTTTATGTTTAAGCAAGTAAATATAACCATAACGACTGAAATCATCCGTAAAAGTTATGAAGTAGCTAGCACCTTTCCTTGACACATGTCTAAATGGGTCACAAACATCAGTATGTATGAGTCCAAGTAGCTCTTTAGCCCTCTCCGGTTTATGCGAAAAGGTTTTCTTGTCATCTTGCTAGAAACACAAGACATACATTTTTCAAATGATTCGTCATCATTTGATTTTAAGATCCCTTCACGTTGAAGTCTTTCAATGCATTTCTTGCCAACATGAGCAAGCCGACAATGCCAAAGATAGGTAGAGTCCAAGTTAGTCTTGACTCTTTTGCTAATATTACACATTGAATTATCATTTGGACCACAACCACGCATATCAATTTCAAAAATACCATTACAAGGAATAGCGTTAAAGTAATGAACATTATTTCTAGAAACTGAAATACCATTATCATTAAAAACATTAATGAAACCGTTGTCTTTTAACAAAGAAACTGAAATTACACCTCTAGTAATAGAAGGTGCATAATGACAATTGTTTAACACAATAATTAATCCGGTAGGTAAAACTAAATGAAAGTCTCCTATAGCTTCTACTGCTGCCGGTAGACCATTTCCCACGAATAGTTGCAAAGCTCCTGGCTTCAGTTTCTTCCTTCCCCTAAGCCCCTGTAATGTATTACATATATGAGTACCACAACCAGTGTCATATACCCATGAATTATGCATAGAAAAGGAATATAATTCAATTGTGAAGATACCTGAAGAACTGGCTAAACCAACTTGCTTCTTTTTCTGGTTCAACTCAGCTAGATATTTAGGACAATTCCTCTTCCATTGTCCCACTTCAGCACAGTGATGACATGTCTGGTCCTTAGCCGAATGCTCCTTTTTCGCTGGAGGGGTCTTTTTCGGTTTGGGAACATAAGCAGTTTGCTTACCCTTACCATTCCCAACATTCTTGCCCTTAGCTTTTGGTTGTTTTGCTTTCTGAACCTTTCCCCATTTGATCATAAGAACTTGGGGTGTCTCAGATTTTTGGGAAGGTTTTTCTCATACTCAATTAGCATGGCATGAAGTTCAGCTATCGTTTTGCTCATGCTGTGCATATTGTAGTTGCGCACAAAACCCTCAAAGTCCTTTGAAAGGGACTTAAGAATCAAGCCAACAACAATAGACAGAGGATATGGATAACCTAGCCTTTCCAAGTGCTCAAAGTAACTCTTCATCTTGATTACATGAGCGCTGACCGATTTCCCTAACTCATGCTTACAATCATGGAGTGACTCAATTAACTCAAATAATTCAACTCCAGCTTGTTTTTTGTACATAGATTTGAGTTCTCTGATCATATCATACGGATTGTAAAATTCGAATTGCTTTTGAAGCTCGGGAGTCATGCTACCAAGCATCAAACAAGCAACCTCATTATATCTATCATACTGAGCATTGTATGCTTCCAACTGCGCTACAGTGGCAGTAGCATCAAGGGCAGCTTTCACACCCCTAAAATGCAGAATAGAAGGTGTGAACAATTTAGAGGAATCACAATCACACATTATAACAAACGACCTCCAAATGAGATGTTATTGGATTTTATTTATAAGAGAAGCATTGCTTTACAAGGAAATTAGGTACGTTCATAGAACTTGAACAACTACTTCTAATACAAAAGAAATTAACTAATCAAAATGCTCCGTTTCTCTAATGTATGCATATGAGACTCCAAACCAAGCCTGCTCCGATACTGCCTTAATTTCCTGAGAATACAGTTTAAAAGACGTCAACATAAAGTTAGTGAGGTCATAGGTTTTACAACAATATAATGTGGTGGATAATAAGGTTTTAGTGATACCCTCACCAGTATAATCCCAATGATATTCCTGATCATTAATCCGAAATACTTTTGGAAATACATTTCCACAATAGACAGTCATAATATAAAGATAGACAGGTATTCTATCGTAATGAAAACATAATTGATATTCATACCATGAATACCCATAGGTAAACTGTTAATACAAAAACTTAACAGATAATTCACATTAACAATATATAGGTTTTTACTGCCATCACAGAACCTTATATTTCACATTATACAATATATATAGGTCTTTACTGTCATCACAGAACCTTAATATATATTTCACATCTTAACAATATATAGGTTTTTACTGCCATCACAGAACCTTAATATATACTTCACATCTTAACAATATATAGGTTTTTACTGCCATCACAGAACCTTAATATATACTTCACATCTTAACAATATATAGGTTTTTACTGCCATCACAGAACCTTAATATATATTTCACATCTTAACAATATATAGGTCGTTACTGCAACCACATAACTTCCTCAGATAATTCATATCATAACAATACACAGGTCTTTGTTGGAATCCCAGAACCTTGTATTTCACATAAGACGATATATATATAGGTCTTTACTGCCATCACAGAACCTTAATATATACTTCACATCTTAACAATATATAGGTTTTTACTGCCATCACAGAACCTTATATTTCACATTATACAATATATATAGGTCTTTACTGTCATCACAGAACCTTAATATATATTTCACATCTTAACAATATATAGGTTTTCACTGCCATCACAAAATTTATATAATTCACATCATATAATATTTTCTCGAATCCGAACATATTAATTCATAATAGAACATACCTGTGTAACACCCGTGATAAATGACTTTTGTTGACTTTATTGAATTTGTTTGATTATGAGATTAATTGTGAAATTAAATGGAATGTCGATGCTTTGGAACTTATGTGATTAATAAAAGTCGAGTTTGATTATGTGATCTTTGGTATTTTGACGTTATTTTAGCATTTACGTGTTTGGACGGGGTATCTTGTAGTAACTAGCTTTTGGTATATTGTAAGAGTTGAGCGTAGGGGTGTAAACCCTTCCCACCTCCCATTCATTCCTTTCTTATCCTCTTACACACACACACACACACACACTCGCTCTCTCTCTCTCTTTTCCCTCTATCTCTCAATAACACACACCAAACACACACACATTCATCTCACTTCATGTAATTTCGGATCTAATGCATTTAATAACATCAAAGTGTAAGGAATTATTTAAATATCATTTCCCTATCTTTAAACATCAAGAATTTTGGGTATAATTAAGTGTTCTTCATCTTTAAAGCCTCTTTTTTCGGATTTGAAACATCGGATTGTTTTGGTAAGTGATTATTAGCTCAAATCATCATTATGTATTGTTGAACATGTTTCTTGGTTGAATCTAAACATATTTAGACTATTGGGTTGTCAAAAATCGAATTTTAGTAACCTAGGGTTTTGGTTTGAGTTTTAGGGTTGGGTTTGTGTTGGATTTATGTTATGGAAGAGTTTTGGTGTTGGGTTTTGTCAAAAACAAGTTTGTAACATGTTTTCTAGCTTCAAAATGATCCTTGGATGTTCAAAAATGAGTTTGGTTTGAGTTTAGGTCGATTTGGTGTCAAAAGGGATGAGTTTTTGGCAAATCTGCAGCTCCTCGCGCCGTGATGCTTCTTCCTCGCGCCGCGAGATTTGAATGTTTGCAAGTTTTTTAGGTCAGGGAGTTTTCTCACGTCGTGAGTGAGGGGACTCGCGCCGTGAGAGCCTTGTGCTACTTGCGCCGTGAGGACTCCTTCTCGCGTCGCGAGTCTGGTTTATTTTCGGGTCAGTTTTTCGAACGTCCATAACTTTCAAACCGTTTGTCCGTTTTTAACGTATGAGCTATCGTTGGAATCGTGAGAGAGTCTACTTTCTTAATATTTCATCCTTTTGGTCTGAATCCAAACTCAATTTCAAAAATGTCGGTCTAAAGCATTCTTGATCTTATTCGGGAAAGCCGTAAAGCGTTTGTGGGGTTTGGGCATGACTTAAACTAGCTAGACTTTGTTGTTTAGAGTATTAAATGTTGATTTGATACTTTTGAAGTAGGTTGGGATCGTTGAAACCCCTTGGACTTCCTCACTCATTCTTGGAAGTGGTAACTCTTGTTTGATCGCAACGGGTGAGCTTCGTAGCCCCTTTTCTTTGTGGAACTTTGGGGTGGAAATTGTACTCGTTTTAGTAAAACTTATGTCGATTAAAAATGTGATGCATGATATGAGAACTAATGTATTGTTTGAAAGATAAACATGATGCTATTTGTGATTATTGAGTTGGAATAAAGATACTTGAACTATTCGCACAATTTGGTGTCTCGTGAGGACTTGTGAGCTTGAATATGTATACACTTCGCCAAATTGTGTGTCCTATGGGACTTGTGAATATGTGAATATGGTGGAATTTGTTGTGTGGATTTACTTTAGCAAGATGAAGTGATTTGCAATAACGGAGTATAACAATGGGTAACACTAAAAACGCCCGATCAACGGTTTTACGATGACCCATTGCTATTGTAAGTCCCAACTCAATAGATGGTACTACTTGAAGACACCTCTATGTCGATGGTGGAGTTACTTTGCAATATAAACGCTGAACTGGAGACGACCAGTTACAGAGAGTATATACCAAGTTCTAGATAGATTACTTATTTAAGTGACAATAAGTAAAGAACAATGCAATAATATAAAATACTTGTAAAGTAAATTGGTGAGACAATATGTAATTTTCAAGTGTAATTTATTTATTAACTTTAAATAAATTACAAGGTTGTTGCGGAACCAAGATAATACAAGTATGTAAATATCCTAACAACCTATGAACTACAATTGATCTACACTTGGAATTTCTCTAAACAATCGAAACACTTAAAGTTGTGAAATGTTCCTTTTTACGATTGAGAGAATATTGCACAAGTTCACCAAGAATATTGCAGGTATGCAAAGTGTGAAGTGTTCTCACTTGTTATTCTTGTTGTGCAATGACTTGTATTTATAGGCAAAGTTAACATTGGGATGTTAACTTTGGCCGTACAAATATGGTTGAGAACATTTAAGGAATAGCATTTAATTTCTTAAAATGCTGTGTAAAGTTGCAGTATAAAGCAACTTTACTTCAACCAGCTTTATGCACCTTTTTGTACTTAAATAATAAGATAAATCTTATTATCCGGGTAAAAGCACATAAAGCATAAAAGTCAATTCCTCGTAATCAGTGTAAAGCTTTGTAAGAGCTTTCCACTGACGGTCTCCAGTTTGTAACTGACTAGAATGTCAACTGGGCTTCGCTGCCATTGTCATTCTCTATCTTTCACTTGTTGTCTTCGACTCCAACTGGAAGGATTCTTCAACTGGCCAGTTCTCAACTGGAGGAAGTCTTCAGTTGCGTTGACTGTACGATGCAACTGGACTTCAATATATTTCTGGACAAATCTTCTTGGTCTCCAGTTGCAACTGGAGACTGGTCAGTTTCACTGAAACTGGTCCTAACAGCTATATGTAAGTTATTGACGTCATGGATTGCGCATGCTCGGATTAAAGTATAGTAGGTAAACCGGTATGCTTGATAAGTATTGGTTGGGTGGAGGGAAAGCCGCGGGTATCACCTGTATACAAACCCGGTCAATACTTAAAGGGCATAACGGAACCAAATCCCGACATGCATCTAATGTACTAAAGGTGTGGAGGGAAAGCCGCTGGTATCACCTGTATACAAACACCTTTAGTGGATTAGATGTAGGAGTTAGATTTGGACTATACTTTACCCGACTTGTTTTATGTGATGGTATGTGTTTTGGTTTGACATGTTGGTTTGCATGCGGAATATTGTTATGAAATGAACTAGATGATTATGCACTTGACACTTAGGAAATTAGTTAGGAATGACGCTATGATGATTACTTGTGTCGGTTTGTGAATAACTTAGCGTGATCTAGCGATTATTTGGTAGGAGCCCTTTTGTAATAAGAACTTGGGAATTTAATTTTGGTGATTAACGCGTGTGTTCAGGAATATGGTTAGACCAAGAAGAGCGGCGGCTAATCGTAGGCACCAACCCGAGCAAGAAGATGAGCCACAGAATCAAGGTGGCCGTGGAGGAGCCCGGGGTGGTGGTCGGGGTAGAGTGGTCGTGGTGGCCGGGGTGGCCGTGGGGGTCGGGGTGGTAGAGGTGGTGCTCATGTGGAGCCCGAAGCTAATCATGTCCCGGACATGGCTACCGTTATCACTCAAACCATCAATGCCATCATGCCTACTATTGTGGCTCAAGTCACCGCGGCTATGGGTGGTAATAATGGTGGTAATCAAGGAGCACAAGGTGGTGCTAATTTGAACAATGCGAATAATGCGGAGAATGTGGAGGAAGAGGTGGAAGATGCGGGCCACAATGCTCATGTTTGTCCAAACTACGAGCAAAGGCAATACCACCAAGGATGTACTTACACCGACTTTACCAAGTGTAATCCACCCGAGTTCAATGTTCGGGGTGGGGCCATTGCTTGTATTCATTGGTTGGAAAAGATTGAGGCGGTGATAGCTAGGAGCAATTGCACTTATAGCCAACGAATCAATTATGTCACCGGTTCGTTTACTTATGAGGCTTTGAGTTGGTGGAATGGGATTTTTGGTGAGAGAGCTCTTGATGCGGCGTTGGATATGGAGTGGGGAGAATTTAGAAACATGTTGAAGGAGAAGTTTTGCCTCGTGTATGAACTACAAAAGCTTCAACAAGAGTTCATCCACCAACAAATGGAAGGCTCGGATTTTAATGCCTACACTCTTTGTTTTCAAGAATTGTCTAGGCTTGTACCTCACTCGGTTTCCTCAGAACCAAGGAAGATTGAGAAGTATGTTCTTGGTCTAAACCCTCATGTTCAGATGATGGTCTCTAACATCATGCCGAAAACTATGGAAGAAGCGGTTAACCGGGTCGGGAGTGCTACCGAGGAACTTATTAAGGGTGAGATTTTGAGCAAGCCGGGAAGCAAGAGAAAAAGATGTTCTCGAGTCTAGTGGGACAAAGAAGGGTGGACGGATTGATAACAAGTGCCCTAATCGTGGTAAAGTGTTTGCGGCGCCCGAAGTGAAAAGAGAAGGCTATGGTGTGCCTCATCCTTTGTGTAACACATGTCGTATCCATTACCATACTAATTCTCAATGTAGGGCTTGTTTTGTGTGTAATCAAGTGTGGCATTTGGCAAAGGATTGTCGGGCTAAGGGTGGTCAAGTAGCACCGGCAAATGTGGCGCCCATTGTTGCTAGGGTTCCTCAAGCACATCGTGGTGCTTGTTTTCAATGTGGAAGCACCGATCACTACCGCAACAATTGCCCTCAATGGGTGGGCCAACAAGTGCAAGTGGCGGTTCATCCAAATCAACTCCAAATTGCGGGCCCGAATCAAAACCGTGGGCAACAAGGACAACAAGTGCTTCATCCTAGGGGAAGAGCTTTTGCGGCCAATGCTATTGAGGCTCGCAATGACCCGAATGTTGTGGCAGGTACCTTTCTTCTCAATGGTCACTATGCTACCGTTTTATTTGACTCCGGTGCCGATTTTAGTCTTGTTTCTACTAGTTTCCTTCCTTTGATTGATGTGCCTCTTTGTCCGTTGAGCTATGTGTTTGAAATTGAAATGGTAAATGGTGGGGTGTCTAAGCTTAGTCAAGTAGTCCGTGATTGTGAGCTAGAATTAGAAGGCTATCATTTTCTTATTGATCTCATGCCGTTTGATATTGGTAGCTTCAATGTAATTGTGGGTATGGATTGGATGTCGGCGGTTAATGCGGTGATCAAGTGTGGTGATAGAGTGGTTCGAATTCCTTGGCCTAATGGGGAGATTTTGAGGCTGCAAGGTGAACAAGCGGTGATGTGTGAAATCGAGTCTTAAAATTTATAACACGAATCACCTAGCGACTGACTACTACACACTTGCGGGCAGTGGACCCGTTCGTATGCAATATAGTTAACTTGGTAAATCCGGGATCGAACACAAGGACTATTTTTGTAGAAGTTGTTCAAATAATGCAATTCAAAGTAAATGGGGTTGTGACCGTGTTGTCACTTTGCTTTTGACAGTTAGTTTGAAGAAATGAAATCAAGTTAGTAATTCCGGAGAATTAATCGAAAAGAGTTTAGTTATAAACAAGAATATAAAAGGTACACCCACTTGGAATAACTCACATGTCGATCAGACTGTCACAATGTCACTCGCAATGTTGAACAACTTAACAAATATTTAAGATGAACTCTCATTATACTTAAATCTTTAATTGCAAAAAGTATAGTTATCGCTCTCGCGAATAATTTCTACTCAAACAACTAAGCATTAAGTCCTAAGCTGGTTTTACGATTTAATCTTAAAAAGCTTTCTCTCGAACTGCTTATTAATTTCCTAATTAGATCTCTCTATCATAAACGATTAACACATTCAAATGAGTTAAAATGCTTCAAATCCCTATCGCTAGTTTCTCTCGAACTCCAGTGACTTTTGATTTATTAAAGACCGATTAATCATTTCATTAATCAATTAACAATCAAATAGATTTCTCTTGAACTCCTATAAGTAATTACTAATCAATCAATATACAAGATTTAAAACAAATATAGAAAACTCAATTAAACATGGATCTTCGATTAAACATAAAACCTTGTTCAACAATTGTGAATAACAAAATAACAATCCTACGACATGTTTACTTATCCAAGTGGGTGCAAAGAGATTTAGCCACTCATAATAACTAAAAACATACAATTAATATTAAAAGAAATCATAATGTACCGACAATCTTGATGAATTCGGAAAGCAATAATGAATCCTTGAATAAAAATTGATATTCTTCAACAAATGGATGATAGGAAATCGACCTACAAAAGCTTCAAATCCGTTCTTTGCGTTTCTAGGGTTTTGAAGTGGTAAAAAGTGAACAAGATCCGTCCAAATGGAATAAAAGAAAGTATATATATGATTTCAGCGGTTAACGGCCGTTACAGATGGCTAACGCCCGTTACACGGGCTAACTGCCATTCTTTGCAATTTTCGTCCTTCAGACACTAACTGCCGTTAAGGATTTGTAATGCCCGTTAAGACAGATGTAACTCCCGTTATAAAAGTTGTAACTGCTGTTACAGAACCCATGTAATTGACTTGATCTTCTTAACAGCTGTTAGATGTTTTATAACGGGGGTTAAGCTCTTTTCATCAAGATTTCTTCATTTTAACATCCTTTTTCACTATAGCTTTCATTCGGTTCATCCACGAACTTCACGGTATACTTTCTTAAGTCATTTTTAGCCATTTTCTTCCATGAACCTGCTACGGACCTGAAATCACTAACACTACCATAAAAGCATCGAATGTGCATGCAAATGACTCGTAATGAACGACAAAACGACTATAAAAGATGTGGAGAATATGTATAAAATGAGTCACATCAAATACCCCCACACTTAAGCTTTGCTTGTCCTCAAGCAAATCCAAATTTCAAAACTATAGTTACCTTGGTACATCAACCTTGAGAAACATGTCAATAATCAAAAGGAAGCTAAACCATTAAAGAATGAAAATGATTTCAAATTAAAGGTTAAGCAATTTTAATCTTAAATGAAAACTGAAATGTTTGACAATACCTGAATGATTCACAAGCCCCAATAACACGACTAAGCACTGATCAATCGAAATAATGATATCTCAACTATCCTACTCCAACTAACAGATTATTGGGGTTGAATATTGAATATATCACTCAAAGCCTAGTCGTGATGCATAATCTTTTACCATAGGCTTGTTCTAGAATCATTTCTGCACCGACGTGGCGTAAGCACCAGGACAACTATCAGAAGAGGTCTTTAAAGGGTTGTAATGAACTCTGGAGGCTAAACAGGGTAATTAACAAAGGGTATGGAAATTTGGGATATAAATTGGTGTTAAAATGAAATAACACAACAATTAACAAAGTTTTCACAAAATAGTCTAATCCATAGAACCCATGTCACCAGTTGCCAACGGTCCAAATCCCAGAGAAGTTGTCCCGACAATACCCCCGAATAGAACGATATAAACCGACACCATTGTGGTGTATGACATTCAAACCACTCAATCAACCATGACTAACCAATGTTGGCTTAAACGAACATGCCAACTATATATGAGAAGAATATAAGCAATATAAGATCCTTTTGTTGGTTTAAAAGATGTACCAACATCACAATGATGAAGCATATTTTGGTGTAATAGAGAACCAACTCAAAAATGATTTGACTTAAAGTGAGAAATACCAACTGACAGCCCAAGCTCATTTTTTTCATTTTTTATAATTTTTTATAATTTTTTCTGTTTTTCAATTCTTTTATTCTTTTTTTTTATTCATTTTTTTTGTGAGCTACTTTTACTCTGACTAATTGGTATTCTCTATTTAAAATTCGAAACAATGACAAATCATGTAATAATGTGCTAATATGAACAATCCAGACTTGACCCAAAAATCATGACGAACTCAATCTATTCTCAGTACCGAGAATATACTAACCCGACACAATAGGACAACCCCAAACCATCCACTAGCATAGGCAACCAATGATCCACCGGGACTTCGACTATCGGTATGGCTAGGAAAGGTATATATTTAGGGTGGATTTAATAACAAAGAACAGGCTAATGACAACATGTTTTCTATTTTTTCTTGCACTAAAAATGAGTGCAACATAAGGGTTTAACAGGGAGGTTCACTAACCAGTGTAGTTAGCTACTAAGCACATTAAAAAAACATGCACGGTGAACAAACAAAGAACAAAGGTTTTAATCCTAATTTGCCTCTTCGTCTTCTAGTCATCCTATATCACCGAAGTGATCTCACTGCGGTCTCGAAACGATCAACTAGGACAAGTTCTAGAATCAACGCAATCACCGGCACACTCATAGCAAAGAGTAAATGAGCATAGAAAATATATGCTCCAACACCTATCAATCTAAAAATGATAAAAAATTCTCACACATTTGGGTGTTTTGGTGCTATAAGCGTGCTAACCATGTTATTAATCCAGAAGGGATTGCCTAATTAATCATTCAAGACACATTCCACTAATTAAACTTTGTACCCAATGTGTAGTCAACTTGCTTACTAATATCATTAAATGTATGTGACAAAAGCAATTAACCACAAGGACAAGCATGCAAAAGTTTAAAATTCCACTAAAATACTACCCGACTTTTTTCTATTTACCACCCCCCCACACTTGAGTTGGACAATGCCCTCAATGTCCAATGAACTATGACAACCTATGGGAAATAGGGGAAAGTAAACATAAAAGATCATAAGAAATAAGAAAAACTTGCCGGGTGTAACTGTGTGTTGTCAATTGCTCGATTTGATGCCAAAAGAAAAATGAGCGCTGAACTTAGTGTCAGCATATGCGTATGACTATCACTAGCTATCAAGCATGAACAAACACATTAACACATACCAGAAATACCATTCAAATAACATAACCACAACCAACAACTAAGAGTTTATACAAAAACACAAACAAAAGAAAAATAATATGCAAAAATAAATTTAAATAACAGAATCAAAGACACGGGTTGCCTACCAAGAAATGCTTAATTTATTTACGAGTCATTAGCTAGACTCCCACCCCTAAGATTTACCATGGCGGGGTCTCAGACGCCCCCACACTTAAAGTGTTGGGCGGTCTACCCTTAAATGGTGAAAAACAGTTACCTTTCACCTTTGTCAGAATCCAATTTTTAACATCACTTAGACATAAAGAATCCGGTGGCCTACACGAGTAAGGTGAAAGAATCGTGAACTTAAATTTGATCATTACCCATTTTGTAAAATCCACCTTTCCAAAATCTTTCATCATTTGATTTACCATATCTATATTTAAATCCATGTTTTCTACCTGTCGCCTTTTATTATGCTCAAACAATAACGGGTTACCTGAAGTGTAAAAAAGACTCTTTGGAAAGACAAATAAGCACTTATCAATAAGGAAAATAGCCCATGCTTCCTCTAGCTTCCTCTTTTTGCTTATCACTTTGTTGCATGCTTGAACCGTGGGTAATACATCCGTTATGGTGTACACCAGCTTAATCGTCTTTGTTAGACCAATTTAGTCCTCTTCATTCATGGCGATTTCAAATTTATTCTCCAAGTCCTGCAAGATATAGTTAGCAACATTTTTATCATCATAAGAAACATCACATATCTCACCAAGAAGGGAGGAACTAATTTCCTCATCAACAACTTCAATCACTGGCTCATCACAATTAAATGATAGTTCATCCGGATGTGGACATGATTCTGGCTCATGTGCTACTATCTTACTCACTTCATCACCCGGTTTCATGAATTCTTCTTGACTCTCTTCCATTATCATGTCACTCGAGTCAGATTGCGAAAGAGACGAATATGGTTCCTCCATATATTCGGTGTTAAGGATTTGAATGGAATCCTGTATCTCTTGATATTTTTGACTTTGAGGAGGTTGGGTTTGTGATTTGCTTTCCAACTGATCATAAGCTTTCCTTGTTTCATTCTCTTCGGAAACCTGATACACTTCTTGCCATATTGTTTTATTTTTGGGCAAATACACCAATTCCTCAGATTGAACAAATTCTTCCAAATAATCAAATACTCCGTCCGTATTCATCCCTAAGAATTCCTCGCTTAGAATTTCGTAGGTTTCGTCATCTAGCCCACGCAAATAAAACGTAACAAGTTCACAAACGAAAATGTTGTTCGTGCCTAACTTATCAACTACTTCTCTTATCCTTAACCACGCTTCATACCAAGTTTCGTTAGGTGATTTCTTAAAGTAACGAATCTCGTCCGGATATTCCACCTCCATTTCATAGTCTTGATCGGCCATTGGTGACGCTAATACTATAAAACAGAGACTAGCACAACCCGTGAAAAGCACAGATGGAAAACAAAAACTAAATAATAAAATGGACTAAAACTAAATATAAAAAAAATTAACAGTAAAATACGCTAACCTAAGAAAGCAAGTAACTTTCTCGTAAATTAATACAAGAAAGGATCGAATCACAAAACTTAAACAACCTCTAGCACAAAAGTCCCCGGCAGCGGCGCCAAAAACTTGATGTGTGAAATCGAGTCCTAAAATTTATAACACGAATCACCTAGCGACTGACTACTACACACTTGCGGGTAGTGGACCTGTTCGTATGCAATATAGTTAACTTGGTAAATCCGGGATCGAACACAAGGACTATCTTTGTAGAAGTTGTTCAAATAATGCAATTCAAAGTAAATGGGGTTGTGACCGTGTTGTCACTTTGCTTTTGAAAGTTAGTTTGAAGAAATGAAATCAAGTTAGTAATTCCGGAGAATTAATCGAAAAGAGTTTAGTTTTAAACAAAAATATAAAAGGTACACCCACTTGGAATAGCTCACATGTCGATCAGACTGTCACAATGTCACTCACAATGTTGAACAACTTAACAGATATTTAAGATGAACTCTCGTTATACTTAAATCTTTAATTGCAAAAAGTATAGTTATCGCTCTCGCGAATAATTTCTACTCAAACAACTAAGCATTAAGTCCTAAGCTGGTTTTACGATTTAATCTTAAAAAGCTTTCTCTCGAACTGCTTATTAATCGCCTAATTAGATCTATCTATCATAAATGATTAACACATTCAAATGAGTTAAACTGCTTCAAATTCCTATCGCTAGTTTCTCTCGAACTGCTTATTAATCGCCTAATTAGATCTATCTATCATAAATGATTAACACATTCAAATGAGTTAAACTGCTTCAAATTCCTATCGCTAGTTTCTCTCGAACTCCTATAAGTAATTACTAACCAATCAATATACAAGATTTAAAACAAATATAGAAAACTCAATTAAACATGGAACTTCGATTAAACATAAAACCTTGTTCAACAATTGTGAATAACAAAATAACAATCCTACAACATGTTTACTTATCCAAGTGGGTGCAAAGAGATTTAGCCACTCATACTATCCACGAAAACACAAATAATATTAAAAGAGATCATATTGTACCAATGATTTGAATGAATCTCGGAAGCAATAACGAATCGTTGAATAAAAATTGATATTCTTCAACAAATGGATGATAGGAAATCGACCTACAAAAGCTTCAAATCCGTTCTTTGCGTTTCTAGGGTTTTGAAGTGGTAAAAAGTGAACAAGATCCGTCCAAATGGAATAAAAGAAAGTATATATATGATTTCAGCGGTTAACGGCCGTTACAGATGGCTAACGCCCGTTACACGGGCTAACTGCCATTCTTTGCAATTTTCGTCCTTCAGACACTAACTGCCGTTAAGGATTTGTAATGCCCGTTAAGACTGATGTAACTCCCGTTATAAAAGTTGTAACTGCCTTTACAGAACCCATGTAATTGCCTAGATCTTCTTAACGGGCTGTTAGATGTTTTATAACGGGGGTTAAGCTCTTTTCATCAAGATTTCTTCATTTTAACATCCTTTTTCACTATAGCTTTCATCCGGTTCATCCACTAACTTCACGGCATACTTTCTTAAGTCGTTTTTGGCCATTTTCTTCCATGAACCTGCTACGGACCTGAAATCACTAACACTACCATAAAAGCATCGAATGTGCACGCAAATAACTCGTAATGAACGACAAAATGACTATAAAAGATGTGAAGAATATGTATAAAATGAGTCACATCAAGCGGGATCTTTGGAGGGTAGAGCTTTTAGTGTGACCATCAAGAAGATGGAGTTGAAGACCGTACCGGTGGTGTGTGATTTTCCGGATGTTTTTCCGATGATCTACCGGGATTACCCCCGTCTCATCAACTCGATTTTCACATTGATCTAGTTCCAAATGCTAGACCTATTGCCAAAGCTCCATATCGGTTAGCCTTAACCGAGATGCAAGAACTAGAAACTCAACTCCGTGAACTTCAAGAGAAAGGGTTCATCCGTCCGAGTCAATCGCCATGGGGAGCCCCAATTCTATTTGTAAAGAAGAAATATGGCTCCTTCCGTATGTGTATCAATTACCGGGAGTTGAATAAACTCACGGTGAAGAACCAATATCCTCTTCCAAGAATTGATGACCTTTTTGATCAATTGCAAGGTGCAAGATACTTTTCCGAGATTGATTTGCGGTCGGGCTATCACCAATTGCGGGTTCATGAAGAAAATATCACGAAGATGGCGTTTAGAACTAGATATAGGCATTTTGAGTTCACGGTTATGCCTTTTGGTTTGACCAATGCACCGACGGTGTTTATGGACTTGATGAATCGTGTTTGTAGGCCCTTTTTGGATAAGTTTGTTATCGTCTTTATTGATGACATTCTTATCTATTCCAAGACGAAGGAAGAACACTCAAGTCATTTAAGGAGTATTCTTGAATTTCTTAGAGCCGAGAAACTTTATGCCAAGTTCTCTAAGTGTGAGTTTTGGCTTAAAGAAGTCCACTTCCTTGGACACGTGGTGAGCAAGGATGGTATTCATGTTGATCCAAGCAAGGTAGAAGCGGTGAAAGAATGGAGGAGACCCGAAACGCCAACCAAGATTCGTCAATTTCTTGGTTTGGCGGGTTACTATAGAAGATTTATTGAGAATTTTTCGATAACCGCTTTACCTCTCACTCAATTGACTCAAAAAGATAGGAGATTTGAATGGGGTGAGAAACAAGAGCAAGCTTTCCAAGTGCTCAAAGACAAGTTGTGCAATGCACCGATTTTGAGCTTATCGGAAGGACTGGATGATTTTGTGGTTTATTGTGATGCTTCCGGTCAAGGGTTGGGTTGTGTCTTGATTCAAAAGGGCAAGGTCATTGCTTATGCATCTAGACAATTGAAGATTCATGAGAGGAATTACCTGACTCACGATTTAGAATTGGGAGCGGTGGTTTTTGCTTTGAAGTGTTGGAGACATTATCTTTATGGCACCAAAAGTGTGATCTATACCGATCACAAAAGTCTTCAATATTTTTGATCAAAGTGAACTTAATATGAGGCAACGGAGGTGGTTGGAGTTATTTAGTGATTATGATTGTGAAATTCGCTACCATCCCGGTAAGGCGAATGTTGTTGCGGATGCTTTGAGTAGGAAGGAACGTGTGAAGCCAAGACGGTATAGGGCTATGAGTCTTACCGTGCCACGAAGTGTTAGAGATCCTATTATTGAAGCTCAAGGGATTGAAACCTTGCCGGTGAACTTTATTAATGAAGAACTTCATGGCTTGGAAGAACAATTTGACCGAAAAGATGATAATGGTTTGTATTTTGTGGAGCGATTATGGATTCCTAAACTTGGTGGGCTTCGGGAGAAATTGATGAATGAAGCTCATAAGTCGGCTTATTCGGTTCATCCCGGATCTGACAAGATGTATTTTGACATGAGATACTTATATTGGTGGCCCGGTATGAAGAATGATATAGCCAAATACGTTAGTGAGTGCCTTACTTGTTTGCAAGTGAAGGCCGATCACAAGAAACCACCCAGTTTACTAGTTCAACTGGTAACACCGGAGTGGAAGTGGGAAAGAATTGCTATGGACTTCATCACGAAGTTACCAAGGACAAGTAGTGGCCATGACACTATTTGGGTGATTGTCGACCGGTTGACTAAGTCGGCTCATTTCTTAGCCATCCGGGAGAACGAAAAATTTGATACTATGGCCCATTTGTACATCAAGGAGGTAGTGTCCAAGCATGGAGTGCCAATCTCCATCATTTTCGATAGAGACACCTGGTTTACTTCCAAGTTTTGGAAGGCGTTTCAAAAGGCCATGGGTACTCAACTTGATATGAGTACGGCTTTTGATACGTCCCAAGGTGTATCAATATACCAAAGTATATTGTACACAAAACAATTGTAGAGGGGGTGGATACAACTTTCCTCGATCTTTACAAACTTTTAAATAAAACGTTTTAAGATTCAGATTATATATTAAGTAAGTAAAGAACAAGAATCATTAAAACAGTAAAGCAATAAAGTAAATGAAACATTCTGAACACAGATTGTGGTTTTCAATGTAATCCTTTATTGAGAAATAATATATACAAAGAATTACAAGGTTATTGCGGAATAAAGATAGCCTACAGATATCTAAACAACCCTTGAAATGAAAAACTACAATCAATAAGTTTCTACTCAAGAGAATCAGACCAAGCTGATCTCAAATCGACTAAGCTGTGTGTAAGAGCAAAGAAAACTTGTGTGAAGAATGATTCTCAGGAATGTCACCCATATGCAATCAAGGAATGAGGCTTTTATAGGTGAAAGCCCTTCTTCTCTTGGTATCCAATGTAGCCACGTATTAATCTTCTGCTGGATGAGAAAGGAATATTTGATCGTGCCTTTCATGGTATTTGTGGTCCCCCACGTACTGGCGCACATTCTTTCTCATCCAATAAGAGTATGGACACGCATATGTAAAACCAACCACCAACCTGGATCATAGGATTCTTCCTAGTCACGTCATTTGTCCTTATCTTCAATCCAGGTTGTTATCTTCACTTGATTATCAGACACAGATTGGCCCGTTTGTCAATGCACCAATCTGCCTAAGTATTTCCAAGCTGACTGCTAATCCCAAGCTGTCTTCCACTACCAGCTTGGTCTTCTATCTTCAATCCTCCTCTTCGACTTGAACCTTGAATAACATTTGCTTCCACAAATTATTACAGTACAAAACATGAAGCATGATCTGGGCCAGAAACAGATCGTAAGCTGTGTCAGCTTAGTCTGACCCAGATCAGATTACAAGAACCAAAAGATTACTAAGTGTTTATAAGTCAGATTTGTCATCACCAAATTTACAATGAACATTAGGACTCAACAATCTCCCCCTATTTGATGATGACAAAACCCAACACACTTCTAACTATCAGCTTACAAAGAATCAAAGTAAAATATTACTAACAACTTGTGACCCTTTGAATCTTTTGGGTTCTTTTCCATCTGATATGAAGTTTTAACAAGAACAACAGACTTTGTACAAATGCTTTGCATATATTGAGGAAAGAAATATATTACAATCATAAAGACCTATTCCCCAATCATTTCTACTGCCTCTTGTTTTACTTCATATGATGGGGCAATAGTCACATTTAACTTCCTATCTAGACTTTCATCAATAAGGAACTGCTCATACCCATTACCCTGATCACTAAAAGTAGCACAGAATCTGTACAAGGGTGAGGTACCTGTTTCAGCTCAGCAGTCCTTTGAAACACTAACTTCCCTCTTGCATTCACAAAATACATCCCATGTTCAGGTTCAGTGATGAACATCCCACATCTTGCATTTGTAACACCAGCAGGTAGAGACAGATCAAGATGACTAAGAATCTTGTCAAGAGCTCCAGGAGATAATTGAGCAAGTAGCTCTGAAGGGTTCAAATTCTTGAGAAAATCTGTGTGATCACCTTCAGGAGCATTGATTTTTACATGTCTTCTCCTTTTCTTTTTGAGTGGCTCATCTGACTCATCTTCATCATCCATATCATAAGCTTTAGGTCTTGGAAGGCCAGTGATATCAATCTTGAATTTCATAATTATGGCCAACTTCTTTTCAATGGCTTCCAAGATAGTCTCTCTATGAATTCCAGGCATACCAGTGATGATATCATGCAATTCAACCCACTCTGTGTATCCTAAATCAAACAGCTTATCAAGATCACAAGTTTCATAACTTGATTCATAACCTTCTCTTGTGATCCTGATACAAGGAATGGAGTGTCCTCTTTTTCTTTTTAATTGAACCTTGGTGATTGGCTCTGGATGCCTTCTATAATTCAGTCTTTTAGTCACCTTTCTTTTATCCAGAGCTTCCCACCTATCATGAGCTTCAACACTTTTCTTCACCTCTTTCAACTTCCGTGATGGTTTAGAGTGAACCACCACTTTCTTCTTTCCTTTTCCAGTGCCTTTTCCCTCTTTCTTTTTGGATCCAATGGCTACAAGGTCTTCTTCATCTTCCTTGTTCAGTGTTTCTTGAAGAACCTTAGCAACTTCTGGATCAGATTCAATAACTGCCTTCCTTTCTCTTTGCAGTCTGTCTTCCTTTACCATTTTGTATGCCATCTCAACTGGTACACCAAGTATTGGAGCCTGTTTGATTGCAAGCTCCCAATCTTTCTCTTTATCAGTCAGAATCTTCACACCACTTGACCCAGCTTCAGTCGGCCTTTTCTTTATCATAAATTGAGTCAGAGTGGTTGTGTCTTCACTTGAAGAGGATTCTGTTGGTTTTTCTTTGGGAGCTGGGTCAGCTTGAGATGACACAGCTTGAACAGGGTCAGCTTTGGTAGACTTCTTCTTTTCACCAACTTTCACAACCTTTTCAACCTCAAATTCCTTCCTTATCTCTCCAACAACATTCATTACAACCTCAGTGGTCTCCCCCTCAATTGTACCACTCTTCTCACCAGCTTCTTCATTCTCATTTCCAACAAACTTTTCACCACCAGACTCAGATTCTGGTATTTTTATCTCCTTTTCTTTTTCCTTCTCACCTACCACCTTAGAACCATACACAACCATTCTTCTATCATTGGCCTCCCCCTCAGCTCTAGCCTTCCTCTGTCTTTCTTTCAATCTTTCAAAGTAGTTCTCAATCTCCTTGTCAACCTTAACCCTTTCTCTTTCTCTTTCAAGTTCTTCCTGCTCAACTTCAGCAGCACTCTTCTCCTCCTTTTTGTCATCATCAGCAGGGAAAGAGCTCACTGGAGTAGCAAAAACACTTGAGCAAGTCAATTTTAAAATTAGTAAGACAGCAGGTTCTAAGCAAATCCACATAGTCTTCATGGAGGGTTCCAATTTTAGTTTTGACACGCTTAGAGACTTCAATCAAATCATTCTTGAAATCTGCTTGTGATTTGTTTGTAGATCGAAGCTCTAAGGTGACATCTCTTGTAAACTTGGTTGCAGCTTTCTCAATCTGACCCAGAGTGCTCTTGTTTCTTTCCTTTTTCTTCATTGATTGCCTTTGTGAGACCATCAAGAGACCCTGTCAGCTTGGATTGGTTCTTCTTCATCAAGTCAACTGCCTTCTTCACACTTTCTTTTAGTGTAGTCTGATCTTGACTCAGCTTGTCCACCTTCTTGTCCGTCAATTCCTGATCCTTTTGGATCTTTTCCAAGCATTTGGTCAGCTGTAAGCTCTCAACCTTATAGGTTGAAGTGAACTCAGTGAGCTGACCCACCACATCTGAAAATGAGATAGTGACAGCTTGGGAAGCACTTGCAGTTGGCTTAAAAGCTACTGACTCTGGAAAGAGCAGCCTGCAATCCTTAAAATCAGGGTCATTGGGCTCATATAGAAGGGGGTGGAGGCTAAGGGAGTTTTGGTGAATTTTCTCATGAGAGTGAGTCTCATGAGCAGATTTTTCAGAAATGATGATGTGTTGGTCTGTAATACCCCGAGCTGGGCCCGGAATATTACGGAAATTATATAGCACACAGTGGAATTATCGTAGAACATAAACTATATGAACATATTGGACTCAGTGAATCCAACTTATTAAGTCGTGTACAAACACACATTAAATAAAAAGCATATAACCATCATACGTTTACAAACGAACACAAAAGATAATAATAGATCCTAAACATGATGCAAAGGTTGGGCAAATGAATCCTTGATCCATCTAAGTCCAAGCCCTGATTCAGAAGCAACATCATTTAAGCATCACATCCATGGTTCACCTGATTTCCTGAAAAGTGTACTAAACAAGGTCAACACTAGGTTGGTGAGTTCGTAGTAATGGTTCACAAGGAACCATCGTCAATAGCAACAACATATCTAATAATAACGTCAAACAATGTACTCACTATAAACCCATGTACGTTACCTGTCAAACAATTGAGATTAACATATCATTCAACCTTATCACATAAATAATCGACATCAAATGATATAAGATAGTTCGTATACAATTAAGTACAAATGTTATCATTACCAGTAAATGTATCGTCTATACGTCAATGTCATGTAATGTATCAAATGTATATAAATGCCAATACGTGCATCATATGTGTATCAATGTCATGCAATGTACCTCAAAATCATCAAGTATTACAATACTTGGTCCACATCGTGGTGTAAATCATATCAAATCATCAAGTATGGCCAATACTTGGCATCAAGTACTTGTAAGTACTCGGTCCACATCGTGGTGTTAATCATATCAAATAATCAATATCACAATACTTGGTCCACATCGTGGTGTAAATCATATAATATCATCAAGTATGGCCAATACTTGGCATCAAGTACTTGTAAGTACTCGGTCCACATCGTGGTGTAAATCATATCAAATCATCAAGTATGGCCAATACTTGGCATCAAGTACTTGTAAGTACTCGGTCCACATCGTGGTGTTAATCATATCAATATCATCAAGTATGGCCAATACTTGGCATCAAGTACTTGTAAGTACTCGGTCCACATCGTGGTGTAAATCATATCAAATCATCAAGTATGGCCAATACTTGGCATCAAGTACTTGTAAGTACTCGGTCCACATCGTGGTGTAAATCATATCAAATCATCAATAAACAATCAAATAAGCATGTATGTGTACACTTTTCAGCCCGAATCTCAATTGAGTAGGGAGCTACGGAACTCACCTTAGTTGCAGTAGCGATTAAGTGCAGTAGATAATCCTCGTGATGCGTTAACCTAAATCATATAAAGTATAATTCATTTAATAAATAATTATACTAATGTTTTATTTAGTTATTTTATATTTATCATTAAATTGTTGTATTTATATGAATTACAGTTTCAGTCCCTGATGTCTTGGAAAATAACAGTTCTGCAATATTCACAGTTTTAGTGTTATAGATAACCCATTTTGTAGTTATCTCAAAAGAGTCATTAATTAGTTCAGTAAGAAACTGGTGGAAAAAGGACTAAAACTGTAAACAGTTTAACGGTTTAGGACCAAAACTGTCAGAAAATCTAACGGTGATAACAGACAGATTTATAATCTTGTTTCTTGTTTCAAGTTTGTTACGAGAAACATATAAATAATTAAATAACCTGTTGTGTGTATATTCCAGGTGGTGAATGAACAAGCATAGGCCGACCTAAGATGATTTGTTAAGAACCTTGAACGTCTCCTGTTCACTGCTCAAATGTCGAGTGGTGGTGAATAGGTGGTGAGTGTGCGCGACTTGGCAGCAGCAGTAGCATTTCATGGTGGTGGTTGTACTAAAAACGAGCAGCAGCAGACCAAAGGTGGTAGTGGTTTCTTGCATGGTAACCGTAGCTAAACAGCAGTAGTATTAGGAGTATTAGTAACAGCCGCAACAACAAGAGAAGGAGAGGGAGGAAGAAAGGTGTTGGTTCGCTGAACAGTAGCAGCAACCATTTAACAGCAGTGGTTCGAGCAGTATGGTAGGGGCTGGATGACAGGAAAACAGCAGCAGCGGCAACAATTTGCAGCAGTGGTTTGGTGATGGTTATTGGCGAGCAGTAGCGGCGGGCGAGTGTTAGCAGTAGTAGTAGTAGTAGGTTCGGTGGTGATGTTTAAAGGTGGTGGAAGCTGTGAAGATGGAGCTCGTTGGTTTGGAAGTAAAATCTATATCTATATCTATATGTGTAAATATATATGTATATATGTTTGTGAGTGAACCGTGAGTTGATCAAAAGGGAGAGAAGAGTCTAGTGTGTGTGTTGTACGTGTGAGTGATGTTATATATATAATATATATAATATCTGTATCATTGTTTTGGTTTTTCCACTTGAAACTCACGAGAAGCACAGTATCATCACATATGATTTGCATGTGGAGTACATGCATGGTGCCTTTATTGTTAATATGCAATTGATATAGCTGGATTGATGGTGACATGCATAGAGCTAGTGTCCAAGTGGAATTGGAATTTGTCTACTTCTCCTTGATTGAATCCGTGATTTGAGAGAGAAATAATGACAATTTATATTTTAGTATTATCATATCTTATAAAGAAAAGAAAAGAGCTGGTGGTTTTATTAGCCACTTTTCAATCAAAGACAACAAGAAAGAAAAGAAACGAGACATGAGGTGTGTAAAGTTTCACATTACTTTAATAAGTTAATTGATTAATTTATGTAACATTTAAGGGGTGATAAGACCAAAATTATTGAAGATATAAAGGAACATATAGATTGTGATATTGTAGTAATTGGTTTTAACAATTCAACCAATGTGGTCGACATTACTAAGAACACCAATAATAAGGTTCACTGGATGTTGTCTAAATATTACATTTTATTCATACGAGGGTTTGAGTAAATCACCTATTTTTAATCGAATTTTCTAAAATAGCATATTAAATATTTAATTTTTATATTTTAATTAACCTGAAATTTTGCGGATGTTACATTATTCCCCAGTTAAAAGGATTTCGCCCTCGAAATCTAGATTGTATCGAGTAAAAATATACTTAACTTGATTTATGTTTTGTCTCAGTGACAATTAATAGATATTAAAAGACATGACATCTAATCTCACATACACATTTACACACATACTTAACAGCAAGATACAGTGGGCACCTCTAATTGATGCCTTCTACTCTCAACAGTATAGGATGAACCATGTATGATTCTAAACAGAACCCTTCTACTCTCAACAGAGTAGGATGAACTCGCACACAATCCTCAACAGGATTATCATTTAGAACTAGTGTATATATAAATGATTCTACAGCTTGTACACATATAATAACCAACAACTTGTATACATATAGCATGAACTACTTGTACATCTATGGTATATCATAGATGATCTGTCTAAACACAGGTAAGTCTGACTAAGGCACTATATATCATTCAAATTCACTTTCTCTTTCATATTTGACCGTTAGAAACGGCTCCTTTTTAGACTATATAATAATACCATAGCATACTGTTCTCCATGCCATATCAACTTAACATTTTCCTTTCTTCAGAATCTAACCAAAACTCGAAACCTAATATCAAAAATGTTGAGCCCTTTCCTAATCGTGATTTACATAATTATTATAGCGTGGTTAATTACTGTGGCTCAACTACCATTGGATGAGGCTTATCCGTGGTTAGTAGCGTTTGTTCTTGGTATGGTTCCCTTACTGTTCGTCACCACATGGGTTTCTTTGTATGGTTTTTAAGTGTGTTATAGTCTCAGTTGTTGTATTTCTGTTTAAATAATGTAATGAGCCTCGTTCAATTTGTAACAGTGATGAAATACAACATGTTACCTATTATAGACTATTGCTTAACTGTCCACCCTCTTATATTGTTTTTGTCATGTAGGGAAATTCCCCAGTTAAAAGAATTTCCCTTAAATCATTCTGACTAATTGCAACGTGATTTAAAGACGACTACTAAATATTTTCTAACCGTCGCAGTAGTTATAATTTACTATAGTTTCTGGACTCTTATCCGTTCTTCCCGATCACACTTCATCTGTTATTCTCTATATAAGAAGGACACTTGTAGAGATGATAGACACACTAAAATTTCCTTCTCTCCTTTACATTATTCTTGTGTGAAGCTATATTTCCACGCAATCTAATCGACCACCTCTATCAATTTCACTTTAGCTATGGCCACTCCCACACATGTTACTTTTGAACGTTCAATCGAGCTTTTGTCAAAGCAATTTGAACAACTTAACAGTACCGTAGCATTACTTTCTATAGAACAAACCACCTTATTTACATCCCTTACATCCCAAATTGACCAAATTCATTTCAGTGCACCATTTCTTCTTGCAGCCGATAGGGCACTATTACGAGAATCTATTGATAACCAAACAAAACTCGAAGCAGAAATCAAAGAAATTAAAGGGTTCAAAAAGATGAATTGGCAACTGATATGGTTCTTGAAAAAGAAGCAGTGAAGAAAAATGGTGATGTAGGGAGGATGGTTATGGATACATGTCTTCCTGTAATCCATTTAATCGACACAACACGATCTATTCATTAAGCTATTAATCAAGTTGAGGATCTTCTCGACGTAGCATGCGCTTTTGAGCAAGCTGTTCAGCGCTTCTCAACCTTGGTTAAAGGGATGGTAAAGTTAAAAAAAAAATAAAAAATTTTCTTTAGTAAAAAAATAATCAATAATTACTAATTACTGTAACAATGATTGATAGTCATCACTGTAACAATAACTGTAGATTACCGTAGCTTTTGGATACCTGTCTATTCTTACAAATCACACTCCCTCTTCCTTTCCTTATAATAGAAATGCGTTTTTATGGAATAAAAATACACACTAAATCTTTCTTCTATATCTCTTTAACTCACTTAGTTCTTCTTCTGATAATCTGTTTTAAGCTAATTCGTTCTAAATCGGCTGCTAGTGTACACTCAGAGGATCTACGACATTCTTTTGGTAAACTATTCTTTACTTACTCACCCTAACTGATAAGCTGACTATTCGAAACAAACCTTTAAAATTTGATCTTTTAATGTATGTTCGCATAGTCTAGGGATTTGTTTAATCAATAGTATTGTTAATTATTTGAATAGCCACCTTGAATATACTATGGTTATGATTCATGTCTTCCTGTAATCCATTTAATCGACACAACACGATCTATTCATTAAGCTATTAATCAAGTTGAGGATCTTCTCGACGTAGCATGCGCTTTTGAGCAAGCTGTTCAGCGCTTCTCAACCTTGGTTAAAGGGATGGTAAAGTTAAAAAAAAAATAAAAAATTTTCTTTAGTAAAAAAATAATCAATAATTACTAATTACTGTAACAATGATTGATAGTCATCACTGTAACAATAACTGTAGATTACCGTAGCTTTTGGATACCTGTCTATTCTTACAAATCACACTCCCTCTTCCTTTCCTTATAATAGAAATGCGTTTTTATGGAATAAAAATACACACTAAATCTTTCTTCTATATCTCTTTAACTCACTTAGTTCTTCTTCTGATAATCTGTTTTAAGCTAATTCGTTCTAAATCGGCTGCTAGTGTACACTCAGAGGATCTACGACATTCTTTTGGTAAACTATTCTTTACTTACTCACCCTAACTGATAAGCTGACTATTCGAAACAAACCTTTAAAATTTGATCTTTTAATGTATGTTCGCATAGTCTAGGGATTTGTTTAATCAATAGTATTGTTAATTATTTGAATAGCCACCTTGAATATACTATGGTTATGATTAACACTACAGTCCTGACAATTTTTAACTGTCGGTGAAGTTATTTTATCATAATAAAATGAAGAACACTGGTGCCTCATCTAGTGACCCAAAAGGCATGTTAGAAATCCAAAAATAATGATAAATTGTAATCTAGATTAGAGGAATTTCTTGTTGTTAATTCATAGATAAATGATTACTAAGGTTGAGGGGCTAATTGTGACAATTAGCATAATTGTAGAATTAGACTATAAATAACCCTCTCATACCTTAGAAATTATAACATTTTTACTCATAACATTTACACATAATTTTTATACCAGTGAATACACACACAGTTACCTTTGATTCTCTCTCAAAACACACACAAACACCAAGAACACACACTATCCAAACCGCCATTGATGAATTGAATTCAGTGATAGAAATCGTGTTATAACAAGTGGTATCAGAGAGAAACATCAATCTGATGACGATCCATAACTGAATTCAATCACAAATTCAACAAAATCAAAATTATTTACAATTCTGTTCGTAATTTTTTTACCTACTGGTTCATCAAAATTCACACTTCAAATCACATAAAATCATAGTTATTTGTTCACCAATAGATTCGTGGTTATTGATAACATAATCCTGTCAAGTTTCAAGTTCCAATTCAATCTAAATCTCGAGATTGAATTTTGAGTTTTGGCGCGAATTTTGAGGGATTTGAATCTGTTGT
Source organism: Erigeron breviscapus (assembly GCA_034093135.1). Lineage (NCBI taxonomy): Eukaryota > Viridiplantae > Streptophyta > Magnoliopsida > Asterales > Asteraceae > Erigeron > Erigeron breviscapus. Next base: position 72,500,097 of record CM067168.1, read on the forward strand.
GTTTTGTGCTGAATTTTGTTCATAAACTTGTTGCGGACATGAATTCAATCAGTTTGCAAGTGATTTCAAGTTCAAACTCCTAGTAATTCGAAAGTTATTGAAGCTTTAAAAAGTTGTCAATGGAGTTTTTCTGGAAAACTGATAAAATGAAGAACACTGGTGCCTCATCTAGTGACCCAAAAGGCATGTTAGAAATCCAAAAATAATGATAAATTGTAATCTAGATTAGAGGAATTTCTTGTTGTTAATTCATAGATAAATGATTACTAAGGTTGAGGGGCTAATTGTGACAATTAGCATAATTGTAGAATTAGACTATAAATAACCCTCTCATACCTTAGAAATTATAACATTTTTACTCATAACATTTACACATAATTTTTATACCAGTGAATACACACACAGTTACCTTTGATTCTCTCTCAAAACACACACAAACACCAAGAACACACACTATCCAAACCGCCATTGATGAATTGAATTCAGTGATAGAAATCGTGTTATAACAAGTGGTATCAGAGAGAAACATCAATCTGATGACGATCCATAACTGAATTCAATCACAAATTCAACAAAATCAAAATTATTTACAATTCTGTTCGTAATTTTTTTACCTACTGGTTCATCAAAATTCACACTTCAAATCACATAAAATCATAGTTATTTGTTCACCAATAGATTCGTGGTTATTGATAACATAATCCTGTCAAGTTTCAAGTTCCAATTCAATCTAAATCTCGAGATTGAATTTTGAGTTTTGGCGCGAATTTTGAGGGATTTGAATCTGTTGTGTTTTGTGCTGAATTTTGTTCATAAACTTGTTGCGGACATGAATTCAATCAGTTTGCAAGTGATTTCAAGTTCAAACTCCTAGTAATTCGAAAGTTATTGAAGCTTTAAAAAGTTGTCAATGGAGTTTTTCTGGAAAACTGATAAAATGAAGAAGATGACACCAAAACGATCTTCACTAGGACGATCTTCCTAAGATCGTCTTAGTCGCTTAAAGCTCGTTTTTCATTTTTGTGCATTGTGGCTTGTTAGACGATCTTCTCAAGATCGTTCTAGACAAGTGTGTGTTTCTGGCTAATTAATCCGAAAGGATTGGTTTGGTCAATTCAAATACTTATAAGTTTTTTGAGAAAGAAAACAAGACGATCTTCATCCAAGATCGTTTCATTTCCTAGAAACATAAGACGATCTTCACCAAGATCGTTTCATACCCTCGAAACCCAAGACGATCTTCATCAAGATCGTCTCATTTCCTTGAATAATTTCAAACCAAAATCACTTTAATTCAAGACCATTTCACTTCAAGATCATTTCATTTCAAGATCATTTTCATTTCAAGACCGTTTCATTTTCAAGACCGTTTCATTTCAAGATCGTTTCAAGTTCAATACTTAACCAAATTTCATCAAAATCCTAATACGATCTCACCCAAGACGATCTTACCAAAGGACGATCTTCACAAGATCGTTTCATTTTTTGTTCCTCTCAAGATCGTTTCATTTCCTATTATTCTCAAGATCGTTTCATTTTCTGTTCTTAATACAATTCAATTTTTCAAATCAAATCAATTTCAAAATGACTTCTCGTGAAGCATTGGCATTGGGTTCAGATACAAGACCTCCAGTTCTCTACCGTGGTTCCTATGGACTATGGAAGAAAAGATTTATGGACTATGTGGAAAGTCAAACAAATGGTCATATGATGAAAGATTCCATCCTTAATGGACTTGCCGTTCATCGCCATCCCACTACTGATGCAATAATTCTAACTCCTGATCTTTTGAATGCTGAACAAAAAGATCGAACAGCTGCAGATAACAGAGCTAGGTCATGCTTATATAAAGCTCTACCAGATGAAATCTATGGCTCTGTTGATTCTTATGATACGGCCAAGGAGATTTGGGATGAGGTGGCTAGACAGATGGAAGGAGCTGACGTGACTTCGACGATAAGATTGACCAATATTTTGACTGAGTTTGACAACTTTGCGAAATTGCTTAATGAAACTCTTGAAGCTGTCTACTACAGATTCTGCAATGTCATAAATGAGCTGAGGAAGAACAATGTCAAGAAAACAGAGATTGAGCTAAACATCAAATTCATCAAAGCTCTTGGTCCAGAATGGGAAGATTTTGGAACACAGATCAAGCAACATCAAAATCTAACCAAGTTCACCATTCATACTCTTTATGAATCTTTCAAACTCAATGAAAACCAAGTCCTAAACAAAGCTTCATCAAACAAAATGCCAGAAGTTGTATCTTCTGATCCTTTGGCATTAATAGTTGAGAAGAAGATTTCTGAAGCTCTTAACAGGAAAATGGTAGTTGTTTCTTCGTCTGATGAGGAGGGAGATGATCTGATGGCTACAAGAGACGGTGTTTCAGATGAACTATATCAAGCTCTTGCCGCGGTAACAAAGCATTTCAAGAGGAAATTTTACAAAGCGAGGCCAACAAACAACAATCTCCGCACTTCTTCTACAAGTGCATTTCCCAAGAAGGAACATTATCATCCAAGGAGTAATGAGCAAGGTGAAGCTAATGGATCAAGGTATGGTGAAAAGAAGGAAATCTATGAGAAACAAGTTGTTGAGAAGGGTAAGGCATCAGACAAAAAGTGCTACAATTGTGGAATTCCTGGACATTTTGCTGTTGATTGCAAACAACCTCGAAAGCGGAACTATGAGTATTACAAGCAGAAGATGCTGTTAGCCAAACAAGTCGAAGTAGGACATGCATTGCTAGCTGAAGATGACAAATGGCTGTTACTCACAGATGATGAAGATCAAGATCTCTCTGCTAATGTTTGCTATATGGCAAAGTTGGCCAAGAACAAAGACTTTAAAGAAGAAAGCACTGATGATGAACACCCAGATGATGAGGTAAATCTCGACTCTACTTTTTCTTTGATTAAGGACAAAGAGTCATGTAGATTAGCTTTATCAGATTTAACAACTCATATCAATTCTTTAGCCAACAAAAACAAAAAGTTGAAAAATAGCATTTCATTTTCTAAAAGTGAATTTTCAAAACTTATTGAAGAACATTCAAAATTACTTTTTGAACATGAAGCTATTAAACAAGATTTTCAAGCTTACAAAGATAAGATGTTGGTTAAAGAATGTGAGTTGAATGTATCTCCTGATTATAAGTTATTACAAAAATGTCAAAATCTTGAAAAGACCATTCATGATCTTGAAAAGGCCAATCAAGATCTTGAAATCCAAAAGACCAATGAATGGCTTCGGGCAAATGCAAGACAAATGGATGTTGATATTCTTAATAAAAAACTCCAAGAAGCCAAACCAAACAATGTTGAATTCGAAAGGAAGATTTCTGATTTAAATCATAATTGTTTCCTAAAAGGCATTGAGATTGAGAATCTTGAAAAACAAGTTGAGGAATTTAAAAAGAATATACTTTTCTATCAAGAAAAGTTATATAAAGTTGAACAAAATCCTCTCTTGAATTTCACTGCCTATTTCAACAAGTCAAAAATTGACAAAACAGAATTTCTTCTAGGGTTGGGATTTGAGAATATCACACCATTGCAAAAAGCCAAAGAGGAAATTGAACCCTTGTATGATGAAAAATTCCTACGACTTGGTATGATACAACAATTTATTTGTCCATTGAATGACGAATTTGAGACTGATGAAGTTGAGAGAATACCAAAACAAGAATTTTTGGTTAATTATGATGCAATAAATGATTCATACAAAACAAAAGAGTCTTCAATTTTCAAATTGGAAGAAATTGAATCAAATTTTCAAAACCAAGAATCTGTCTGTACTCCACCTAAACCAACTAAAATGTATTTTCCAACCACATTTTTGGAAAAACAAATAGAAGGTTTACAACAAAAGGTAGAATCTCAACAAAAAGTTATTGATCATCTCAAGTCTCAAAGTCCGAATTCAGAGGATAAATGTATTGTTGTTGATACTAAGAAAGTTTGTGAGATTGCTTCTACTCAAACTGACCAAAGTACTTAGTAGACAATTCTACACAAACTACTTGTGATTCATCTACCAATACCTCTACTCAGACCTTAACTGATTGTCTTGGATGTACTTGTCAAAATACTGCTACTTTTATAGCTGAGGATTATGTGCAATCTGATTTCTCTAATGAAGAACTTGCACATAGTTTAGTTTTGATATGGTACTTCTATAGGTTTTTCACATGCAACAATGTTGATGAGTTAGTTGTTCACCCTAAGCCTAGTGCTAGTATAGGTGTCGATACCTCTACTCAATTTTTTTGTGAAACCAAAGATGTGTCAGTTCAAGTTGACCTAATTTCCGAGACTAACCATAATGTGAAGTTGGACACCAAGATTCCTGATTTTTCAAAAGATTTCACGAAAGATGATTTTGATAAATTCATGGAGGGAGAATATGTTTTTGATTCAGAAACAGAGAAAAAGATTGAATCTACCAAAATCAAAGTGAAAACAAAAGTGGAATTTCAAAAACCATTGTCCAAAGCTCCAACTTCATATTACTCAAAGAAACGAGTTAAGACCAAACTCGTGAAGACTGAACCAAAGACCATTAAGTTAGAAACCTTTGTTGCTACCCCAGTGAAACATGTCAAAAAGGAACAAGCTGAGAACCCACACAGGACAAAGTACACCAAAGTGAAACTTCCGAAAGACTATCCTAATGCTTCTCAATCTAGCTCTCAATCTAGTTCTATACCTAAGGTGTCTAAGTCTAGCACAATTTCGCTAACTAAGGATGCATCAAATGGTAAAACTAGATATAGGGATAGATATGGATGGTTTTCTCATGATAAACCAAAGAAGCAAGAAGTTTCCTCACCTCCAAAAGGTTCCAAAAAGATGAAAGTGTTTAAAACTTCTAGTTCTAATCTTCTTAATTCAATTCAACAGGTGGAAAGAGCATAACTAGTGGTGCTAGATGGGTTGCTAAGACATTAGTACCTAAGATCACTAGTAATCAAAAGGATGTTGAGAAAAAGAAGAAAACAAAAAGGAGAAAGCATGTTAATAGGAGGAAGGGTGTTCATGTTAGTAAAAACAATTTTTTTTTGTTAAATAATGTTGAAAATGCCAAGGCAAGGCCTTGTGAGCTTGTAAACAATCTTAATTCCCGTACTTGTGTGACTGAAGTTGATGCTTGTAGACATGTTACTTTTAATTCTCATGTGAATGTTCGTACTTTTTATTCAAATGTGTTTGTTGATAATGTGCTTGTCAATGCTTATGTTGATTCAAAAACATGTTTGAATGCGATTCCTAAGTTATATACCCTGCCTGTTTTAACTAACCATAAAGGACCCGTCTTCAAGTGGGTACCTAAAAATGGTTAAATTTCTTTGATTGCAGGAAATAACCATCTGTGTTTGGATACTCGATTCCGGGTGTTCGAAGCACATGACTGGAAATAAATCTTTGCTCAAAGATTTTGTTGAAAGATTCATGGGAACAGTTCGCTTTGGAAACAACAATTTCGCTCCTATCTTAGGTTATGGAGACATTGAAAGAAATGGAATTATCATCAAGAAAGTTCACTATGTTGAAGGATTAAGTCACAACTTGTTCAGTGTTGGACAATTCTGTGATAACAATCTTCAAGTTCTTTTTCGAAAATCTCTTTGCAAAGTCCAAACTCTAGATGGAGTTGATATTCTTTGTGGTGACCATGATGATAATCTCTTTACCGTCAATCTCGATGATAACCAACCAACCGATAATATTTGTCTCATTTCAAAGGCTGCTTCAAAGAATTCGTGGTTATGGCATAGAAAGCTGTCGCATCTGAATTTTCAAACCATCAATATTTTGGTCAACAAGCATCTTGATTAACTCAGACAACAAATCCATTAAACACTCCAAATGTGTATGTACCACTTGATTTTGATCATCCAGCTTATGAGGAAAGAGTTATACCAAGTTATGACTCCATCTCTCAACAAAACTCAAGTTTTAATGATGGTGAAGTTGATCTTCAACAACAAGATCCTCTTCCTCATGCTCACAAGTGGACACGTATGCAGAAAGACCATCCTACTGATCAAATAATTGGAGATCCACAAGCAGGAGTTACTACTCGTACCTCAGTAAATGAGTGTCTTGTTGCACTTTCTCTTAGCAACATCGAACCCAAAACCGTATCTGAAGCTCTTCGTGATCCAGAGTGGGTTAAGGCAATGCAAGATGAACTCGCACAATTTGAAAGACTGAAGGTATGGAGATTAAGAGAGCTTCTCATAAACCGAAGAAATCTCCAAATTCTTTGGCACCTCTTCATTTGATTCACATGGATCTTTGTGGGCCGATGAAAGTACAAAGCCGAAATGGGAAGAAATACATCTTGGTTATTGTTGATGATTATTCAAGATATACTTGGGTCAAGTTCCTTGCATCCAAAGATGAAACAACTCAGATGTTGATAGATTTCATCTCTAATACTCAAGTAAATCTTCAACTTCCAGTTCGTTACATCCGTTCGGATAACGGAACTGAGTTCAAGAATGCTGTTTTTGATGAATTCTGCAAATCCAAAGGTATTACTCATCAATTCTCAGCAGTTCGCACCCCACAACAAAACGGTGTTGTTGAAAGGAGAAATCGATCGCTGGTGGAAGCAGCAAGGACAATGCTTGCTTATTCCAAATTGCCATCCAATATGTGGGCTGAAGCTGTTGACACTGCATGTCACACTCAGAATCGGTCCATTATCAATCAGCGGTTCGAAAAGACTCCTTATGAGGTTATTAACAAACGCAAACCCAACATCAAATATTTTCACATATTTGGGTGTGTTTGTTATACTTTGAATGATCGGGAGAATCTTGGAAAGTTCGAGAAGAAAGGTGATGAAGGATATTTTGTTGGTTATTCCAAAACATCAATTGCCTATCGAATCTATAACCGTCGAACCAACACAATTCAAGAAACAATGAATGTTTGGTTTGATGAGATGTCAGGCATGATTTTTGAGCAAGAAGGTTTGCTGCCAACAAGTAATGATCCAAGAACTTCAAGTACTTCTACAAGGAATTCTACCTTAGCTTCAAAATTCAAGAAGTTTCCAACTCCAACAAGTGATGAATTAGATATTCTTTTTGAAGAATTCTATAATTCAAAACCGATTCATGATCAAGAACCTCAAGTATTCGTTGAACCAATTCAAACCAATGAACCTCTTCATAACAACGATCCAGTTCCTGACAACATTCATGAATCTTCATCAAGTTCTTCTGAGCAAGAATTCTTTTCTAATGATTCTTCTCCATCATCCTCTCCTGATAATTCTTCTCAAGTGAATGTTCAAGAACAACCTTCTCGATTAACTCAGACAACAAATCCATTAAACACTCCAAATGTGTATGTACCACTTGATTTTGATCATCCAGCTTATGAGGAAAGAGTTATACCAAGTTATGACTCCATCTCTCAACAAAACTCAAGTTTTAATGATGGTGAAGTTGATCTTCAACAACAAGATCCTCTTCCTCATGCTCACAAGTGGACACGTATGCAGAAAGACCATCCTACTGATCAAATAATTGGAGATCCACAAGCAGGAGTTACTACTCGTACCTCAGTAAATGAGTGTCTTGTTGCACTTTCTCTTAGCAACATCGAACCCAAAACCGTATCTGAAGCTCTTCGTGATCCAGAGTGGGTTAAGGCAATGCAAGATGAACTCGCGCAATTTGAAAGACTGAAGGTATGGAGATTAGTTCCAAATCCTAGAAAAGATGATCCAATAGGAACAAAGTGGATATTCAAAAACAAAAAGGATGAGAATGGAGTGGTAGTAAGGAATAAAGCTCGACTTGTTGCAAAGGGTTATTGCCAACAACCTGGTGTTGACTTCGATGAAACTTTTGCTCCAGTAGCAAGAATGGAGGCCATTCGGATATTCTTAGCTTATGCCGCATTCAGAAACTTTACTGTGTTTCAAATGGATGTGAAGACTGCTTTCTTGAATGGTGACCTCAAAGAAGAAGTTTACGTTGATCAACCGGAAGGTTTTGTTGATCCTCAAAGGCCAAACCATGTCTACAGGTTAGACAAGGCTCTCTACGGTCTTAAGCAAGCACCCCGAGCATGGTATGATTCTTTAACTACTTTCTTACTAAGAGGTGGCTTTACCAAAGGCACAATTGACCCTACCTTGTTCATTCGCAAACAAGGTAAGCACGTTCTACTTGTTCAAATATATGTTGATGACATTATATTTGGGTCGACCAGTCAAACATTTTGCCAAAACTTTTCATCTCTTATGGTCAATCATTTTGAAATGAGTATGATTGGGGAAATGAATTACTTTTTGGGTCTTCAAATCAAACAGTTACCAACTGGTATTTTTATATCACAAGGTAAATACATAAATGACATGTTGAAAAAGTTTGATATGACTTCATGTTCTTCAATATCTACCCCAATGGCTGCTCGAACAAACATAAATGCTGACACAAATGGGAAACCATTTGACCAAAAGAGATATCGAAGTATGATTGGTTCGTTGTTGTACCTAACAGCATCTCGACCAGATATAATGTTTGCAACATGTATGTGTGCTAGATATCAAGCTGCTCCAACTGATTTACATTATCAAGCTGTGAAACGAATCTTTCGTTATCTGAAGGGGATAGGTCTCTGGTATCCAAGGGATACTGGATTCAATCTAACTGCATATTCAGATGCAGATCATGCAGGTTGTAAACTTGATCGCAAGAGCACTTCCGGTACTCTACAATTTTTAGGTGATAAAATTGTGAGTTGGTCTTCCAAGAAACAGAATTGTGTGTCTCTATCAACGGCTGAAGCAGAATATGTGGCTGCGGCTAGTTGTTGTGCTCAAGTTTTATGGATGAAGACACAACTAACTGATTATGGTCTGAAATATGATCATATCCCTATCTATTGTGATTCTCAGAGTGCCATTGCCATTGCAGTCAACTCAGTAAACCACTCTCGCACAAAGCATATTGATGTTAGATATCATTTTCTCAAAGATCATATTGAGAAAGGTGACATCGAGCTCTACTTTGTGGGTACTGACTTTCAACTTGCAGATTTGTTCACAAAACCACTGGATGAAAAGAGGTTTAACTTTCTTATCTCCAAGCTAGGTATGTTAAATCTTAAACCTTAACTCTTTTGAAGGTATTCTTGACACATTCCAGATAACCAAAATACAAAATTGCATATTTTCAAAAATAAACAAAAAGATTTTTATTATCGGTGGCTTGCATATACTATGTATGTAACCCGTTCTTAAAAGATATATTTATTTGTAGAATGTTTTTACATTCTAAGCTTTTGTTATTATACATATAAATTGATATAAGATAACATGGAATCGAACGCCTTTGTGTACTTCCAAGTGGTCTTATATGAGTATGTATGTGTAATAGCAATCAAATTTTTTCCTACGAATAAATTTTTTTTTCAAACTTTCAATTGTTGATATGAGAAGCAAAGGATCGAACGCCTTTGTGTACTCCCTTGTTGTCTCATCTTGAACAATTGATTGGATTTTCATTTTGCTTAAACGTTTTAATTGCCTCCAACTTGTTGTTGTAAGATGCGAAGGATTGAACGCCTTTGTGTATGTATGTGTAATAGCAATCAAATTTTTTCCTACGAATAAATTTTTTTTTCAAACTTTCAATTGTTGATATGAGAAGCAAAGGATCGAACGCCTTTGTGTACTCCCTTGTTGTCTCATCTTGAACAATTGATTGGATTTTCATTTTGCTTAAACGTTTTAATTGCCTCCAACTTGTTGTTGTAAGATGCGAAGGATTGAACGCCTTTGTGTACTCCCTTGTTGTCTCATCTTGAACAATTGATTGGATTTTCATTTTGCTTAAACGTTTTAATTGCCTCCAACTTGTTGTTGTAAGATGCGAAGGATTGAACGCCTTTGTGTACTCCCTTGTTGTCTCATCTTGAACAATTGATTGGATTTTCATTTTGCTTAAACGTTTTAATTGCCTCCAACTTGTTGTTGTAAGATGCGAAGGATTGAACGCCTTTGTGTACTCCCTTGTTGTCTCATCTTGAACAATTGATTGGATTTTCATTTTGCTTAAACGTTTTAATTGCCTCCAACTTGTTGTTGTAAGATGCGAAGGATTGAACGCCTTTGTGTACTCCCTTGTTGTCTCATCTTGAACAATTGATTGGATTTTCATTTTGCTTAAACGTTTTAATTGCCTCCAACTTGTTGTTGTAAGATGCGAAGGATTGAACGCCTTTGTGTACTCCCTTGTTGTCTCATCTTGAACAATTGATTGGATTTTCATTTTGCTTAAACGTTTTAATTGCCTCCAACTTGTTGTTGTAAGATGCGAAGGATTGAACGCCTTTGTGTACTCCCTTGTTGTCTCATCTTGAACAATTGATTGGATTTTCATTTTGCTTAAACGTTTTAATTGCCTCCAACTTGTTGTTGTAAGATGCGAAGGATTGAACGCCTTTGTGTACTCCCTTGTTGTCTCATCTTGAACAATTGATTGGATTTTCATTTTGCTTAAACGTTTTAATTGCCTCCAACTTGTTGTTGTAAGATGCGAAGGATTGAACGCCTTTGTGTACTCCCTTGTTGTCTCATCTTGAACAATTGATTGGATTTTCATTTTGCTTAAACGTTTTAATTGCCTCCAACTTGTTGTTGTAAGATGCGAAGGATTGAACGCCTTTGTGTATGTATGTGTAATAGCAATCAAATTTTTTCCTACGAATAAATTTTTTTTTCAAACTTTCAATTGTTGATATGAGAAGCAAAGGATCGAACGCCTTTGTGTACTCCCTTGTTGTCTCATCTTGAACAATTGATTGGATTTTCATTTTGCTTAAACGTTTTAATTGCCTCCAACTTGTTGTTGTAAGATGCGAAGGATTGAACGCCTTTGTGTATGTATGTGTAATAGCAATCAAATTTTTTCCTACGAATAAATTTTTTTTTCAAACTTTCAATTGTTGATATGAGAAGCAAAGGATCGAACGCCTTTGTGTACTCCCTTGTTGTCTCATCTTGAACAATTGATTGGATTTTCATTTTGCTTAAACGTTTTAATTGCCTCCAACTTGTTGTTGTAAGATGCGAAGGATTGAACGCCTTTGTGTACTCCCTTGTTGTCTCATCTTGAACAATTGATTGGATTTTCATTTTGCTTAAACGTTTTAATTGCCTCCAACTTGTTGTTGTAAGATGCGAAGGATTGAACGCCTTTGTGTACTCCCTTGTTGTCTCATCTTGAACAATTGATTGGATTTTCATTTTGCTTAAACGTTTTAATTGCCTCCAACTTGTTGTTGTAAGATGCGAAGGATTGAACGCCTTTGTGTACTCCCTTGTTGTCTCATCTTGAACAATTGATTGGATTTTCATTTTGCTTAAACGTTTTAATTGCCTCCAACTTGTTGTTGTAAGATGCGAAGGATTGAACGCCTTTGTGTACTCCCTTGTTGTCTCATCTTGAACAATTGATTGGATTTTCATTTTGCTTAAACGTTTTAATTGCCTCCAACTTGTTGTTGTAAGATGCGAAGGATTGAACGCCTTTGTGTACTCCCTTGTTGTCTCATCTTGAACAATTGATTGGATTTTCATTTTGCTTAAACGTTTTAATTGCCTCCAACTTGTTGTTGTAAGATGCGAAGGATTGAACGCCTTTGTGTACTCCCTTGTTGTCTCATCTTGAACAATTGATTGGATTTTCATTTTGCTTAAACGTTTTAATTGCCTCCAACTTGTTGTTGTAAGATGCGAAGGATTGAACGCCTTTGTGTACTCCCTTGTTGTCTCATCTTGAACAATTGATTGGATTTTCATTTTGCTTAAACGTTTTAATTGCCTCCAACTTGTTGTTGTAAGATGCGAAGGATTGAACGCCTTTGTGTACTCCCTTGTTGTCTCATCTTGAACAATTGATTGGATTTTCATTTTGCTTAAACGTTTTAATTGCCTCCAACTTGTTGTTGTAAGATGCGAAGGATTGAACGCCTTTGTGTACTCCCTTGTTGTCTCATCTTGAACAATTGATTGGATTTTCATTTTGCTTAAACGTTTTAATTGCCTCCAACTTGTTGTTGTAAGATGCGAAGGATTGAACGCCTTTGTGTACTCCCTTGTTGTCTCATCTTGAACAATTGATTGGATTTTCATTTTGCTTAAACGTTTTAATTGCCTCCAACTTGTTGTTGTAAGATGCGAAGGATTGAACGCCTTTGTGTACTCCCTTGTTGTCTCATCTTGAACAATTGATTGGATTTTCATTTTGCTTAAACGTTTTAATTGCCTCCAACTTGTTGTTGTAAAGCCGCAGACTGAACTATGTTAGAGAATTGTTTTGTGCATATCTCAATGATACATAGGAAATCCGAAAAATGTTATACATTTCAATCGGTCATTTCATTAATCCTTTCGATTTTTGAACATGCTAACGGATCATTCTTATCCAGTTTCATTTCTCATCACACAAACACAGAAATCACCAACACCATGATATAACGTTTGTACCAACAACTTCGATCTTACATTTTAGTCACCCCTAGGATTTCTTGGGTTGGGCTAATGGTTTGGGTTGATGTTTTGTTGGTTGCAGTTTCTTTATGATTTCTTTTGACATTTAATCAATCAAATGTGTACATAATGACATTGGTTCCCAGTGATGTCATTATGAGGATGAGAAAATATTATGATTGATTCACTAATTGATAAGGAAACAAGGAGAAAAGTTTATGTTTGGTTGTTTTAATTGGGTTTAGGCTTATCAAAGTTCTAGGCTTATCAAAGTTTGTGTATAGGGGCAGAAAATTATTCATGATGTGATAATAGTTTCAGATTTTCACTAGACAATTGGTGATTGAAATTTTGATTTAAAAAAAAGGGGGAATCTGAATTGACGTCAAAGATAAGAATGAAACCGAAGATGAAAAGATTTTCACTCAAGATGCTTCAAAAGTTCAAAGATGCTCCAAAATGTTTATTATCATGGATTGAGGGGGAGCATGATTAATTTGTAAGAATTTCATCCAAATCTCATTCAATTGCTTACTCTCCAAAGTGTTCGAAATGATATGACAAAGATCAAAGCTTCAAAAAGGATCAGAGATTGGTTAGAAGATTCAAGTCAAAGAAGTAAAAGCTTTAAAAGAGTCTTCATTAAACACACTTCATTCAAAGATCTTCAAGTCATCATTATTCTCTTCATTCAAGACTCACACGCATTCATTATTCTCTTCATTCAAGATCACACGCATTCATTATTCTCTTCATTCAAGACTCACACGCATTCATTATTCTCTTCATTCAAGAATCACACGCATTCATTATTCTCTTCATTCAAGACTCACACGCATTCATTATTCTCTTCATTCAAGATACATTGAGATTCATTATTCTCTTCATTCAAGACTCACACGCATTCATTATTCTCTTCATTCAAGACTCACACGCATTCATTATTCTCTTCATTCATGATTCATTATTCTCTTCATTCAAGACTCACACGCATTCATTATTCTCTGTTCTAAAAGAACATTGAGAATCCTCACATGATTTAACTTCAAGAAGTTCAAGACCAAGATCAAGACTGAATCAAGTTCTCCAAAGACAAAAGAGAAAGCTTTGAAGACTTGTTTCAACACCCCAATTGTCTTCACCACCGGGCTCATCAAATTCATTCATACAAGACAATATAATACGTACTTCATTACAATGTATCACTAAGGGGGAGAATGTTAGAAATCCAAAAATAGTGATAAATTGTAATCTAGATTAGAGGAATTTCTTGTTGTTAATTCATAGATAAATGATTACTAAGGTTGAGGGGCTAATTGTGACAATTAGCATAATTGTAGAATAAGACTATAAATAGCCCTCTCATACCTTAGAAATTATAACATTTTTACTCATAACATTTACACATAATTTTTATACCAGTGAATACACACACAGTTACCTTTGATTCTCTCTCAAAACACACACAAACACCAAGAACACACACTATCCAAACCGCCATTGATGAATTGAATTCAGTGATAGAAATCGTGTTATAACAAGGCAAAAGGCCAATGACTCAAGAAGAACTTGAAATTCTTGAAAAAGTAGCCACGGAAAATAATAGGGTTAAAAGTATCAAGCAGGAGGCCGAACTGGTAGGTATCTCGTATGAAGACTATAAGGTGATTTTGGAGATAAAGGAAGCTGATCTTGTTGAGAAACAAAATACCCAAATAACTGAAGATGAAACGTTGGCAAAAGTTTTATCTCAATTTTTAGAAGAGGAAGAATCCATTCTCGTTAACCGCCAAATAAATGATGATGAAATGTTGGCAAAAGCTCTAGCTCAGCAAGAAGAAGATAATCTTTCACAAAGGGAGAAGTCCATTTTCGCCATGTCATCTGAATTGACAATACCTTATTTATTCTTCATGAAAAAGGTAATCTGTTAATGGTACAAATTTATGTTGATGATATTATTTTTGGGTCTACTGATGAAAACATGTGCAAGAAATTTTCTAAAATAATGTCAACTGAATATGAAATGAGTTTGATGGGTGAATTAACATTTTTTCTAGGACTCCAGATTAAACAGACCAGAGATGGTATTTTTATTAATCAAGAAAAATTTGTTAGAGATCTTTTAAAGAAATTTGATATGAACTCTTCACCATCTAAACCAACTCCAATTTCTGCACCACTGACACTGGACTCCGATCCAGATGATAAACCAGTGAACACCACTGTTTACAGAGGTATGGTTGGTTCACTGATGTATTTAACTGCCAGTAGACCAGATATTATGTTTTCAACATGTTTATGTGCCAGATATCAGTCTAATCCAAAGGAATCTCATATGCTTGCTGTAAAGCGCATACTGAAGTACCTTAAGGGTGTCCCCAGTTTGGGTCTTTGGTATCCCAAAGGCTCAGGCATGGATCTAATGGGTTATTCAGATTCAGATCATGCAGGTTGTAAGATAGACAGGAAATCCACTACTGGTGGATGTCATTTCCTTGGTGGCAAACTGGTCAGCTGGACCAGTAAGAAGCAAACTTCAGTTTTATTGTCCACTGCTGAAGCTGAATACGTGTCTGCAGCCAGTTGTTGTGCTCAGATACTCTGGATGAAGAACCAGTTGCTTGATTATGGTATTAAGTACTCAAAGACCCCAATCTTTTGTGATAATACCAGTGCCATTGCTATCTCGAACAATCCAGTCATGCACTCCAAGACGAAGCACATTGATCTCAGGTATCACTTCATTCGTGATCATATTATGAAAAACAACATTGAACTCCATTTTATTCCCACGGACAAACAACTCGCTGACATTTTTACTAAACCTCTGGATGTCAAAACTTTTGAATATCTTGTTGGTGAGTTGGGAATGTTAAACCCTTAAATCTGGAACCTTGGTATTGAACGCCATTGTGTACTACTGAGGATCTTTGATTTAAAGATTTATAAATTTATGACTGCTCAGATATTGAACGCCGTTGTGTACTATCTTTGCATTAATAGATTTCTGGATCAACATTCCAGGGGGAAAGACTTGAAAGATATTTTTGCTCTTAAAAATGTTTTAAGTTCAGGGGGAATTTTTTATTCTTCAGAAAATATTACTGGTACTTTGTAAATATGTCCCTCTCACTGGTAATTGGACAGGTTGAAGTGCATGTTTGAGGTGACTTTTGTCTCCTTGTAAATGTGTCCCTCTCATTTGTCTGTATTAGTTGACGTGCATGTTTGAGGTCACACAGTCTCCTTGTAAATGTGTCCCTCTCATTTGTCTGTATTAGTTGACGTGCATGTTTGAGGTGACTTTTGTCTCCTTGTAAATGTGTCCCTCTCATTTGTCTGTATTAGTTGACGTGCATGTTTGAGGTGACTTTTGTCTCCTTGTAAATGTGTCCCTCTCATTTGTCTGTATTAGTTGACGTGCATGTTTGAGGTGACTTTTGTCTCCTTGTAAATGTGTCCCTCTCATTTGTCTGTATTAGTTGACGTGCATGTTTGAGGTGACTTTTGTCTCCTTGTAAATGTGTCCCTCTCATTTGTCTGTATTAGTTGACGTGCATGTTTGAGGTGACTTTTGTCTCCTTGTAAATGTGTCCCTCTCATTTGTCTGTATTAGTTGACGTGCATGTTTGAGGTGACTTTTGTCTCCTTGTAAATGTGTCCCTCTCATTTGTCTGTATTAGTTGACGTGCATGTTTGAGGTGACTTTTGTCTCCTTGTAAATGTGTCCCTCTCATTTGTCTGTATTAGTTGACGTGCATGTTTGAGGTGACTTTTGTCTCCTTGTAAATGTGTCCCTCTCATTTGTCTGTATTAGTTGACGTGCATGTTTGAGGTGACTTTTGTCTCCTTGTAAATGTGTCCCTCTCATTTGTCTGTATTAGTTGACGTGCATGTTTGAGGTGACTTTTGTCTCCTTGTAAATGTGTCCCTCTCATTTGTCTGTATTAGTTGACGTGCATGTTTGAGGTGACTTTTGTCTCCTTGTAAATGTGTCCCTCTCATTTGTCTGTATTAGTTGACGTGCATGTTTGAGGTGACTTTTGTCTCCTTGTAAATGTGTCCCTCTCATTTGTCTGTATTAGTTGACGTGCATGTTTGAGGTGACTTTTGTCTCCTTGTAAATGTGTCCCTCTCATTTGTCTGTATTAGTTGACGTGCATGTTTGAGGTGACTTTTGTCTCCTTGTAAATGTGTCCCTCTCATTTGTCTGTATTAGTTGACGTGCATGTTTGAGGTGACTTTTGTCTCCTTGTAAATGTGTCCCTCTCATTTGTCTGTATTAGTTGACGTGCATGTTTGAGGTGACTTTTGTCTCCTTGTAAATGTGTCCCTCTCATTTGTCTGTATTAGTTGACGTGCATGTTTGAGGTGACTTTTGTCTCCTTGTAAATGTGTCCCTCTCATTTGTCTGTATTAGTTGACGTGCATGTTTGAGGTGACTTTTGTCTCCTTGTAAATGTGTCCCTCTCATTTGTCTGTATTAGTTGACGTGCATGTTTGAGGTGACTTTTGTCTCCTTGTAAATGTGTCCCTCTCATTTGTCTGTATTAGTTGACGTGCATGTTTGAGGTGACTTTTGTCTCCTTGTAAATGTGTCCCTCTCATTTGTCTGTATTAGTTGACGTGCATGTTTGAGGTGACTTTTGTCTCCTTGTAAATGTGTCCCTCTCATTTGTCTGTATTAGTTGACGTGCATGTTTGAGGTACATTCTTCTCCTATATATACCCACTTTCACTTTCAATTGCATTTACTTCGAACATATTTACTCCCCAAATCCTTAAAATTCCTTCATTTACTTCAATTCATTCAATTTCCAATCATAATCATCTCTCATATTTACTCCATTTCCATTCAATTCTTCATCAAATCTTCATCAAAACCCTAAATATTCAATTTCATCTTCATCTATTAATATTCAAATGGCACCAAGACAATCTAACTCTCCTAAAAATCTGCTTGCTGCAGAATATGCTCCGGTTGCCAATGTTGAAAAGGCACCCCATATTACTCTTGAGGCTAAGGCCATAAGGATAAATATGAATAACTGGATGGCAAAACTCTCACTTTCCAGTGTTCATAATGCCCGATCCATTATTGGGAGACTAAATACATTCTTTCTCTCATGTCCATTATATGGTGCTTTGACCTTAAATCCAGGGAGGATGTACCACGATTATCTATGTGAATTCTGGTACTCTGCAATTTATAATGATGAAACTTCATCAATTACTTATACTCTCAAGGGAGGTACCAGATCCTTGAGTTTCTCTGTTAGTTTACTCAGGTCTGTTCTACAATTGAATTATTTTGAACAGAATGAGTTGCCCATCGAACTTCCCTCTGGTATAAATTTCAGGGAAGTATGCAGATTGATGGGGCACACAGAAATTATGGATGAGCATGGCCAGCTATCCAGAAAGGGAACAGTCTACATGAGCAGGCTGACAGACTCATGGAGATTCTTCTTCACGCACATTGTTGAATGTTTGGGAGGCAGTTCTGGAGGGTTGGACCAGATAAATCAGACTCATCTCCAGATTGCCTACTGCCTCTGGTTTGGTTATAGAGTGGATTTTGCTCAGATCCTGTTTGATGATCTGGTAGAGCGTCTTAAAGTGAAAGGTAGAAAAGCCTTTGTTCCATATATCCGTTTTCTTTCACTGTTGTTTAAAAGCGCTCTAGGAGACCAGTACGATTTTGAAACTACTCACTTTTCTGTGAGTGAGTATATGAGGGATCTGACCAACCTAAGATCTCCACTGAATGAGGTAGATATTCCTCAGTCCATGCTCTCTTTTCAAAGGGAAGAAGTAGAAGTGGCTCCAGGTAGAGGTCAAGTTGGTGAAGGACCCTCTGGTGACCAAGATGTTCAGATTATAGAAGCTGTACAACCCATCAGACAAGTGGCTCCTGAAGGTCAACAACCAAATGTTGAGCCTTCCAGACGACCAAGATCAAATAGGCGTCTGATGAGAGATGGAGTTCAGGTGAATCCAGAAAGACATCCTGGTGATGTAATGAACATTGATGGGTCTCCTATTTTTGAAGAGGAGAATGTTGAAAATATACAAGTTATTGAGCAGACAGAAAATGTTGTACAGACTGTCGTGCAAGAAGAAAATGTGGCTCAGATTGTTGAGCAGGTAGAACAAATTGTTCAGGCTGATGAACAAGTATCTGGTGAGCAAGAGGCTCGAATCGATTTGAATGTTGAAGCAAGTGAACAGGCTGGTGAACTGGTTGGTGCTCAGGCTGGTGATACAACTGTTGGTGAAATGTTTTGGGATGAGGCTGATTCTCCCATGTCAGAAGATCAGAATTTTGATGTCAATATGAACTTTCTGGGTGAGGATGTTGTACAAGTTGAAAGTCTACCAGAAATGCCACCACCCCCACCAGACTCAAACATGCCACCACCACCACCACCTCAATTCCAGAAACCACTCCTTACTTTAATCCACTCACCAATCCAAACTTCACAATCTCAACCTCCACCACACCACCACCACCACCACCACCACCACCACCACCACCACCACCACCACCACCACCACCACCACCACCACCACCACCACCACCACCACCACCACCACCACCACCACCACCACCACCACCACCACCACCACCACCACCACCACCACCACCACCACCACCACCACCACCACCACCACCACCACCACCACCACCACCACCACCACCACCACCACCACCACCACCACCACCACCACCACCACCACCACCACCACCACCACCACCACCACCACCACCACCACCACCACCACCACCACCACCACCACCACCACCACCACCACCACCACCACCACCACCACCACCACCACCACCACCACCACCACCACCACCACCACCACCACCACCACCACCACCACCACCACCACCACCACCACCACCACCACCACCACCACCACCACCACCACCACCACCACCACCACCACCACCACCACCACCACCACCACCACCACCACCACCACCACCACCACCACCACCACCACCACCACCACCACCACCACCACCACCACCACCACCACCACCACCACCACCACCACCACCACCACCACCACCACCACCACCACCACCACCACCACCACCACCACCACCACCACCACCACCACCACCACCACCACCACCACCACCACCACCACCACCACCACCACCACCACCACCACCACCACCACCACCACCACCACCACCACCACCACCACCACCACCACCACCACCACCACCACCACCACCACCACCACCACCACCACCACCACCACCACCACCACCACCACCACCACCACCACCACCACCACCACCACCACCACCACCACCACCACCACCACCACCACCACCACCACCACCACCACCACCACCACCACCACCACCACCACCACCACCACCACCACCACCACCACCACCACCACCACCACCACTCACCACCACCACTTTTAGCCACCATCACTATCAACCACCACAACTTCTCCATCCTCCACTATGACCCAACCACCACTTCCCTCACCCTCTCCCTCCTACAAACCACCACCACAAACTGCACCACCACCACCACCACCACCACCACCATAATGTTGAAGCAGGTGAACAGGCTGGTGATACAACTGTTGGTGAAATGTTTTGGGATGAGGCTGATTCTCCCATGTCAGAAGATCAGAATTTTGATGTCAATATGAACTTTCTGGGTGAGGATGTTGTACAAGTTGAAAGTCTACCAGAAATGCCACCACCTCCACCAGAAACAAATATGCCGCCACCAGAATCAGAAATGCCACCACCCCCACCAGACTCAAACATGCCACCACCACCACCACCTTCAATTCCAGAAAATACTCAATACTTCACTCCTCCAACCATTCAAACTTCACAATCTCAACCTCCACCACTTGAAACTCCAGTCAACGTATCTGAACAACGTGTGCTGGACTCAACAGTTTTTACTGATGAAACTGCAACTGAAGAGGTCTGGGCACAAGTACCCTTAATGAACAGAATGACTTCAAACCTTGAACCTCCCAGTGGTCTCTCCACTTCGTCTTCAGCCGAGGTCCAAGGCCTTTTAAGTAAGGTGGCGGACCTGGAGAGATCACTCCAGTCATCATCTCAGGTTGTTTCCGATTTTAAATCTTTATTATCAAACAATCTAGCATCTGAAATGAATATATTTGCTGGGAATGAAAAGCTTGTTTTTGAGAAGCTGGATGAGCTGGTACTGGCCACTAATAACAACACTGAAAACATCAAAGTGGCAGTCCAGGGATTGGAGACAGGGCTGGTGAATGCTGTTCAGACTGCAGTGAAAGGTGAACTTGTTCAACCACTGACAGGTCTGAAGGATGAGGTTCAGAAGTTGGTTACTAGGGTTAGTTCATTGGAAAGCAGGCCCACACTTGATCAGGCTGCTGTTGTTAGCACGATTAGTGATGAATGTGCAAAGAAGTTCAGACTTAGTATGTTGAAAGAAATATCTGAAGAAATTTCTGGGTCTGTTCTTCGAACTATTCAAGATGGGCTGTTACCCCAAGTGGAGAAGTTGATAGAAAAAGAATTGCCAAAGCACTTGCCTCAAGAAGTTGAAAATGTTAAAAAGGAAGTGCAGGCACTCCGAAAGAATGTGAATGATACAACTCCAGTGACTGGAAGAACTTTTGGTGCACTGGACAGACACATGCTAGAACAATTATGGAATGATCTCAAGTCCAAAACTGGTGATCATTCCAAGGGGGAAAAGTCGTCTGGTGTCCAAGAAGGTTTGATTAGAAAGAAGAAAGAAGTTGTGGCCAGTGCTGTTGAAAAGGCCTTTGCTACTGAAAGCATTGTGCAACAAAAACAAGTGACTGGTACTGATGCCAGTGCACGATTAGCACAGAGAGCATTTGGCACTGAAGCCACTGAAGAAGCTGCTGGTACTGAAGCACTGAAGAAGCTGCTGGTACTGAAGCCAGTGAGCCCCAGTTTGAATCTTTCCCAGATATACCAACTACTCTGAAGTCTGTTAAAGGAAAAGAACAAATGGTATCTGGAGAAGAAGAGCAAACTGTTGAAGAATCATCAGAGTTTCCCACTGCTGATGATGAAACCTCTAAGAAGCTGGAACAACAATGCATAATGATTGAAATCTTCAAGAGAAATCAAAGAGATGAACTGCTGGCCCATCATAGGGAGATGGCAACTATGGGGACTCTGGATTCTTATAATGCTGGCAGGTTGGGCATAAACATTGATGTGTACAAAAAGATGAAGGAAGACCCCAGAGTTCATCAATGTCTGAATGCATTGAATGATGTTCATGTACGCTCCTTTTACGCTGAAGAAGAACAAATTTATGATTCAATAATTTATAGTGTTAGTGTACCAGAACTTATCAGGCAGAGAAAGGAGGAACTGGTGAACCTCCAGAAGAAGATAAGGAAAAATGCTGGTGCTCTGGAGTTAGAGTACAGGAAGAAATTGACTGGCTTACCTAAGCTTACTGCCAAACAGCTCAAAGCAATTAAAGATGCAGATGTGAGCACATTCATTCCCCTGGACACTTCTCTGAAAATCAATCGTCAACAACTCCAGTCTGCTGTAGAACAACAGAGAATGTCAAAGGAAACTGAAGCAATGATCCAGACAGCCAAATGGAAAGACAAGTATAATGAAATGTTGAATTTCAGGGCTGATGCTAGAAGGATCACTGGTGCAGAGATTAAGCTTGCTGATAATCATGAAGGTATGTCAAAGTTTGAAATAAAGTTGACCAGGGAAGGTAACTTTACTGATGAAAGAAAGAGTACTTCAGTCCAGGCGTTTGGATGGACTGAACTGAAGGAGATTGCCTTAACGTTCAGGGGGAAGACAGATTTGTCGACTGAAGTTAAAGCATTTCTGAAGAGGGTTGAGAAGGTATGGAGAAGAAAGCAACAGATGGAAGTTGCAATAGGCATGAAATCACCAGAATCAGTACCATCTTCTCCATCACCAAAGAGAAAGGCTTCTGAAGATGCTCCAGGACAGACATCGAAGAGAAGGGCCTGACTCTTATATCATTTACTTATTGTAATTTATCGTTTGATAAAAATTGTAACTATTTATCAGTTGATGTATGTAATATTAGTTGCAGTTTTTAATTCATAAAAGTAAATGATCAGATTTAGTCTAAGTTAGTATTAAAAGATGAAACTGGAACACTGATGATCTATAAAGTGTTTTCCAGTAACTTAGATTTTTTAGACTAAGTCAAAACTTGTGTTTTTCAAGCATACAAAGTTGTATAGATTTAAGCTTGAAAACACTTGCATTATTTCTAAACAAATAGGGGGAATTTGTTAGGTCCAGATTTACCGGACTCGCTCCAGACTCGACTACTGGAGCCTTACTGAAGATCTGTCCAGAAATGATAAATACTGGACCTACTCCAGACTTGGAATCTGGAGTCCCTCTGAAGATTTGTTCAGAAATAATGGAAGACCAGTGAGCAAATACTTGTATAGGAAATCTGGAGTATTCTCCAGATTAGCTCACTGGACTTCACCCCAGTCCAGATCTATTCTACTGAAGACATTCTCACTAAAGTCAAAGACTGAAGTCTGAAGAAAGAAGACTGACAAACAGTGGAGCCCACTGACAGTCTTACCAGATCTCCCGACTGGAGCCTTTATTAGTGTTCTAGACCTTACAAGTCTGAACACTGATATCGAGGAATTGACTTTATGCCTTTACACACTTTTACCCGGACATCCCAATTGTCTATTGATAAAAGTACATACGTGTGTAAAGGTGGTTGGTTAAAAGGACTTTATCCTTGTACCTTAACCAATGCATTTAATAACCTTGTCGGTTCATTAAATGCATGCAACCATATTTGTACGGCAAATAAATTCATTGTTGAATTTATCTGCCTATAAATACAAAGTCATATTTCTCATTCAAATTACTTTTTAGCAATTTGGTGAACTTGCTTAAATACTCTCGATCTAAACAGTTATACTTCACAACTCTAAGTATATCGATCTAAGGAGATTATTTAGCAAGTATAGATCACTTGTATTTCAAAGATTGTTTAGATAATTACATACTTGTAATATCTAGGTTCCGCAACAATCTTGTATTTTGTTTATCATCAATAAAGAAAATACACTTGAAAATTACATTCGTGTTCCATCATTTATTTACTTGTTTAAATATTGCTTAAAGTCGTTTATTGCTTTATTTATATTCTTGCATTTATATTTAAAGTAATACTAGTCCGATTCTAGTTCATACTTGACTTGTTATTTTACACTCGTGGGTTAAACCATCGTGTAAGGGACTTTACATATTATTGAGAATGTTTCTTGCATATTTATTATGTCAGTTGCCTGACAAATATTTATTGTAGATAAAAAGAACTCAAGAGAATCATGGACGCATGGCAAAACCCGATGATTGGTACTAGTGAATGGGGAACATCAATTGATGACTCTTGCCAAGAATGGCTTCTCCAAAATACAATACCGACATCACAGCTAGAACCCCCAACAAAAAATGTCGGTGCATTGTTCTCAAATCCTATTGATGAAATTCATCATGGGGCCTCATCTTCTAACCTAATAGAACCTTTTCATCAAAACTGGTTTTTCGATACCCAGAACCGACATTCCAGTTGGAATCAACATTCCAACCAGAACCAACATTCCAACCAGAACCTTCCAACCAGAACCAACATTCCAACCAGAACCTTCTGAGGAGGGTAACAGGGCACAGGAAAACGACCAATGTCAGACTTGCCCACACTATCCCCCAATCCAATTAGTGACACATATTATGAGGTCTCAACCTCGAACATGGTAGGACCGATTGATACGATAATGAATCACGGACCAGAGTTTGAGAGGCTCGTAGAAGACTCATGGGCTTATATTTGCAAGCATTATAGCCGTAAGAAAAAATCCGTAGAAGTATCGTCCTCGAAAGCCCAAAGAAATGTAAGGTCGAGAAGGTCTTACCAGTTTGTGAAACCTAATACTACTTTGGTAGTATTTGGAGAAGAAATGAACATATCAGAGATGCCAACACCGATATGCACATGCACAGGGATACCTAGGACCTGTCGCGGGTGGAGTACAGAGGGATGGACCTCCACTTGTTGTACAACTGCTCTTTCCATGTATCCGTTGCCAACATATGTCGGGCCAAGTCGTTTATTGCTTTATTTATATTCTTGCATTTATATTTAAAGTAATACTAGTCCGATTCTAGTTCATACTTGACTTGTTATTTTACACTCGTGGGTTAAACCATCGTGTAAGGGACTTTACATATTATTGAGAATGTTTCTTGCATTTATATTTAAAGTAATACTAGTCCGATTCTAGTTCATACTTGACTTGTTATTTTACACTCGTGGGTTAAACCATCGTGTAAGGGACTTTACATATTATTGAGAATGTTTCTTGCATATTTATTATGTCAGTTGCCTGACAAATATTTATTGTAGATAAAAAGAACTCAAGAGAATCATGGACGCATGGCAAAACCCGATGATTGGTACTAGTGAATGGGGAACATCAATTGATGACTCTTGCCAAGAATGGCTTCTCCAAAATACAATACCGACATCACAGCTAGAACCCCCAACAAAAAATGTCGGTGCATTGTTCTCAAATCCTATTGATGAAATTCATCATGGGGCCTCATCTTCTAACCTAATAGAACCTTTTCATCAAAACTGGTTTTTCGATACCCAGAACCGACATTCCAGTTGGAATCAACATTCCAACCAGAACCAACATTCCAACCAGAACCTTCTGAGGAGGGTAACAGGGCACGAGGAAAACGACCAATGTCAGACTTGCCCACACTATCCCCCAATCCAATTAGTGACACATATTATGAGGTCTCAACCTCGAACATGGTAGGACCGATTGATACGATAATGAATCACGGACCAGAGTTTGAGAGGCTCGTAGAAGACTCATGGGCTTATATTTGCAAGCATTATAGCCGTAAGAAAAAATCCGTAGAAGTATCGTCCTCGAAAGCCCAAAGAAATGTAAGGTCGAGAAGGTCTTACCAGTTTGTGAAACCTAATACTACTTTGGTAGTATTTGGAGAAGAAATGAACATATCAGAGATGCCAACACCGATATGCACATGCACAGGGATACCTAGGACCTGTCGCGGGTGGAGTACAGAGGGATGGAC
This sequence comes from Erigeron breviscapus, assembly GCA_034093135.1. Taxonomy (NCBI): domain Eukaryota; kingdom Viridiplantae; phylum Streptophyta; class Magnoliopsida; order Asterales; family Asteraceae; genus Erigeron; species Erigeron breviscapus. The sequence continues at coordinate 72,525,808 of CM067168.1, forward strand.
CTCCACTTGTTGTACAACTGCTCTTTCCATGTATCCGTTGCCAACATATGTCGGGCCAAGTCGTATTGTAAGGTTGCCGGGGAGAGGAATGGATGGTGGTACATTCAAAAAGGTCATAGAGGAATTGTTGTTAGCAGGGTACGATCTCGATTATCCAATTGACTTGAAGGATCATTGGGTTAAACTTGGGACTAACAAGTATGCAGTGAATAGATAAATGTGTGATCTTCTTAGAATCGGAAATTTGGCTACTTAAACTATAAAGTAGGATTACATAAACAGTTATTGATTTTTGCATGTCTATATCCCTCTTTTCTTTATTGCGAAACATGTTCATAGTCAATACTTTTATTATCGCTTATATTAAGATAGACTGATAAAGCTATCCTACTTTATCTTGTTCCATCCAGATCCAGATGTCTTATTTGTTGACTGCCATTTTGAAAGATTATTTTCATTTGACGTTATTGCTTACGTTATATAAGCGAATAGTACCTCCCAGTAAAATCATGTATTCTTACTCTAGGTACAAGGCCAATATAAGGTGAAATCTACGAGACTTGATTCCTGCATATAATCACTTAAGTTCATAATCTTCTACTACTATCCTGTTTGCTCTTTTCTAGCCATTTTTTTGAACACATTCGTTAATTTATTAACTCAAGCTCAACGTTCATACAAACGCCTCTTAACACACTAGATCACATAATATTTCATAGTATCTTAATTTACTTGAACATCATAGTCTCAAAATGCTCGCATGTTAGTCACACAAGTAGTTAATGCTCTCATTCCGACATATCACACATAAATCCTATCTTTACACTAATGCAAAAGTACTAATGTTCTAGGGGAAATCATTATGTATCATGCCATCATACCAAGTTCACTTCAATAATTTATCATCAATACAAGTACTCAGGTTCAACATGTCACACAATCAAGTAACTAACACAAGTGGTTCAAAGTATAATCCGAATCCGATATGCCCTCTAGTTATTGACCGGGTTTGTATACAGGGTGTACCAGCGGCTAACCCTCAACCCAGTCAACTTCCATTAAGCATATCAGTTCCTTATTATACCCTAAACCAAGCGTGTGCAATCCGTGATGTCATTAACTTGTTATAATACCGGGTAACCATAAAATAGTTGATGAGGCTCTTTTAGGGTTGCCACAATGTTATATCAAGTTAACGCCATAACTTCATTTTTCCCTAATTCATCAAACTATTATCAATCAATAACAACAATCCATCTCAATCATAATCAAGTTCAATCAATGAACACATTAACCACATTGTACTCAAGTCATCACATAAATGGTCTTGTTTACGAACTCACAATGTACACCTTTTTGGGTTCACATAATTCACGTTGCACACAAAATTTTTAACCATGCATGCTATATGAAGAGTTTTAACTTATGCCGTAGTATAGGTCAAACCGCTTAATTCTCTACGACCACGCATGGGCCACCATTCTGTAACACCCCGAGCTGGGCCCGGAATATTACGGAAATTATATAGCACACAGTGGAATTATCGTAGAACATAAACTATATGAACATATTGGACTCAGTAAATCCAACTTATTAAGTCGTGTACAAACACACATTAAATAAAAAGCATATAACCATCATACGTTTACAAACGAACACAAAAGATAATAATAGATCCTAAACATGATGCAAAGGTTGGGCAAATGAATCCTTGATCCATCTAAGTCCAAGCCCTGATTCAGAAGCAACATCATTTAAGCATCACATCCATGGTTCACCTGATTTCCTGAAAAGTGTACTAAACAAGGTCAACACTAGGTTGGTGAGTTCGTAGTAATGGTTCACAAGGAACCATCGTCAATAGCAACAACATATGTAATAATAACGTCAAACAATGTACTCACTATAAACCCATGTACGTTACCTGTCAAACAATTGAGATTAACATATCGTTCAACCTTATCACATAAATAATCGACATCAAATGATACAAGATAGTTCGTATACAATTAAGTACAAATGTTATCATTACCAGTAAATGTATCGTATATACGTCAATGTCATGTAATGTATTAAATGTATATAAATGCCAATACGTGCATCATATGTGTATCAATGTCATGCAATGTACCTCAAAATCATCAAGTATTACAATACTTGGTCCACATCGTGGTGTAAATCATATCAAATCATCAAGTATGGCCAATACTTGGCATCAAGTACTTGTAAGTACTCGGTCCACCTCGTGGTGTTAATCATATCAATAACAAGTCCATATGTCCAACAAATCAAACATTCAACCAACAATCAAACTATACGTACATATACTTAGGAGGATTCTACTTTCAACGAGTCCTAGATGCTTATATATAGGGTCACCCGCAACCTTCCCACCACATCTAAAACCCTTTGAAGGCATAACCGACTTCCATGTATGTACGACTAACCTAAATAATCCCAATATCACAATCATATGCGTAAACCATCAAATAATCAATCAAAACCATCCATCAATCAAACAATCAATCAGATAATCAATAAGCCGTAAATCAAATCAACCAAACAATCAAATAAGCATGTATGTGTACACTTTTCAGCTCAATTGAGTAGGGAGCTACGAAACTCACCTTAGTTGCAGTAGCGATTAAGTGCAGTAGATAATCCTCGTGATGCGTTAACCTAAATCATATAAAGTATAATTCATTTAATAAATAATTATACTAATGTTTTATTTAGTTATTTTATATTTATCATTAAATTGTTGTATTTATATGAATTACAGTTTCAGTCCCTGATGTCTTGGAAAATAACAGTTCTGCAATATTCACAGTTTTAGTGTTATAGATAACCCATTTTGTAGTTATCTCAAAAGAGTCATTAATTAGTTCAGTAAGAAACTGGTGGAAAAAGGACTAAAACTGTAAACAGTTTAACGGTTTAGGACCAAAACTGTCAGAAAATCTAACGGTGATAACGGACAGATTTATAATCTTGTATTCTTGTTTCAAGTTTGTTACGAGAAACTTATAAATAATTAAATAACCTGTTGTGTGTATATTCCAGGTGGTGGATGATGGCAGAAGGTGGTGACTCACGGCGGTTCTTCGGTGGTTAACTAGAAAACGAAAGGAAACCGTTTAGGGTTTTTAATCATGAATGAACAAGCATAGACCGACCTAAGATGATTTGTTAAGAACCTTGAACGTCTCCTGTTCACTGCTCAAATGTCAAGTGGTGGTGAATAGGTGGTGAGTGTGCGTGACTTGGCAGCAGCAGTAGCATTTCATGGTGGTGGTTGTACTAAAAACGAGCAGCAGCAGACCAAAAGTGGTAGTGGTTTCTTGCATGGTAACCGTAGCTAAATAGCAGTAGTATTAGGAGTATTAGTAACAGCCGCAACAACAAGAGAAGGAGAGGGAGGAAGAAAGGTGTTGGTTCGCTAAACAGTAGCAGCAACCATTTAACAGCAGTGGTTCGAGCAGTATGGTGGGGGCTGGATGACAGGAAAACAGAAGCAGCGGCAACAATTTGCAGCAGTAGTTTGGTGATGGTTATTTGCGAGCAGTAGCGGCGGGAGAGTGTTAGCAGTAGTAGTAGTAGTAGTAGTAGTAGTAGTAGTAGTAGTAGTAGTAGTAGTAGTAGTAGTAGTAGTAGTAGTAGTAGTAGTAGTAGTAGTAGTAGTAGTAGTAGTAGTAGTAGTAGTAGTAGTAGTAGTAGTAGTAGTAGTAGTAGTAGTAGTAGTAGTAGTAGTAGTAGTAGTAGTAGTAGTAGTAGTAGTAGTAGTAGTAGTAGTAGTAGTAGTAGTAGTAGTAGTAGTAGTAGTAGTAGTAGTAGTAGTAGTAGTAGTAGTAGTAGTAGTAGTAGTAGTAGTAGTAGTAGTAGTAGTAGTAGTAGTAGTAGTAGTAGTAGTAGTAGTAGTAGTAGTAGTAGTAGTAGTAGTAGTAGTAGTAGTAGTAGTAGTAGTAGTAGTAGTAGTAGTAGTAGTAGTAGTAGTAGTAGTAGTAGTAGTAGTAGTAGTAGTAGTAGTAGTAGTAGTAGTAGTAGTAGTAGTAGTAGTAGTAGTAGTAGTAGTAGTAGTAGTAGTAGTAGTAGTAGTAGTAGTAGTAGTAGTAGTAGTAGTAGTAGTAGTAGTAGTAGTAGTAGTAGTAGTAGTAGTAGTAGTAGTAGTAGTAGTAGTAGTAGTAGTAGTAGTAGTAGTAGTAGTAGTAGTAGTAGTAGTAGTAGTAGTAGTAGTAGTAGTAGTAGTAGTAGTAGTAGTAGTAGTAGTAGTAGTAGTAGTAGTAGTAGTAGTAGTAGTAGTAGTAGTAGTAGTAGTAGTAGTAGTAGTAGTAGTAGTAGTAGTAGTAGTAGTAGTAGTAGTAGTAGTAGTAGTAGTAGTAGTAGTAGTAGTAGTAGTAGTAGTAGTAGTAGTAGTAGTAGTAGTAGTAGTAGTAGTAGTAGTAGTAGTAGTAGTAGTAGTAGTAGTAGTAGTAGTAGTAGTAGTAGTAGTAGTAGTAGTAGTAGTAGTAGTAGTAGTAGTAGTAGTAGTAGTAGTAGTAGTAGTAGTAGTAGTAGTAGTAGTAGTAGTAGTAGTAGTAGTAGTAGTAGTAGTAGTAGTAGTAGTAGTAGTAGTAGTAGTAGTAGTAGTAGTAGTAGTAGTAGTAGTAGTAGTAGTAGTAGTAGTAGTAGTAGTAGTAGTAGTAGTAGTAGTAGTAGTAGTAGTAGTAGTAGTAGTAGTAGTAGTAGTAGTAGTAGTAGTAGTAGTAGTAGTAGTAGTAGTAGTAGTAGTAGTAGTAGTAGTAGTAGTAGTAGTAGTAGTAGTAGTAGTAGTAGTAGTAGTAGTAGTAGTAGTAGTAGTAGTAGTAGTAGTAGTAGTAGTAGTAGTAGTAGTAGTAGTAGTAGTAGTAGTAGTAGTAGTAGTAGTAGTAGTAGTAGTAGTAGTAGTAGTAGTAGTAGTAGTAGTAGTAGTAGTAGTAGTAGTAGTAGTAGTAGTAGTAGTAGTAGTAGTAGTAGTAGTAGTAGTAGTAGTAGTAGTAGTAGTAGTAGTAGTAGTAGTAGTAGTAGTAGTAGTAGTAGTAGTAGTAGTAGTAGTAGTAGTAGTAGTAGTAGTAGTAGTAGTAGTAGTAGTAGTAGTAGTAGTAGTAGTAGTAGTAGTAGTAGTAGTAGTAGTAGTAGTAGTAGTAGTAGTAGTAGTAGTAGTAGTAGTAGTAGTAGTAGTAGTAGTAGTAGTAGTAGTAGTAGTAGTAGTAGTAGTAGTAGTAGTAGTAGTAGTAGTAGTAGTAGTAGTAGTAGTAGTAGTAGTAGTAGTAGTAGTAGTAGTAGTAGTAGTAGTAGTAGTAGTAGTAGTAGTAGTAGTAGTAGTAGTAGTAGTAGTAGTAGTAGTAGTAGTAGTAGTAGTAGTAGTAGTAGTAGTAGTAGTAGTAGTAGTAGTAGTAGTAGTAGTAGTAGTAGTAGTAGTAGTAGTAGTAGTAGTAGTAGTAGTAGTAGTAGTAGTAGTAGTAGTAGTAGTAGTAGTAGTAGTAGTAGTAGTAGTAGTAGTAGTAGTAGTAGTAGTAGTAGTAGTAGTAGTAGTAGTAGTAGTAGTAGTAGTAGTAGTAGTAGTAGTAGTAGTAGTAGTAGTAGTAGTAGTAGTAGTAGTAGTAGTAGTAGTAGTAGTAGTAGTAGTAGTAGTAGTAGTAGTAGTAGTAGTAGTAGTAGTAGTAGTAGTAGTAGTAGTAGTAGTAGTAGTAGTAGTAGTAGTAGTAGTAGTAGTAGTAGTAGTAGTAGTAGTAGTAGTAGTAGTAGTAGTAGTAGTAGTAGTAGTAGTAGTAGTAGTAGTAGTAGTAGTAGTAGTAGTAGTAGTAGTAGTAGTAGTAGTAGTAGTAGTAGTAGTAGTAGTAGTAGTAGTAGTAGTAGTAGTAGTAGTAGTAGTAGTAGTAGTAGTAGTAGTAGTAGTAGTAGTAGTAGTAGTAGTAGTAGTAGTAGTAGTAGTAGTAGTAGTAGTAGTAGTAGTAGTAGTAGTAGTAGTAGTAGTAGTAGTAGTAGTAGTAGTAGTAGTAGTAGTAGTAGTAGTAGTAGTAGTAGTAGTAGTAGTAGTAGTAGTAGTAGTAGTAGTAGTAGTAGTAGTAGTAGTAGTAGTAGTAGTAGTAGTAGTAGTAGTAGTAGTAGTAGTAGTAGTAGTAGTAGTAGTAGTAGTAGTAGTAGTAGTAGTAGTAGTAGTAGTAGTAGTAGTAGTAGTAGTAGTAGTAGTAGTAGTAGTAGTAGTAGTAGTAGTAGTAGTAGTAGTAGTAGTAGTAGTAGTAGTAGTAGTAGTAGTAGTAGTAGTAGTAGTAGTAGTAGTAGTAGTAGTAGTAGTAGTAGTAGTAGTAGTAGTAGTAGTAGTAGTAGTAGTAGTAGTAGTAGTAGTAGTAGTAGTAGTAGTAGTAGTAGTAGTAGTAGTAGTAGTAGTAGTAGTAGTAGTAGTAGTAGTAGTAGTAGTAGTAGTAGTAGTAGTAGTAGTAGTAGTAGTAGTAGTAGTAGTAGTAGTAGTAGTAGTAGTAGTAGTAGTAGTAGTAGTAGTAGTAGTAGTAGTAGTAGTAGTAGTAGTAGTAGTAGTAGTAGTAGTAGTAGTAGTAGTAGTAGTAGTAGTAGTAGTAGTAGTAGTAGTAGTAGTAGTAGTAGTAGTAGTAGTAGTAGTAGTAGTAGTAGTAGTAGTAGTAGTAGTAGTAGTAGTAGTAGTAGTAGTAGTAGTAGTAGTAGTAGTAGTAGTAGTAGTAGTAGTAGTAGTAGTAGTAGTAGTAGTAGTAGCAGAAGCACATCATCGAATGAAGAATCACTTCCGGAGATAGTGATCTTGTTCTCATTGGCATCGAGAGGACCACCAATGGTTCCCATTGCTGCACATGGGGCTAACATGACTACCTTAAAGACATCCATGTAACCTATAGGATGCCTCTGTCCAAGGACAGATGCAGACACAGATCCTGCAGGTGTAATGTTTTGTGTAGAGGATTGCCCTTCAACAGAGGTGTGTTGTTGCACCAAAGTATCCTTAGGGAGAATTATTGAGGCCTGTACCCCTCCTTGTGATCTAGAAGGGGCATTGGCAGCCAGTGCAGACTCAGAGTGTAAGAGAAAAGGAGTCTAATCAGCTTGGGGAGGAGAAACAGTGTCACAAGTGCGTTCGATACTTCTCTTCTTTGGCTGACCATCCTCAGAATTGATGTGCATTGACTCTGACTCATTTTGGATCTGGACCGGATCCACTGTTGTCCCTTTAATGATATCATCAACCTTTTGGGAGGTTGATGATGGCGATTTAGGTGGCGATACAGTATGACCTTGGGAGGAGGTCTTTCTTTCAATACCTTCACCCTTCTTAGAGGGTTAGGTAGCAGTGGGTGTTCCCTTTAACTCGTCTACACTCTTTTGGGAGAGTGCAGATGGGCGTGGTGAATTCGGCTTATCAGCTTGGGTGGCAGAGTCAGCTTTGGAACGTTTCTTAGCAGCCAATGCACCTTGGGGGACTTCAATTGATGGTGTTGCATTGTCAACCCCAGAAGCTGATACAACATTTCTCTTTGATCTTTTCTTTTTCACACTGTGAGGCACTAAGTCCTCAACAATGGGTCTTTTAGATTTGGATTTTGAAAGAGTGGATGAGGGTGTGGCTAGGGTGGCTGATGATGTGGCCAACCCTTCACCCTCTTCAGGAGGAGAAGAATGAATAGATTTAGAAGAGTTTGAGGGTTCAGAAGCATGTGTACTTGGGTCCCCCTGATTAGCAGATTGAGTGTCAGACTCAGATCGCATCGAAGAAGGGACAACTTCCTCATTTGCTTCTTTTTCCCTTGCTCTTTGCCTGCTGAAATCAAGGTAAATCTGCATTGCTGGGGTCAGACCTTGCGCAGTTACTTTGGGACTATTGAAATTGTTATTATTTATGGCCTTACATTCCACAGTCTGACCAGTTGCCAGACTGAAATCATTATCAAGAATGGCTTCAATAATGAGTGCAAGAATCCTTCCATAAGGTATGGTAAGACTCTTATTATTGACTCGACTAACTAAGTCTCTAAAAAATACTGCAGCAAAATCTATTCTATTCATAGTGACCATTGCATGAAAAATTTGCAATTCTAAAGCATTAGGTTGGTCAAAGCTGCCTGCCTTTACTTGCAAAGATTTTGAAATTGTACTTAAAAGGTAATTCCAAATACCAGTTAGATATTTCATTTTTACTACTGAAGCCAATGGACCAGTATAACCAACATCTTGTAAAACACTTTTGGCTTCAGTATGAGACACTAGACTTTCATAAATATCTTCTGGCATATAAGACAGCTCAAACGCAGACCTAATCCTCTGTAAAGAAATATATACCTTTTTCTCACCATTGAGGATAGTGCCAAAGATTGCAGGATCTCCCTTCTTGTTCTGACCCACATAACAGCTTGCCCAAAACTCACACAAGAGATCTTTGAACACCATATCTGGCTTTTCAATCAACATCTTGCCAAAAGGATGATGCCATAAAAATGCCACAATCTCATCATATCCTTCAGCCCAAGAAGGAGGATGAACATTGGCAGAGACGAGATTGACTATCTTGATTTTACCAGTATCAAGATCAGCCGGAACAACCACTACCTTATTTCCCACCACATAAGGTGAAAGCTTATTAGCGCTTACCGGAGCTGGGTATTGGACACCAGATTCAGAAGAAGAATCTGATTGAGAATTATTAGAAGAAGTAGAAACAGATGATGATGCCATTTGTAAAAAGATTTTAGAAAAAGAATTTTAAACGAAATAAAACAGTATACAGATTTGAGAGAAAAAGATAGATTGATTTGATAAATGAAAGTGATATTTGATAAATGAAAGTGATTTGGGGGTTTAGGTTAAAAGAGTATATATACTTTATTATAATAAATATTATTCAATTTTAACCGTTTGAAAATTGGAGAGAGAAGCATTTGATTGGAGGATGAACAAGTAGTGGAGGTACTTTTTCAGTAACCACCAGTTTCCACTACACGTGTCAGTCACCAATTTAATAGAAAATGGATAAATAAGTAAACTAAATAAAATAATGTAAATAATAAAACGCACTGAGATATTTAATAACAAAAATAACCACTAAGTTGGGTCAGACTCAGCTTACCCTCTTTTACTTGGAAATACACCAAGTATGAAAGGGTAGTCTGGGTCAGACACAGCTTACCCTCAAAATTGAGAATAACTATAAGGGGTCAGATTTGTTATTACTTAGCTCACTACATCTTACAAATTTAACATACCTAGCTTACTTATAAGATAGTTGAACCTTGATTCATCCAATGGCTTTGTAAACAAGTCAGCAAGCTGATTATCTGTTGGAATGAAGTGGAGTTCAACATCTTCTTTCATCACATGATCTCTAATGAAATGATATCTAATATCAATATGCTTGGTCCTTGAATGAAGCACATGATTGTTGGAGATTGCTATGGCACTGGTACTGTCACAAAAGATTGGAGTTTTTGATGCAGTGACACCATAGTCTTGAAGCTGATATTGCATCCAAAGAATTTGAGAGCAACAACTTCCTGCAGCAACATACTCAGCTTCTGCAGTGGAAATAGAAACTGAATGCTGCTTTTTGCTGGACCAGCTTACAAGTCTATTGCCAAGCAATTGACAAGCTCCTGAAGTGCTTTTTCTATCAATCTTACAGCCTGCAAAGTCAGAATCTGAATAGCCAATTAGATCAAATCCTGAGTCTTTGGGATACCAAAGACCCAGATTTGGACTACCTTTAAGGTATCTAAAGATTCTTTTCACAGCCTTAAGATGAGATTCTTTAGGACTAGCTTGATATCTTGCACAAAGGCATGTAGCAAACATAATATCTGGTCTACTAGCAGTCAGGTAAAGTAATGATCCTATCATACCCCTATAAGCTGTGGTGTCAACAGATTTGCCATTTTTATCTTCACCCAGCTTATCACCAATTCCCAAAGGAGTTTTCATAGGTGAGCAATCACTAAAACCAAATTTGTTTAAGAGATCTTTAACATATTTTCCTTGGTTTATGAAAATTCCATTTTTAGTTCTCCCAACATGCTCATTTCATACTTTTTAGACATTAATTCTGAAAACTTTTTACAAAGTCTTTCACTGCTAGACCCAAATATTATATCATCTACATATATTTGCACAAGAAGGATATCACCATTATACTTTCTCACAAATAAAGTCTTGTCAACATTACCTCTTTTGAATTTGTTAGCCAAAAGAAATTTCGACAAAGTATCATACCATGCCCTTGGAGCTTGCTTCAAGCCATAGAGAGCTTTGTCAAGCTTGAAAACATGATCAGGAAACTTTGAACTTTCAAAACCTGGAGGTTGTTCAACATAGACTTCTTCTTCCAATTTCCCATTAAGAAATGCACTTTTCACATCCATTTGATAGGCTTTGAAACCTTTGTGAGCAGAGAAGGCCAAAAACATTCTGATTGCCTCTAGTCTTGCCACAGGAGCAAAAGTCTCATCATAATCAATTCCATCCTCTTGTCTATAACCAAGAGCTACCAATCTTGCTTTGTTTCTGGTCACAACTCCTCTTTCATCCATTTTGTTTCTGTAGACCCACTTGGTTCCAATCACAGTCTTGTGAGGAGGTCTTGGAACAAGTTCCCAAACCTTGTTTCTTTCAAACTGTGTTAATTAATCTCGCATAGCATTCACCTAAGATGGATCTGCCAGAGCTTCATCAATCTTTGTTGGTTCCACCTTACTTACAAAGTTAACAAACATGCAAAAATTGCCTGTTGCCTTTCTTCTTGTTTTAACACCAGAAAGAGGATCACCAATGATTTGGTTGATTGGATGACTCCTTGTCCATTTAGTTACATGAGATGGATTATTTGCAACTGGGACAATTGGCTGATTCAGATTTGAAGGCCCAACATGATCAGCTTGAGAAGCTGGCTGATCAGCTTGGATTGGAAATAAGGAATCGGAGTCAGCTGGAGCATCATTTGATGGATTAAGAGTAGGAATTGGATCAGCTTGAACATTTTCAAAGATTGGAACATCTTCTTCTTCTTCAATAAGTTCTTCTCCTTCTTCTTCTTCTTCTTCTTCTTCTTCTTCTTCTTCTTCTTCTTCTTCTTCTTCTTCTTCTTCTTCTTCTTCTTCTTCAGTAAGTTGCTCCCCCTGAGTTTGAGCATTATCAGTTCCAACTGGAGGATTAGTTGGAGGCTCATTCTCAGGTACAGCCAGTTCTTCAAAATTGAAATCTTCATCTTCAGGAGGAGAGCAATCTGGCTTAGAACAACCTTCATCTATGCTTACATTGACAGAGTTCTCAATAGTTTTAGTTCTTTTATTGTACACTCTGTAGGCCTTCATCATTGTTGCATATCCAAGTAGGATACCTTCATCTGCTTTCTCATCAAACTTTCCAAGATGGTCTTTCTGATTCAGAATGTAACAAGGACTTCCAAACATTCTTAGGAAACCAATTTCAGGTTTTCTCCCCCTAAGAAGTTCATATGCAGTCTTCTGGTGCCTTTTCACAATAAGGGATCTGTTCTGGGTAAAACAAGCTGTGTGAACTGCTTCAGCCCAGAAATGAGACTTGACATTGTTTTGAGCCATCATGGATCTGGCAGCTTCAATAAGAGTTCTGTTTCTTCTTTCTGCAACACCATTTTGCTGAGGAGTTCTGGCAGCTGAGTAGACTTGAGAAATTCCCTTTTCACTGCAGAATGAATTAAGAGTGATATTCTTAAATTCAGTACCATTATCACTTCTTAACTGCCTTACAGGCCTTTTGTAGAGAACTTCAGCTTGCTTGATGAAATGAATAATGCTGTCAGCAGCTTCACTCTTGTGCTTGAGAAAGAAAACCCAGGTGTATCTTGAATATTCATCAACAATGACCAAAGAGTATCTCATTCCAGTGAATGAAGGAGTACTAATTGGTCCAAATAAATCCATATGAAGCAAATCCAGACAGTTATCAATGGTTGAGCATGTTTTAGACTTGAAAGTAGCTTTGTGTTGTTTGCCTTTCTCACAAGCACCACACAACTTGTCCTTCTCATAATTTATCACAGGAAGACCAGACACCAATTCTTTCTTACACAGCTTGTTAATGTCTTTGAAATTCATATGAGATAACCTTTTATGCCACAACCAATTCAGCTCATCTTGAGTCTTTGACATGAAACAAACTTCTCTTGTAACAGTTGGATTTCTCATGTCAAAAGAATCCAAAGACTCATCCCTTTTTGCTATAAGAACCACATTGCCTTCTAAATCAAGAACAATACCCTTATTAGATCTGAATCTCACTTCATATCCAACATCACACAATTGACTCACACTTATCAAATTGTGCTTCAAACCATTCACATATGAGACCCTTCTGAAAGTAAGGGGACCATGTGAAAGTATACCAAATCCTTCTGTCTTTCCTTGAGAGTCATCTCCAAAAGTAACATTAGGACCAACGCGAATCCTAAAGCTACATAGCAGGGACTTACATCCGGTCATATGCTTGGAACACCCAATGTCTAAGTGCCAGGTATTATCATCATGATTGCCCTGCATTTTCAATAAGAGATTAGTTCTTATTGGGAACCCATCCAAAGATGGGTTCACCAGAGCTGACCATCTGGTCTGACTCAGATTGGGAAACAGGACTTAGACTCTTATCACATTTGGACACCCATTGTTGCTTGATCTGTCCTTTACCAGATTTGTAATTCTTTTTAGCAAAAATTAAAGTTTGCTTTTTAGCAAAACCTTTGCCTATTCCAGATTTCTTACATTCAGCTCTTAACTTCCTTTGATCAACAATATTTGGATCAGACACATTTTTCAGAAGGTTATCATTTGAAACCTTACCATTTCTAGACTCAACATATTTTGAAATCATTTTGTCAGAGTCAGATTTGGTATCTTTTGAAACAGACACAGATTCAGTTTGTAACACATTTCCTTGAGAACCAGACTTCTCATTCTTTGAAAGCTTAATTTTCTCTTTAGGAACACTATGATCTCTAACCTTTCTTTTATTTTTCTTTAAATTTCCACTGTTTGTTTTAGACTTTGAATCTGACACAGACTGGAAATGGTCAGCTTAGATAAATCAAGACTTTCCTCAGGTTTTAACTCTATAACCTTATCAGCTTCAGACACAGCTTCAGCAATGGTTTGGCCAATAGTTTCAGGATCATTAAACCAATACCAGATTTCTGAACCAACTTAATTGGTTTAGACTTTTTCCCTTTAGTTTGGACTTTGGGTGGTGAAGGAGGTTGATCACAAGGCTCCATAGCATATGCTTCACTAATGGCTATGGCCCTGTCATAATCACCATCAAAAATAGCTTGGATCTGATGAGGTATTTGTTCATTTACACACTTAGCAACTCTCTTGGAACATATACACCATGATTCAGTAATATGCTTAACTTTCAAAAACTTTTCTTCTGCAGTTTTAGCTTCTTTAACCAAAATAGATTTTAATTGTTTTTGAGCTTTAACTTCAGATTCTAGTTTCTCAATGGTGTGATTCTTAGAACTAATATCAATTTTCAACACAGATATTTCCTTTTTGAGTTCTTGATTAAAGTGTTTTTGTAAGAGAACCTCATCACCCAATCTATTTAGTCTAGACAGTTTTTCATTATCAGACAGATTGGAAAAAGAAATTACCTCAGGTAGAGCAGTCTGGCTGGTAGATGCCTGGTGAGCTGACTCAGATTGCTGTTGGATTTTCACCAGATCTTCAGGAAACTTTTGAGTAGCTTCTTTAGCAATGAAACACTTGGCATCTTTATACAGCTCATCATCAGATGAAGTGCACTTTCAGCCCAGTCTTTGGCTACCAGACTCTTCTCACTTTTGTTTACCTTCTCAGTCAGCTCAGCTACTTGTGCTTTTAAGGCTTTGTATTTTGTCTTGAGCTTTGAGTATTTTTCACTTCTTCCACCTTTGAATGACACAGCTTGAGAAGACTCTTTTGATCTGCAATCTTCAGCCATGTGTCCAGTTTTGCCACATTTGTAACAAGTGACTTTGGACATGTCAAATGGCTTCTTTGTCTTATCAGCTTGGCCAGCTTTTCCTTTTCCTTTTAACTTGCTAAAGGATCTCCTTCTGATCCTTTCAGCCAACATAGCTACTTCATTAGCTAGATCATCACCATCAGATTCATCACATTCAGATTCAGCACAAACAGAGTTAGGATTAGAAATCACAGGAACTTCATCATTAACACAAGGAATGAGCTCATTACTTATTGAGCTAGAGTGTTCAGTCATAGAAGCAACAAGTGCAGCAGCATGCTGACTATAAGAATCACCCATAGAAATCAACTTTTCAGCCTCTGAACATTCTTGGTTATGAAGTAAACCAAAAAGTCTAGGGAGATCAAGATCATGATAAACAGAACTTAACTTAACAGAAGAAATATAATTGTTCCATTTAGGTGGTAATGAATCAATAAATTTACTCTTTAAAACCTCATTTTTCTTAATAATTCCAACAGCAGCTAAATCATTCACTAAAGCATTAAAGCAGGTATGAGTGTCAGTCAAGGATTCATTTCTCAAAGAGAAAAATCTCTCATACCTCCTGGTCAAAGTGGTAATAGTGGATTCCATGGAAGTAGAGCAACCCTCAAACATGACAGTCAATGTACCCCACATTTTCTTAGCTGTAGAACACATTTTAATAGAATGGTAAAGGTCTTTGGGCACAGCTTGGACAATGAAATTTCTAGCCTTCACGTCCAAGTTTGCCAACCTTCTATCCTCATCCCCCCAATCTGCCTTGTCCTTAACTATGGATTTGACTGTGGTAGGAATGGTTGGTTGACCTTCTCTGACCACAACCTCTACCACAATGGTTTGTGTAGGAACATAAGGACCATCCGCAAGGATGTCAGGCATATTGTTATCGATGGATTCAAGGAACAAAGACATTCGACCTTTCCACCCACTGAAATCATCTTTATCAAACATGGGTGGTCTGGTTGAAGAACCATTATCAATATAGGATGACATAATGCTTTACTATTAAAGAAAATAAACAAGGATCAAGTCAAGTTAATTCTTAACCCCTGCTATGATACCAATTGATACGTCCCAAGGTGTATCAATATACCAAAGTATATTGTACACAGAACAGTTGTAGAGGGGGGTGAATACAACTTTCCTCGATCTTTACAAACTTTTAAATAAAACGTTTTAAGATTCAGATTATATATTAAGTAAGTAAAGAACAAGAATCATTAAAACAGTAAAGCAATAAAGTAAATGAAACATTCTGAACACAGATTGTGGTTTTCAATGTAATCCTTTATTGAGAAACAATCTATACAAAGAATTACAGGGTTGTTGCAGAATAAAGATAGCCTACAGATATCTAAATAACCCTTGAAATGACAAACTACAATCAATAAGTTTCTACTCAAGAGAATCAGCCCAAGCTGATCTCAAATAGACTAAGCTGTGTATAAGAGCAAAGAA
Organism: Erigeron breviscapus; assembly: GCA_034093135.1. Classification (NCBI taxonomy): domain Eukaryota; kingdom Viridiplantae; phylum Streptophyta; class Magnoliopsida; order Asterales; family Asteraceae; genus Erigeron; species Erigeron breviscapus. Next base: position 72,541,276 of record CM067168.1, read on the forward strand.
AACTTGTGTGAAGAATGATTCTCAGGAATGTCACCCATATGCAATCAAGGAATGAGGCTTTTATAGGCGAAAGCCCTTCTTCTCTTGGTATCTAATGTAGCCACGTATTAATCTTCTACTGGATGAGAAAGGAATATTTGATTGTGCCTTTCATGGTACTTGTGGTCCCCCACGTACTGGCGCACATTCTTTCTCATCCAATAAGAGTATGGACACGCATATGTAAAACCAACCACCAACCTGGATCCTAGGATTCTTCCTAGTCACGTCATTTGTCTTATCTTCAATCCAGGTTGTTATCTTCACTTGATTGTCAGACACAGATTGGGCCGTTTGTCAATGCACCAATTTGCCTAAGTATTTCCAAGCTGACTGCTAATCCCAAGCTGTCTTCCACTACCAGCTTGGTCTTCTCTCTTCAATCCTCCTCTTTGACTTGGATTGAATGTTATAACATTGTTGATGCAGCTTGAATAACATTTGCTTCCACAAATTATTACAGTACAAAACATGAAGCATGATCTGGGCTAGAAACAGATCGTACGCTGTGTCAGCTTAGTCTGACCTAGATCAGATTACAAGAACCAAAAGATTACTAAGTGTTTATAAGTCAGATTTGTCATCACCAAATTTACAATGAACATTAGGACTCAACAGCTTTTCATCCTCAAACCGATGGTCAAAGTGAAAGGATGATTCAAACCCTTGAGGATATGTTGAGAGCTTGTGCCATAGAGTTTGGTGGCAATTGGGATGTGCATCTCCCATTGGTAGAATTTTCTTATAATAATAGCTAACATGAGAGTATTCAAATGGAGCCCTTTAGAGCTTTGTATAGTAGGAAGTGTAGGTCACCGTTGACATGGGCGGAGATTGATGAAAGCCAACTCATCGAGCCCGAGATTGTTGTTGAACACAAAGTGATCTCTCAATTCATGAGAAATTGAAAGTGGCGCGTGAACGTCAAAAGAACTATGCCAATGTTAGGCGTAGGCCTTTGGAATTTGAGGTTGGTGATTTTGTGCTTTTGAAAGTGTCTCCATGGAAAGGTGTGGTCCGTTTTGTGAAACGTGGGAAGTTGGGTCCAAGGTACATTGGCTCATTCAAGATCTTGGAACGTGTCGGTTTAGTAGCTTATCGATTGGAACTCCCTCAAGAGCTAAGTGGTGTTCATAACGTATTCAATGTGTCAAATTTGAGGAAGTGTTTGGTGGACCTGGCATTGCATGTGCCTTTGGAAGAAATCCGGGTTGATGACAAGTTGAAATTTGTAGAGGAGCCGATTGAGATCTTGGCTCGTGATACTAAGAAGCTCAAGAATACGAGGTATACAATCATGAAGGTTAGATGGCAGAGGCAAGGCGTGGTCCCGAGTTTACTTGGGAACGAGAGGATTCTATGCGTGCTAAGTACCCTCATTTATTTAGTGAGCCTAGTATAGATTGAATTTCGGGGACGAAGTTCCTTTAACGGGGGAATGATGTAACACCCGTGATAATTGACTTTTGTTGACTTTATTGAATTTGTTTGATTTTGAGATTATTTGTGAAATTAAATGGAATGTCGATGCTTTGGAACTTATGTGATTAATAAAAGTCGAGTTTGATTATGTGATCTTTGGTATTTTGACGTTATTTTAGCATTTACGTGTTTGGACAGGATATCTTGTAGTAACTAGCTTTTGGTATAGTGTAAGAGTTGTGGGTAGGGGTGTAAACCCTTCCCACCTCCCATTCATTCCTTCCTTATCCTCTTACACGCACACACACACTCTCTTTTCCCTATATCTCTCAAGAACACACACCAAACACACACAAATTCATCTCACTTCATGAAATTTCGGATCTAAGGCATTTAATAATATCAAAGTGTTAGGAATTAGTTAAATATCATTTCCCTATCTTTAAACTTCAAGAATTTTGGGTATAATCAAGTGTTCTTCATCTTTAAAGCCTATATTTTCGGATTTGAAGCATCGGGTTGTTTTGGTAAGTGATTCTTAGCTCAAAATCATCATTATGTATTGTTGAACATGTTTCTTGGTTGAATCTAAACATATTTGGACTAGGGTTGTCAAAAATCGGATTTTAGTAACCTAGGGTTTTGGTTTGAGTTTAGGTCAATTTGGTGTCAAAAGGGATGAGTTTTTGGCAAATCTGCAGCTCATCGCGCCGTGATGCTTCTTCCTCGCGCCGCGAGAGCCTTGTGCTACTTGCACCGTGAGGACTCCTTCTCGCGTCTGGTCTGTTTTCGCGTCAGTGTTTCGAACGTCCATAACTTTCAAACCGTTAGTCCGTTTTTAACGTATGAGCTATCGTTGGAATCGTGAGAGAGTCTACTTTCTTAATATTTCATCCTTTTGGTCTGAATCCAAACTCAATTTCAAAAATGTCGGTCTAAAGCATTCTTGATCTTATTCGGGAAAGCCGTAAAGCGTTTGTGGGGTTTGGGCATGACTTAAACTAGCTAGACTTTGTTGTTTAGAGTATTAAATGTTGATTTGATACTTGTCAAGTAGGTTGGTTTTGATTTATGAGATTAATTGTGAAATTAAATGGAATGTCGATGCTTTGGAACTTATGTGATTAATAAAAGTCGAGTTTGATTATGTGATCTTTGGTATTTTGACGTTATTTTAGCATTTACGTGTTTGGACAGGATATCTTGTAGTAACTAGCTTTTGGTATAGTGTAAGAGTTGTGGGTAGGGGTGTAAACCCTTCCCACCTCCCATTCATTCCTTCCTTATCCTCTTACACGCACACACACACTCTCTTTTCCCTATATCTCTCAAGAACACACACCAAACACACACAAATTCATCTCACTTCATGAAATTTCGGATCTAAGGCATTTAATAATATCAAAGTGTTAGGAATTAGTTAAATATCATTTCCCTATCTTTAAACTTCAAGAATTTTGGGTATAATCAAGTGTTCTTCATCTTTAAAGCCTATATTTTCGGATTTGAAGCATCGGGTTGTTTTGGTAAGTGATTCTTAGCTCAAAATCATCATTATGTATTGTTGAACATGTTTCTTGGTTGAATCTAAACATATTTGGACTATGGGTTGTCAAAAATCGGATTTTAGTAACCTAGGGTTTTGGTTTGAGTTTTAGGGTTGGGTTTGTGTTGGATTTATGTTATGGAAGAGTTTTGGTGTTGGGTTTTGTCAAACAAAAGTTTATAACATGTTTTCTAGCTTCAAAATGATCCTTGGATGTTCAAAAATGAGTTTGGTTTGAGTTTAGGTCAATTTGGTGTCAAAAGGGATGAGTTTTTGGCAAATCTGCAGCTCATCGCGCCGTGATGCTTCTTCCTCGCGCCGCGAGATTTGAATGTTTGCAAGTTTTTTAGGTCAGGGAGTTTTCTCACGTCGTGAGTGAGGGGACTCGCGCCGCGAGAGCCTTGTGCTACTTGCACCGTGAGGACTCCTTCTCGCGTCTGGTCTGTTTTCGCGTCAGTGTTTCGAACGTCCATAACTTTCAAACCGTTAGTCCGTTTTTAACGTATGAGCTATCGTTGGAATCGTGAGAGAGTCTACTTTCTTAATATTTCATCCTTTTGGTCTGAATCCAAACTCAATTTCAAAAATGTCGGTCTAAAGCATTCTTGATCTTATTCGGGAAAGCCGTAAAGCGTTTGTGGGGTTTGGGCATGACTTAAACTAGCTAGACTTTGTTGTTTAGAGTATTAAATGTTGATTTGATACTTGTCAAGTAGGTTGGGATCGTTGAAACCCCTTGGACTTCCTCACTCATTCTTGGAGGCAGTAACTCTTGTTTGATCGCAACGGGTGAACTTCGTAGCTCCTTTTCTTTGTGGAACTTTGGGGTGGAAAATGTACTCGTTTTAGTAAAACTTATGTCGATTAACAATGTGATGCATGACATGTGAACTAATGTATTGTTTGAAAGATAAACATGATGCTATTTGTGATTATTGAGTTGGAATAAAGATACTTGAACTATCCACACAATTTGGTGTCCTGTGAGGACTTGTGAGCTTGAATATGTATACACTTCACCAAATTGTGTGTCCTATGGGACTTGTGAGCTTGAATATGTATACACTTCACCAAATTGTGTGTCCTATGGGACTTGTGAGCTTGATGAATGTTTATTATGGTGATTATGGATTGTGATCTTGATGTTTAACTTGGTTGTGTGTTTGTGTTGGATTTATGTTATGGAAGAGTTTTGGTGTTGGGTTTTGTCAAAAACAAGTTTGTAACATGTTTTCTAGCTTCAAAATGATCCTTGGATGTTCAAAAATGAGTTTGGTTTGAGTTTAGGTCAATTTGGTGTCAAAAGGGATGAGTTTTTGGCAAATCTGCAGCTCATCGCGCCGTGATGCTTCTTCCTCGCGCCGCGAGATTTGAATGTTTGCAAGTTTTTTAGGTCAGGGAGTTTTCTCACGTCGTGAGTGAGGGGACTCGCGCCGCGAGAGCCTTGTGCTACTTGCACCGTGAGGACTCCTTCTCGCGTCTGGTCTGTTTTCGCGTCAGTGTTTCGAACGTCCATAACTTTCAAACCGTTAGTCCGTTTTTAACGTATGAGCTATCGTTGGAATCGTGAGAGAGTCTACTTTCTTAATATTTCATCCTTTTGGTCTGAATCCAAACTCAATTTCAAAAATGTCGGTCTAAAGCATTCTTGATCTTATTCGGGAAAGCCGTAAAGCGTTTGTGGGGTTTGGGCATGACTTAAACTAGCTAGACTTTGTTGTTTAGAGTATTAAATGTTGATTTGATACTTGTCAAGTAGGTTGGGATCGTTGAAACCCCTTGGACTTCCTCACTCATTCTTGGAGGCAGTAACTCTTGTTTGATCGCAACGGGTGAACTTCGTAGCTCCTTTTCTTTGTGGAACTTTGGGGTGGAAAATGTACTCGTTTTAGTAAAACTTATGTCGATTAACAATGTGATGCATGACATGTGAACTAATGTATTGTTTGAAAGATAAACATGATGCTATTTGTGATTATTGAGTTGGAATAAAGATACTTGAACTATCCACACAATTTGGTGTCCTGTGAGGACTTGTGAGCTTGAATATGTATACACTTCACCAAATTGTGTGTCCTATGGGACTTGTGAGCTTGATGAATGTTTATTATGGTGATTATGGATTGTGATCTTGATGTTTAACTTGGTTGTGTGTTTGTGTTACCTTATGGAGATTCTATGTGCCCTATATTATGAAGTTTACGGTATGTGCTTTGATTGGCTCTTATATTATCGTATGACTTGTTATCGGCACTTTTGGAACTTGATACTTATTTTGATGCTTAAACCTACGAACTCACCAACCATGTGTTGACTTGATTTAGTACATTTTCCAGGTGAACAGGTAGAACTAAGGCGTGCCGGTTGATTACATGTTATTGCTAGGATTGGACTTGGACTTTATTGGATCCGTGATCCATTGCTCCCATGTATGGGTTGTGCTTAGGATCATTAGCCATCTTTTGAGACTATCTTTTGTAAAATTTTGATGGCGTTGTGCTCCTTATGCTTATTTTGGTACCCGTAACTTGTATTTAACTTGTTTTTATGAATGGATTGTTGAAACCCCTTGGACTTCCTCACTCATTCTTGGAAGCAGTAACTCTTGTTTGATCGCAACGGGTGAACTTCGTAGCTCCTTTTCTTTGTGGAACTTTGGGGTGGAAAATGTACTCGTTTTAGTAAAACTTATGTCGATTAACAATGTGATGCATGACATGTGAACTAATGTATTGTTTGAAAGATAAACATGATGCTATTTGTGATTATTGAGTTGGAATAAAGATACTTGAACTATCCACACAATTTGGTGTCCTGTGAGGACTTGTGAGCTTGAATATGTATACACTTCACCAAATTGTGTGTCCTATGGGACTTGTGAGCTTGAATATGTATACACTTCACCAAATTGTGTGTCCTATGGGACTTGTGAGCTTGATGAATGTTTATTATGGTGATTATGGATTGTGATCTTGATGTTTAACTTGGTTGTGTGTTTGTGTTACCTTATGGAGATTCTATGTGCCCTATATTATGAAGTTTACGGTATGTGCTTTGATTGGCTCTTATATTATCGTATGACTTGTTATCGGCACTTTTGGAACTTGATACTTATTTTGATGCTTAAACCTACGAACTCACCAACCATGTGTTGACTTGATTTAGTACATTTTCCAGGTGAACAGGTAGAACTAAGGCGTGCCGGTTGATTACATGTTATTGCTAGGATTGGACTTGGACTTTATTGGATCCGTGATCCATTGCTCCCATGTATGGGTTGTGCTTAGGATCATTAGCCATCTTTTGAGACTATCTTTTGTAAAATTTTGATGGCGTTGTGCTCCTTATGCTTATTTTGGTACCCGTAACTTGTATTTAACTTGTTTTTATGAATGGATTGTTGAATCCTTTGTTGCATATAGTTTTTCTCTACATAATCCCCATGTCATGCTGTGTTTTTCTTGATGCCCCATGTTTTCGCCTTGTTGGGGTGTTACACCATGTCCTCGAATCCGATATAGTAGTTTAACATATTTATTGAATTAAACCCGTGTGTTCATATAGAACTTTGTTTCACGAAATTTTCCCAGAGTGTATCCATAAAAATGATATCCAATTTGTATATAACATTTTCTCAAAATAAGTGGATCTCAGTATAAAAAAAATTAGACAATGTATTCTCAGCCCAAAACGTAAAATAGTTAATAAGGGGCTATGAGTCTCACCTTAGCAGCAATGAAATGAAGTGATGAAAATGAAATGAGTTGATGAGCAAGTCAATTAGCCAAATCGGGAGATCCTAAACACAATATGATTGATTTACTTTCTTGGTTCAAACCAAAATTTCTATAAGGTTATTTATTAATACGCTTGTCAACGTAAATGAAACATCATTTACATATACATAAATTCTTTATAAATCCTTTTTGAAATACCATAAATAAGCTAAGTAGTTAACTTAATATGTAATTTGTGAATAAAGAGATACTTGATAGTTTTTCTTTGAATTGATACGGAATGTATTCGGAGACGAATACGAGTGTGTATATATATTTATATATATAGGAGAGATACTTTAAATAGTAGGATTATAATTAACACAAAATGTATTAATTATAAAATGAAGAGAAACCTTAAATGGCAAGAAAAACCAGTATTGTACTTCACGTTGTGTCAAGTCATGAGTTTAGGGTCATGTAGTACCCAGACGGTGAACCAAGTTGCGTTAAATTGCGAACTACAATCCGCTCCGCTGGTGTACCCCGAAGAGGCTCAGGTTTCATGAAATTACTTTTAGTAATGAAGTACTTTGGTTAAAAGGGTATCAAGGATATATTCTATCCAAAACAAGAAATCGGAAATATGAAATAATTTACAGATTGTGAAATACGATTTATATAAAAATAAGATAGTTAAATATATAACTATACATTTATTTATACACCTCAATTAGTATATAAAGTATTTGTTAAAAGTGTTTTACTCATGTATTTCTACAAAAGTGCCAACAATTCAATATTCGTATAAAAGCAATATTTAACGTATTTAAATGTAATTACATATCATTTGAGTATAAAATAAGTTGACAAGCATTTCAATACATAACATATAGTCATATAATCATAAGGCAATATATAGTAAGGTTTCATAAAAACACTTATAAGTTTGGAGAATTATAAATTCTAAGATCAAAGTAACGATATAGGAATGAACACCGAAGAAGATCTTGAGAGAATCGACTATAACTTGGACTTGTTTACTTGAATATAGATGAAATATCACAGCCTCATGTGGGCATTATAACTAGGCTTTTGATGATCCTTGGAAGAACTCTTGATAACAACGTCGTGTTTACCAATTCGAAACCAACAAATTTAAGACAACTTTGGTTGAATCGAAAGCTTGGTATGATGAAAGGTTGTGAAAGATATGCTTGAACTTGAACAAGTATTGATCTTGGAATGATAGGGATTCAAGAGAAAGATGTTTGATTATGTGAATTAGCAAATTGTAATGAAACACAAGGCTTGCTATTTATAGGAAACTAAGTTACTAGTTAATTGAAATATGTGGTGTAAAAGTGGTGGTGATATGAGATGATTCATGTTAGTTTACTTAAGTGGTGATGTGGTGGAATTGTGATGGAAGTAAATAAAAAGTGGCTATGTGGAACTTGTTTTACCATAGTAAGTTTATAAACAAAATATCTAACTTATATATGTTAATATAATTTGTGTAAGTATATAAAATATATACTAGCTTTTTATAAACTTAAGAGTAATGTTTATAAAAGATGGTGATGTGTTCAAAATGTGGTGAAAGGATATAGAAAGTGGTGATGTGTTCAAAACCTAATGGTTTAAGAAATATCTAGTAAAACTAACTAGTTAACCTCCTTACTATTCATGAGATTAATTAAATTTTCCGATTTTTCGAGTGTGTTACTTTATGAATTAAAAATCATAATCGAGTGCTGGAACACTAGTTATTAGGTTTCCCTAAGTCTTAAGTTCATACAAGAAAGACTCACGCGAAAAATAAACGTTTTACGATTTTCATGGATTTTGAACTTTTAAATTTCTATTTGCTCATCATCAAAGTTTTTAAACTTTTTAAGATAGTTCATTTAGTAAATTGATTAGTCACATAATCAATAAGAAAGCTTAACACATACTCATACACTTAATCATGCCTTAACTTAACTCGGAAAGTCATTATTCAGTAATGTATATCCTAATTGTACAAAATTTGATTTAACTAATTGAATGGAAAATTGACGGTTGTCACAGTATCTACCCGTTAAATGAAATTTCGTCCCGAAATTTAGATTGTATCTCCTGGTAAAAGATTCATGTTAGGTCCAGTTTATTGATAAACTGGAGCGTCTCCAGTTGCATCCGGGACCTGAAGAATTGTCAAGAAATATATGAAGTCCAGTTGCAATGTACAGTTAATGCAACTGAAGACTTCCTCCAGTTGAGATCTGACCAGATGTGAAAACATTCCAATTGAAGTCGAAGACAATGTTAGGACTAGATTTACTGGACTCGCTTCAGACTTGAAGACTGGAAAGTCTCTGAAGACTTGTCCAGAAATAATATTTACTGGACCCACTCCAGACTTGCTGACTGGAGCGACACTAAAGATTTGTTCAGAAATAATGGAAGACCAGTGAGCAAAATACTTGTATAGGAAATCTGGAATCCTCCAGATTAGCTCACTGGACTTCACCCAGTCCAGATCTATTCTACTGAAGACATTCTCACTGAAGTCAAAGACTGAAGTCAGAATAAAGAAGACTGACAAATGGTGGAGTCCACTGGAAGTCTTACCAGATCTACGACTAGAGGTTTGTCAGTGTTCTAGACCTTACAAGTCTGAACACTGATTACGAAGAATTGACTTTTTGCCTTTACACACTTTCCAAAGAACATTCCACTTGTTCTTTACTAAAGTACTTACGTGTGTAAAGGTGGTTGGTTAAAAGAATAAAGTCATATTGATGTGACTTTATCCTTGTACTTTAACCAATGCATTTAATTACCTTGTCGGTTCATTAAATGCATGCAACCATATTTGTACGGCACAAATTCACTGGTGAATTTGTTTGCCTATAAATACAAAGTCATTTCTTTGTTAAAATTACGTTTAGCATTAAAGGTGAATTTGTCTAAATACTCTCGATCGTAACAGGGATACTTACAACTTTAAGTATCTCGATCCAAAGAGTTTATTTGGCAAATATAGATCATTTGTAATTCATAGGTTGTTAGGATACTTACATATTTGTATTATCTTGATTCCGCACAACCTTGTATTTTATTTAACATCATAAATAAAATACACTTGAAAAATTACATTGTGTTCCACCTTTACTTTAAGTCGTGTATTACTTTGTTTATATACTTGCATTTATATTCAAGTAATACTAGTCCAATTTAGTGCTTATTAGACTTGTTGTATTTTACACTTCTGGGTTAAACCATCGAGTTTGGGACTTTATAGACAACAAATGGAAGATAGAGAATGACAATGGCAGCGAAGCCCAGTTGACATTCTATTCAGATAGAAACTGGAGATTGTCAGTTTAAAGCCTTTACAATGCTTTACACTGATTACGAAGAAGACCTTTTTGCTTTATGTACCTTTATCTGGATAATAGAATTTATCTATGTATAAAGCACAAAAGTACATAAAGCAGGTTGGATAAAGTGCTTTATGTCATACTTTATCTAGCATTTCAAAGGAAGTCAAATTGCATCCTTAAATGCTCTCAACCATATTTGTACGATGAAGTTGGAATCCCAATACCAACTTTATTTATAAATAGAGGTCTTTACACAACCAAGAAAAACTTTGCATATTCAGACTTTTGCATATTCTTGGTGACTTGTGCAATATTCTCTCAATCGCAAAAAGGAACATTTCACAACTTTAAGTGTTTCGATTTTTGAAGAGAATTTCCAAGTTTAGATCAATTGTAGTTCATAGGTTGTTAGGATATTTACATTATTGTATTATCTTGGTTCCGCAACAACCTTGTAATTTATTTAACATTAATAAATAAATTACACTTGAAAATTACATATTGTCTCGCCAATTTACTTTACAAGTAATTTACTTATTGCATTGTCGTTACTTATTTTACGTTTGTCACCGTATAAGTAACTCTCCAGATTAACCTGGTATACTACACACTGCAACTGGTCATCTCCAGATCAGTGTGTGTATTGCAAAGTAATCTCACTATTGACATAGAGGTGTCTTCAGTGGTACCATCTATTAAGTTGGGACTTACAAGTGGTATCAGAGTAGAAGACTAATATATTTGCCTAGATCTGCTTAGATGACTACTACTGAAAGTGAGAATGGTTCTGGTCCAAATGAAACTGATGTTAATAATCCACACATTCAAAATGTTAACACTAATCCTCCTCCTCCTCCTCCTCCTAATGCCCCTAACCATATCCATGTACATTATTCAAATACTCCTGTTTCCAAATTCGATGGAAACAGTAAGACTTTTGGTACATGGAAGGCCAGAATGCTCTTGCATTTTGGTGGGATAGAGAGATACATGTTGAGAATCCTTAAGGATGGTCCACATGTACCCATGTATCAAGGGATTAGTCCTTTTCTTGACCCTACTGGATCTAGAACAGGTACTAGAGAAAAGCCTGAAGACCATTGGTCTGATGAGGATCAGAGACTTGTAGATCTGGACACCAGACTCAAGAATATGATCCTTGGGGTTGTTCCTGAAGACCTCATACCAACACTTGTGTTGTTTGCCAGTGCCAAGGAAATGTGGGATGAGTTGGTCCTTCAGTTTGAAGAAGGTGATGACACCATTGTCACCAGGAAAGTTGCCTTGAATAAGAAGTATGAATCCTTCTTTGCTTTACCCAATGAGACCCTGACTGGTACCTATACCAGATTTACCAGTGTGATTAATCAACTAAGAGGGCTAGGTGTAGCGACACTGAAGATTTGTTCAGAAATAATGGAAGACCAGTGAGCAAAATACTTGTATAGGAAATCTGAAATCCTCCAGATTAGCTGACTGGACTTCACCCCAGTCCAGATCTATTCTACTGAAGACATTCTCACTGAAGTCAAAGACTGAAGTCAGAATAAAGAAGGCAGACAAATGGCGGAGTCCACTGGAAGTCTTACCAGATCTACGACTAGAGGTTTGTCAGTGTTCTAGACCTTACAAGTCTGAACACTGATTACGAGGAATTGACTTTTTGCCTTTACACACTTTCCAAAGAACATTCCACTTGTTCTTTACTAAAGTACTTACGTGTGTAAAGGTGGTTGGTTAAAAGAATAAAGTCATATTGATGTGACTTTATCCTTGTACTTTAACCAATGCATTTAATGATCTTGTCGGTTCATTAAATGCATGCAACCATATTTGTACGGCACAAATTCACTGGTGAATTTGTTTGCCTATAAATACAAAGTCATTTCTTTGTGAAAATTACTTTTAGCATTAAAGGTGAATTTGTCTAAATACTCTCGATCGTAACAGGGATACTTCACAACTTTAAGTATCTCGATCCAAAGAGTTTATTAGGAAAATATAGATCATTTGTAATTCATAGGTTGTTAGGATATTTACATATTTGTATTATCTTGATTCCGCACAACCTTGTATTTTATTTAACATCATAAATAAAATACACTTGAAAAATTACATTGTGTTCCACCTTTACTTTAAGTCGTGTATTACTTTGTTTATATACTTGCATTTATATTCAAGTAATACTAGTCCAATCTAGTGCTTATTAGACTTGTTGTATTTTACACTTCTGGGTTAAACCATCGAGTTTGGGACTTTACAATTGGTATCAGAGCAGAAGGCTAAATAAATTTGCCTAGATCTGCTTCTTTGATGGTCACCCAGAAAATATACAAGGAGGTTTTAATCATGGTCCTGATCCTAATATTAATGATCAAAATAATGAACTACCACTTGTTATTAACACTAATCCACCACCTCCTCCTCCTCCTCCTGCTTCTCTACATGTGCATGTGCACTACTCAAACTCCTCCTCCTCCTCCTCCTCCTCCTCCTCCTCCTCCTCCTCCTCCTCCTCCTCCTCCTCCTCCTCCTCCTCCTCCTCCTCCTCCTCCTCCTCCTCCTCCTCCTCCTCCTCCTCCTCCTCCTCCTCCTCCTCCTCCTCCTCCTCCTCCTCCTCCTCCTCCTCCTCCTCCTCCTCCTCCTCCTCCTCCTCCTCCTCCTCCTCCTCCTCCTCCTCCTCCTCCTCCTCCTCCTCCTCCTCCTCCTCCTCCTCCTCCTCCTCCTCCTCCTCCTCCTCCTCCTCCTCCTCCTCCTCCTCCTCCTCCTCCTCCTCCTCCTCCTCCTCCTCCTCCTCCTCCTCCTCCTCCTCCTCCTCCTCCTCCTCCTCCTCCTCCTCCTCCTCCTCCTCCTCCTCCTCCTCCTCCTCCTCCTCCTCCTCCTCCTCCTCCTCCTCCTCCTCCTCCTCCTCCTCCTCCTCCTCCTCCTCCTCCTCCTCCTCCTCCTCCTCCTCCTCCTCCTCCTCCTCCTCCTCCTCCTCCTCCTCCTCCTCCTCCTCCTCCTCCTCCTCCTCCTCCTCCTCCTCCTCCTCCTCCTCCTCCTCCTCCTCCTCCTCCTCCTCCTCCTCCTCCTCCTCCTCCTCCTCCTCCTCCTCCTCCTCCTCCTCCTCCTCCTCCTCCTCCTCCTCCTCCTCCTCCTCCTCCTCCTCCTCCTCCTCCTCCTCCTCCTCCTCCTCCTCCTCCTCCTCCTCCTCCTCCTCCTCCTCCTCCTCCTCCTCCTCCTCCTCCTCCTCCTCCTCCTCCTCCTCCTCCTCCTCCTCCTCCTCCTCCTCCTCCTCCTCCTCCTCCTCCTCGAGCAGAAGGCTAAATAAATTTGCCTAGATCTGCTTCTTTGATGGTCACCCAGAAAATATACAAGGAGGTTTTAATCATGGTCCTGATCCTAATATTAATGATCAAAATAATGAACTACCACTTGTTATTAACACTAATCCACCACCTCCTCCTCCTCCTCCTGCTTCTCTACATGTGCATGTGCACTACTCAAACAATCCTGTTCCTAAATTCAGTAGGAATAGTGATGAATTTGGTACGTGGAAGGCTAGGATGATATTGCATATCACTGGTATTGAGAGAAACATGATGAAAATCTTAAATGAAGGACCTTATGTCCCCACATCACCTCTCAATGCTCTTCTTGATCCAACTGGATCTAGAAGAGGCAGGGAAAAGAGGGAGGAACATTGGTCTGAAGAGGAGAGAAGATTGGTAAATCTAGATACCCTTCTCAAAAACATGATCCTCGGGGCTGTTCTAGAAACCCTAATTCCCACACTAGTTCTTTTTCCCAGTGCTAAAACCATGTGGGATGAACTAGTGAACCAGTATGAAGGAGGAGATGACACCATTGTCACCAGGAAAGTTGCCTTGAATAAGAAGTATGAATCCTTCTTTGCTCTACCCAATGAAAGTCTAACTGGTACATACACCAGATTACCTGTGATTAATCAACTAAGACTGGAGCGACACTGAAGATTTGTTCAGAAATAATGGAAGACCAGTGAGCAAAATACTTGTATAGGAAATCTGGAATCCTCCAGATTAGCTCACTGGACTTCACCCAGTCCAGATCTATTCTACTGAAGACATTCTCACTGAAGTCAAAGACTGAAGTCAGAATAAATAAGACTGACAAATGGCGGAGTCCACTGGAAGTCTTACCAGATCTACGACTAGAGGTTTGTCAGTGTTCTAGACCTTACAAGTCTGAACACTGATTACGAGGAATTGACTTTTTGCCTTTACACACTTTCCAAAGAACATTCCACTTGTTCTTTACTAAAGTACTTACGTGTGTAAAGGTGGTTGGTTAAAAGAATAAAGTCATATTGATGTGACTTTATCCTTGTACTTTAACCAATGCATTTAATGATCTTGTCGGTTCATTAAATGCATGCAACCATATTTGTACGGCACAAATTCACTGGTGAATTTGTTGCCTATAAATACAAAGTCATTTCTTTGTTAAAATTACTTTTAGCATTAAAGGTGAATTTGTCTAAATACTCTCGATCGTAACAGGGATACTTCACAACTTTAAGTATCTCGATCCAAAGAGTTTATTAGGAAAATATAGATCATTTGTAATTCATAGGTTGTTAGGATACTTACATATTTGTATTATCTTGATTCCGCACAACCTTGTATTTTATTTAACATCATAAATAAAATACACTTGAAAAATTACATTGTGTTCCACCTTTACTTTAAGTCGTGTATTACTTTGTTTATATACTTGCATTTATATTCAAGTAATACTAGTCCAATCTAGTGCTTATTAGACTTGTTGTATTTTACACTTCTGGGTTAAACCATCGAGTTTGGGACTTTACAATTGGTATCAGAGCAGAAGGCTAAATAAATTTGCCTAGATCTGCTTCTTTGATGGTCACCCAGAAAATATACAAGGAGGTTTTAATCATGGTCCTGATCCTAATATTAATGATCAAAATAATGAACTACCACTTGTTATTAACACTAATCCACCACCTCCTCCTCCTCCTCCTGCTTCTCTACATGTGCATGTGCACTACTCATCCTCCTCCTCCTACTTCGGACGCATCGGCTTCCTCCTCCTCCTCCTCCTCCTCCTCCTCCTCCTCCTCCTCCTCCTCCTCCTCCTCCTCCTCCTCCTCCTCCTCCTCCTCCTCCTCCTCCTCCTCCTCCTCCTCCTCCTCCTCCTCCTCCTCCTCCTCCTCCTCCTCCTCCTCCTCCTCCTCCTCCTCCTCCTCCTCCTCCTCCTCCTCCTCCTCCTCCTCCTCCTCCTCCTCCTCCTCCTCCTCCTCCTCCTCCTCCTCCTCCTCCTCCTCCTCCTCCTCCTCCTCCTCCTCCTCCTCCTCCTCCTCCTCCTCCTCCTCCTCCTCCTCCTCCTCCTCCTCCTCCTCCTCCTCCTCCTCCTCCTCCTCCTCCTCCTCCTCCTCCTCCTCCTCCTCCTCCTCCTCCTCCTCCTCCTCCTCCTCCTCCTCCTCCTCCTCCTCCTCCTCCTCCTCCTCCTCCTCCTCCTCCTCCTCCTCCTCCTCCTCCTCCTCCTCCTCCTCCTCCTCCTCCTCCTCCTCCTCCTCCTCCTCCTCCTCCTCCTCCTCCTCCTCCTCCTCCTCCTCCTCCTCCTCCTCCTCCTCCTCCTCCTCCTCCTCCTCCTCCTCCTCCTCCTCCTCCTCCTCCTCCTCCTCCTCCTCCTCCTCCTCCTCCTCCTCCTCCTCCTCCTCCTCCTCCTCCTCCTCCTCCTCCTCCTCCTCCTCCTCCTCCTCCTCCTCCTCCTCCTCCTCCTCCTCCTCCTCCTCCTCCTCCTCCTCCTCCTCCTCCTCCTCCTCCTCCTCCTCCTCCTCCTCCTCCTCCTCCTCCTCCTCCTCCTCCTCCTCCTCCTCCTCCTCCTCCTCCTCCTCCTCCTCCTCCTCCTCCTCCTCCTCCTCCTCCTCCTCCTCCTCCTCCTCCTCCTCCTCCTCCTCCTCCTCCTCCTCCTCCTCCTCCTCCTCCTCCTCCTCCTCCTCCTCCTCCTCCTCCTCCTCCTCCTCCTCCTCCTCCTCCTCCTCCTCCTCCTCCTCCTCCTCCTCCTCCTCCTCCTCCTCCTCCTCCTCCTCCTCCTCCTCCTCCTCCTCCTCCTCCTCCTCCTCCTCCTCCTCCTCCTCCTCCTCCTCCTCCTCCTCCTCCTCCTCCTCCTCCTCCTCCTCCTCCTCCTCCTCCTCCTCCTCCTCCTCCTCCTCCTCCTCCTCCTCCTCCTCCTCCTCCTCCTCCTCCTCCTCCTCCTCCTCCTCCTCCTCCTCCTCCTCCTCCTCCTCCTCCTCCTCCTCCTCCTCCTCCTCCTCCTCCTCCTCCTCCTCCTCCTCCTCCTCCTCCTCCTCCTCCTCCTCCTCCTCCTCCTCCTCCTCCTCCTCCTCCGAACATTGGTCTGAAGAGGAGAGAAGATTGGTAAATCTAGATACCCTTCTCAAAAACATGATCCTCGGGGCTGTTCTAGAAACCCTAATTCCCACACTAGTTCTTTTTCCCAGTGCTAAAACCATGTGGGATGAACTAGTGAACCAGTATGAAGGAGGAGATGACACCATTGTCACCAGAAAGGTCTCCTTAAACAAGAGGTATGAGTCATTTTTTGCTCAACCCAATGAGTCTCTCACTGGTACTTACACCAGATTTATGAGCATCATAAACCAGTTTAGAGAACTGGGGGTTGAGAAAGACAAGGATATACTTCTGGAGAAATTTTGTGATATTTTACCCACCAAATGGTCTCACATGATCCTGGTCTTACGACAAGTTAAAACTCTGCACACACACACTCTTTCAACTTTATATGGAGCTTTCAGGTACACTGAAGAAAATCAAGCTCAAAAAGTTGTGGCAGAACAAGATGCTTATAACCATGCCTCCAGTAGTTCCAATGTGGTTAGTCATACTGAACCACAAAGTACAACACTTATATCTTCTGAGAATGTATTTTCTATGAAGAAGATGGTGTCTGAATTCATGGAATCTGGAGAATCCAGTCTTATCTCTCCAGACTGTGATGAATCTGAAAATGATGACCTGGTTGCAATGATTGCTAAAACGTTTAACCGTTTCAAAGCAAGAGCAAATAGGCCATCTGGACAATTTGCATCCAGTTCTTCTACTGACAAGACCAATCTGACATGCTTTAAGTGTGGCAGAAAAGGTCATTTCATGAAAAATTGCAAGTCCAGTCAGTTTGTATCCCAGCCTGGTCCATTTAATTCAAATAATAAGCCTGATGATAGCTATAAATCTAAATATAAAAAGCTTAAGGCTCAAATTGCTCTCATGGCACAACAAATGGAAAATAATAATAAGTGCATGATTGCAACAACTGAAGAGAAATGGGTTCCTTCTGATGATTCATCTGCTGATGAAGAAGAAGAAAAAGATTGTTGTTACATGGCTCTGGCAGACGAAGAGCACCTGGTGAAGGAAGATGTCACATCTGGAAGATGGGTGGACATTGTTATTAAAAAGGTTAGTGATTATGATACTGAAACTGACCATGAACTAAAATTGGATATTGCTGAAGCTCTTAATTCTAATTTAATATTTGTTGAATCTGTTAGATCTGACTGTGTAAATGGTCTAGAAACAGATTTTTCTGAAATAACTATTTTAAAATCAAAATTAAAAGAACTTCAAGACATTGAACTGGCATTTCAAGCCCAGGTTCTGGTAACTGAACAACTGATTCAAGAAAAACAAGATCTTGAAGTCATTTTAGAAAAAGAAAAACTGGTGATTAAATCATGGCTTGAAACCAGAAAGCCATATGATGCTGGAGTAAATCAATTTCCCACTCAAAAACGTGCTTATTTAGATGGAAATATTTTCCATTTATGATGAGCCTGTAACTCCCAAGGCTAATATTTTCCCAGTTCAATCCCCAGAGGTTAAGACTGGAGCATTCCAGATGACTGCTCCAGTTAAAAAGGTCTATCGGAATAAACCTTTGCCTCAGACTGCTTCTAAAGAACCCCAGGTTCAAAAGAAGAAGACCAGTTCTCTTCCCAAGCCTCGAGTCCTTTCAACTGGAAAGGCTCGGGTGTCATCTGAAGAAAGCATTTTGTCAAGGTTTGAGAGCCAGTTTCAATTACTGACTCGTCAATTTCAAAGTTTTAATGCAAGATTAAACTTTATTGAGGGTACTTCATCTGGCCCTAGACAAAATACCAAACCTTTTTCCAAGAAAGATAAATATATTTCTCCAGTTGAGAAAAAGAAAAAGGTTTCAAAACTATCAACCCAGTGGTCTTTTCAACTAAGACTACTGTTGAAGAAAGTAAACTCAACCAGATACCTCCAGGGACCTATAAGGGAGGGTCCAGTGAACCCATCAGTCGTTGGGTTCCTAAATCTAATTGATATATCTGGTGGATATGCAGGGCGATCGAAAGAAATATATCTGGTATCTTGACAGTGCAGCTGGCAGGACGATGACCGGATGTAAGACCCTGCTGAAGGAATTCATCATTTCTGATGGACCCTCCATTACTTTTGGAAATGATGGTTATGGAAAAACTGAGGGGTATGGTGTTCTGAACAATGGACAAGTCAAATTCAGATGAGTTGCATTTGTGAATGGTTTGAAATATAACCTGATCAGTGTCAGTCAACTGTGTGATGATGGCTATCAAGTTCTATTCAATATTGCTCAGGGCATTGTATTCAACATGGACTGGAAGGTAGTATTGATTGCTCCTAGAAGAGGGAATGTGGACGTGATGGATATGGAAAGCTCTCCTTCAGAGCAGTGTTTCTATACTCAAGCTGATGAAGACAAAAACTGGTTATGGCAAAAAAGGTTATCCCATTTAAATTTTAAAAATATTAATAAGTTGTATAGAAAACAACTGGCAGATGGGATACCTTCAGTTTCCTTCAAAAAGGAAAGGCCATGTACAGGATGTGAGATGGGTAAGCAGAAACGTACCAGTTTCAAGACCAGATAGAATTTCAGCATATCTGAACCACTTCATATGCTTCATATGGACCTCTTCGGTCCAGTGAATGTTCAGACTCGTGCTGGTAAAAGATACACCCTGGTGATCGTAGATGAATTCTCCAGATATTGTTGGGTGATCTTTCTCAGGTCTAAAAGTGAAGCTGCTGAAATCATCAGTCTTATCAAGCAAATTGAGCTCAAGTACAGTCGAAAGGTGTGTCAGTTAAGAAGTGACAATGGGACAGAATTCCAGAATGCAACTCTGGAGTCATTCTGTACTGACACTGGCATCTCCCAGAATTTCTAATCAGCCCGCTCTCCAGAACAGAATGGAGTGGTGGAAAGGAAGAATCGAACGCTGATAGAAGCTGTCAGGAGTATGCTTGCTGAATCTGGTCTGTCTACCAGTTTCTGGGCTGATGCAATTGCTACTGCTTGCCACACCCAGAATCGATCAGTGTATGTGAAGCAACACAAGAAGACAGCCTATGAAGTCTTAAGAAATAGAAAACCAAATATTGGTTATTTTCACGTTTTTGGATGTCCAGTTTACATCCTGAACGACTCCAGTCAGTTAGGCAAATTTGATGGCAAAGCTGATGAAGGATATTTCTTAGGCTATTCAGCCATTCGCAGGGCCTTCAGAGTCTATAACAAGAGACTGGAGAAGGTCCATGAGTCAATTCATGTCACATTTGATGAATCAAATGCCGCAATCAATAAAAATCCAACCCTTGATACCCCCCAGTAACTCCAATTGTCTTCTGTGAATCTGATCCTATCAACTACAATAAAGATTCAGAAGACAAAGTTTCCAGTCATCCTGATCTGGAACCTGTTCAGACTAAGAAACCCTCCAGTGGTACACCATTCTATCCTTCAATTATTTTCAAGCTACCCTCTAAAATTATTATTGGATCAGATGTTCGTACTACTCCCCCAGTATCAGTCCCAGTTGAGACTGAACAGTACTTCAAGAAATGATTTCAAATGAAGAATTTCATGATGCAAATCGTGATTTAAATGACTCAGATGAAGATGTTGAAGTAGTCTGGCAAGATCCTCCTCTTGAAGCAACACCAGAGGAGACTCAACTGAATTCTTGCACTGATATTGTTATCAGTAACAATCCTGGTCAATACTCCAGATGGACAAAAGCTTATCCTATTGATCAGATCATAGGTGACTCCAGTCGAGGGGTTCTGACCAGAAGAGCCTCCAGTGATCAATGCTTATATGTCAGTTTCTTATCACTGATAGAACCAAAGAAGATTGACGAGGCTATGGAAGATCCAAACTGGGTGACTGCTATGCAAGAAGAGCTTCACCAGTTTGAAAGGAACAAGGTTTGGTACTTGGTTCCTTTCCCAGTTGGAAAGAAAGAACCAATTGGAACCAGATGGGTCTTCAGGAACAAGGTAGATGAAGATGGCCACGTAATCAGAAACAAGGCCAGACTGGTAGCACAAGGCAACTGCCAGTCAGATGTCGATTTTGATGAATCATTTGCTCCAGTGGCTAGACTTGAAGCGATCAGAATATTCTTAGCATTTGCTGCTCATCATCAATTCAAGGTCTACCAGATGGACGTTAAAAGTGCATTTTTGAATGGAAAACTTGAAGAAGAAGTTTATGTCAGACAACCACCAGGTTTTGTTGACGAAAAACATCCACACTGGGTATATCGTCTGGACAAAGCACTTTTTGGCCTCAGACAAGCCCCACGTGCCTGGTATGATACTCTGACTAAACATTTATTGAAAAATGGTTTTCAAAGAGGTGCAATTGACAATACCTTATTTATTCTGCATGAAAAAGGTAATCTGTTAATGGTACAAATTTATGTTGATGATATTATTTTTGGGTCTACTGATGATAAAATGTGCAAGAAATTTTTGAAAATAATGACAACTGAATATGAAATGAGTTTGATGGGTGAATTAACATATTTTCTTGGACTCCAGATTAAACAGACCAAAGATGGTATTTTTATTAATCAGGAAAAATATGTTAGAGATCTTTTAAAGAAATATGATATGAACTCTTCACCATCTAAACCCACTCCAATTTCTGCACCATTAACACTGGACTCAGATCCAGATGGCAAACCAGTGAACACCACTGTGTATAGAGGCATGGTTGGTTCACTGATGTATTTAACTGCCAGTAGACCAGATATTATGCTTTCTACATGTTTATGTGCCAGATATCAGTCTAATCCAAAAGAATCTCATATGCTTGCTGTAAAGCGCATACTGAAATACCTTAAGGGTGTCCCCAGTTTGGGTCTTTGGTATCCCAAAGGCTCAGGCATGGATCTAATGGGTTATTCAGATTCAGATCATGCAGGTTGTAAGATAGACAGGAAATCCACTACTGGTGGATGTCATTTCCTTGGTGGCAAACTGGTCAGCTGGACCAGTAAGAAGCAAACTTTAGTTTCATTCTCCACTGCTGAAGCTGAATACGTGTCTGCAGCCAGTTGTTGTGCTCAGATACTCTGGATGAAGAACCAGTTGCTTGATTATGGTATTAAGTATTCAAAGACCCCAATCTTTTGTGATAATACCAGTGCCATTGCTATCTCGAACAATCCAGTCATGCACTCAAAGACGAAGCACATTGATCTCAGGTATCACTTCATTCGTGATAATATTGTGAAAGGCAACATTGAACTCCATTTTATTCCCACTGACAAACAACTCGCTGACATTTTTACCAAACCACTGGATGTTAAAACTTTTGAATATCTTGTTGGTGAGTTGGGAATGTTAAACCCTTAAATCTGGAACCTTGGTATTGAACGCCTTTGTGTACTACTGGGGATCCTTGATTTAACAGATTTATAAATCTATAACTGCTCAGATATTGAACGCCTTTGTGTACTATCTTTGCATTAATAGATTTCTGGATCAACATTCCAGGGGGAAGACTGAAAGATATATTTTTGTCCTTAAAAATGTTTTAATTTCAGGGGGAATTTATTAATTTATTTTCTCACTGGACAAAATTTTCCAGAAAATATTACTAGTACCTTGTAAATGTGTCCCTCTCACTGGTAATTAGATAGGTTGAAGTGCATGTTTGAGGTGACTTTTGTCTCCTTGTAAATGTGTCCCTCTCATTTGTCTGTATTAGTTGATGTGCATGTTTGAGGTGACTTTTGTCTCCTTGTAAATGTGTCCCTCTCATTTGTCTGTATTAGTTGATGTGCATGTTTGAGGTGACTTTTGTCTCCTTGTAAATGTGTCCCTCTCATTTGTCTGTATTAGTTGATGTGCATGTTTGAGGTGACTTTTGTCTCCTTGTAAATGTGTCCCTCTCATTTGTCTGTATTAGTTGATGTGCATGTTTGAGGTGACTTTTGTCTCCTTGTAAATGTGTCCCTCTCATTTGTCTGTATTAGTTGATGTGCATGTTTGAGGTGACTTTTGTCTCCTTGTAAATGTGTCCCTCTCATTTGTCTGTATTAGTTGATGTGCATGTTTGAGGTGACTTTTGTCTCCTTGTAAATGTGTCCCTCTCATTTGTCTGTATTAGTTGATGTGCATGTTTGAGGTGACTTTTGTCTCCTTGTAAATGTGTCCCTCTCATTTGTCTGTATTAGTTGATGTGCATGTTTGAGGTGACTTTTGTCTCCTTGTAAATGTGTCCCTCTCATTTGTCTGTATTAGTTGATGTGCATGTTTGAGGTGACTTTTGTCTCCTTGTAAATGTGTCCCTCTCATTTGTCTGTATTAGTTGATGTGCATGTTTGAGGTGACTTTTGTCTCCTTGTAAATGTGTCCCTCTCATTTGTCTGTATTAGTTGATGTGCATGTTTGAGGTGACTTTTGTCTCCTTGTAAATGTGTCCCTCTCATTTGTCTGT
>CM067168.1:72569176-72609410 GCA_034093135.1 Erigeron breviscapus
AATTTTTAGACTAAGTCAAAACAAGTGTTTTTCAAGCATACAAAATTGTATAGATATAAGCTTGAAAAACCTTGCATTATTTCTAAACAAATAGGGGGAATTTGTTAGGTCCAGATTTACTGGACTCGCTCCAGACTTGAAGACTGGAAAGTCTCTGAAGACTTGTCCAGAAATAATATTTACTGGACCCACTCCAGACTTGAAGACTGGAAAGTCTCTGAAGACTTGTCCAGAAATAATATTTACTGGACCCACTCCAGACTTGAAGACTGGAAAGTCTCTGAAGACTTGTCCAGAAATAATATTTACTGGACCCACTCCAGACTTGAAGACTGGAAAGTCTCTGAAGACTTGTCCAGAAATAATATTTACTGGACCCACTCCAGACTTGCTGACTGGAGCGACACTAAAGATTTGTTCAGAAATAATGGAAGACCAGTGAGCAAAATACTTGTATAGGAAATCTGGAATCCTCCAGATTAGCTCACTGGACTTCACCCCAGTCCAGATCTATTCTACTGAAGACATTCTCACTGAAGTCAAAGACTAAAGTCTGAAGAAAGAAGACTGACAAACAGTGGAGCCCACTGACAGTCTTACCAGATCTCCCGACTGGAGCCTTTATTAGTGTTCTAGACCTTACAAGTCTGAACACTGATATCAAGGGATTGACTTTATGCCTTTACACACTTTCCAAAGAACATTCCACTTGTTCTTTACTAAAGTACTTACGTGTGTAAAGGTGGTTGGTTAAAAGAATAAAGTCATATTGATGTGACTTTATCCTTGTACTTTAACCAATGCATTTAATTACCTTGTCGGTTCATTAAATGCATGCAACCATATTTGTACGGCACAAATTCACTGGTGAATTTGTTTGCCTATAAATACAAAGTCATTTCTTTGTTAAAATTACTTTAGCATTAAAGGTGAATTTGTTTGCCTATAAATACAAAGTCATTTCTTTGTTAAAATTACGTTTAGCATTAAAGGTGAATTTGTCTAAATACTCTCGATCGTAATAGGGATACTTCACAACTTTAAGTATCTCGATCCAAAGAGTTTATTTGGCAAATATAGATCATTTGTAATTCATAGGTTGTTAGGATACTTACATATTTGTATTATCTTGATTCCGCACAACCTTGTATTTTATTTAACATCATAAATAAAATACTCTTGAAAATTACATTGTGTTCCACCTTTACTTTAAGTCGTGTATTACTTTGTTTATATACTTGCATTTATATTCAAGTAATACTAGTCCAATTTAGTGCTTATTAGACTTGTTGTATTTTACACTTCTGGGTTAAACCATCGAGTTTGGGACTTTACAGACAACAAATGGAAGATAGAGAATGACAATGGCAGCGAAGCCCAGTTGACATTCTATTCAGATAGAAACTGGAGATTGTCAGTTTAAAGCCTTTACAATGCTTTACACTGATTACGAAGAAGACCTTTTTGCTTTATGTACCTTTATCTGGATAATAGAATTTATCTATGTATAAAGCACAAAAGTACATAAAGCAGGTTGGATAAAGTGCTTTATGTCATACTTTATCTAGCATTTCAAAGGAAGTCAAATTGCATCCTTAAATGCTCTCAACCATATTTGTACGATGAAGTTGGAATCCCAATACCAACTTTATTTATAAATAGAGGTCTTTACACAACCAAGAAAAACTTTGCATATTCAGACTTTTGCATATTCTTGGTGACTTGTGCAATATTCTCTCAATCGCAAAAAGGAACATTTCACAACTTTAAGTATCTCGATCCAAAGAGTTTATTTGGCAAATATAGATCATTTGTAATTCATAGGTTGTTAGGATACTTACATATTTGTATTATCTTGATTCCGCACAACCTTGTATTTTATTTAACATCATAAATAAAATACACTTGAAAATTACATTGTGTTCCACCTTTACTTTAAGTCGTGTATTACTTTGTTTATATACTTGCATTTATATTCAAGTAATACTAGTCCAATTTAGTGCTTATTAGACTTGTTGTATTTTACACTTCTGGGTTAAACCATCGAGTTTGGGACTTTACAGACAACAAATGGAAGATAGAGAATGACAATGGCAGCGAAGCCCAGTTGACATTCTATTCAGATAGAAACTGGAGATTGTCAGTTTAAAGCCTTTACAATGCTTTACACTGATTACGAAGAAGACCTTTTTGCTTTATGTACCTTTATCTGGATAATAGAATTTATCTATGTATAAAGCACAAAAGTACATAAAGCAGGTTGGATAAAGTGCTTTATGTCATACTTTATCTAGCATTTCAAAGGAAGTCAAATTGCATCCTTAAATGCTCTCAACCATATTTGTACGGCACAAATTCACTGGTGAATTTGTTTGCCTATAAATACAAAGTCATTTCTTTGTTAAAATTACGTTTAGCATTAAAGGTGAATTTGTCTAAATACTCTCGATCGTAATAGGGATACTTCACAACTTTAAGTATCTCGATCCAAAGAGTTTATTTGGCAAATATAGATCATTTGTAATTCATAGGTTGTTAGGATACTTACATATTTGTATTATCTTGATTCCGCACAACCTTGTATTTTATTTAACATCATAAATAAAATACACTTGAAAATTACATTGTGTTCCACCTTTACTTTAAGTCGTGTATTACTTTGTTTATATACTTGCATTTATATTCAAGTAATACTAGTCCAATTTAGTGCTTATTAGACTTGTTGTATTTTACACTTCTGGGTTAAACCATCGAGTTTGGGACTTTACAGACAACAAATGGAAGATAGAGAATGACAATGGCAGCGAAGCCCAGTTGACATTCTATTCAGATAGAAACTGGAGATTGTCAGTTTAAAGCCTTTACAATGCTTTACACTGATTACGAAGAAGACCTTTTTGCTTTATGTACCTTTATCTGGATAATAGAATTTATCTATGTATAAAGCACAAAAGTACATAAAGCAGGTTGGATAAAGTGCTTTATGTCATACTTTATCTAGCATTTCAAAGGAAGTCAAATTGCATCCTTAAATGCTCTCAACCATATTTGTACGGCACAAATTCACTGGTGAATTTGTTTGCCTATAAATACAAAGTCATTTCTTTGTTAAAATTACGTTTAGCATTAAAGGTGAATTTGTCTAAATACTCTCGATCGTAATAGGGATACTTCACAACTTTAAGTATCTCGATCCAAAGAGTTTATTTGGCAAATATAGATCATTTGTAATTCATAGGTTGTTAGGATACTTACATATTTGTATTATCTTGATTCCGCACAACCTTGTATTTTATTTAACATCATAAATAAAATACTCTTGAAAATTACATTGTGTTCCACCTTTACTTTAAGTCGTGTATTACTTTGTTTATATACTTGCATTTATATTCAAGTAATACTAGTCCAATTTAGTGCTTATTAGACTTGTTGTATTTTACACTTCTGGGTTAAACCATCGAGTTTGGGACTTTACAGACAACAAATGGAAGATAGAGAATGACAATGGCAGCGAAGCCCAGTTGACATTCTATTCAGATAGAAACTGGAGATTGTCAGTTTAAAGCCTTTACAATGCTTTACACTGATTACGAAGAAGACCTTTTTGCTTTATGTACCTTTATCTGGATAATAGAATTTATCTATGTATAAAGCACAAAAGTACATAAAGCAGGTTGGATAAAGTGCTTTATGTCATACTTTATCTAGCATTTCAAAGGAAGTCAAATTGCATCCTTAAATGCTCTCAACCATATTTGTACGGCACAAATTCACTGGTGAATTTGTTTGCCTATAAATACAAAGTCATTTCTTTGTTAAAATTACGTTTAGCATTAAAGGTGAATTTGTCTAAATACTCTCGATCGTAATAGGGATACTTCACAACTTTAAGTATCTCGATCCAAAGAGTTTATTTGGCAAATATAGATCATTTGTAATTCATAGGTTGTTAGGATACTTACATATTTGTATTATCTTGATTCCGCACAACCTTGTATTTTATTTAACATCATAAATAAAATACACTTGAAAATTACATTGTGTTCCACCTTTACTTTAAGTCGTGTATTACTTTGTTTATATACTTGCATTTATATTCAAGTAATACTAGTCCAATTTAGTGCTTATTAGACTTGTTGTATTTTACACTTCTGGGTTAAACCATCGAGTTTGGGACTTTACAGACAACAAATGGAAGATAGAGAATGACAATGGCAGCGAAGCCCAGTTGACATTCTATTCAGATAGAAACTGGAGATTGTCAGTTTAAAGCCTTTACAATGCTTTACACTGATTACGAAGAAGACCTTTTTGCTTTATGTACCTTTATCTGGATAATAGAATTTATCTATGTATAAAGCACAAAAGTACATAAAGCAGGTTGGATAAAGTGCTTTATGTCATACTTTATCTAGCATTTCAAAGGAAGTCAAATTGCATCCTTAAATGCTCTCAACCATATTTGTACGGCACAAATTCACTGGTGAATTTGTTTGCCTATAAATACAAAGTCATTTCTTTGTTAAAATTACGTTTAGCATTAAAGGTGAATTTGTCTAAATACTCTCGATCGTAATAGGGATACTTCACAACTTTAAGTATCTCGATCCAAAGAGTTTATTTGGCAAATATAGATCATTTGTAATTCATAGGTTGTTAGGATACTTACATATTTGTATTATCTTGATTCCGCACAACCTTGTATTTTATTTAACATCATAAATAAAATACACTTGAAAATTACATTGTGTTCCACCTTTACTTTAAGTCGTGTATTACTTTGTTTATATACTTGCATTTATATTCAAGTAATACTAGTCCAATTTAGTGCTTATTAGACTTGTTGTATTTTACACTTCTGGGTTAAACCATCGAGTTTGGGACTTTACAGACAACAAATGGAAGATAGAGAATGACAATGGCAGCGAAGCCCAGTTGACATTCTATTCAGATAGAAACTGGAGATTGTCAGTTTAAAGCCTTTACAATGCTTTACACTGATTACGAAGAAGACCTTTTTGCTTTATGTACCTTTATCTGGATAATAGAATTTATCTATGTATAAAGCACAAAAGTACATAAAGCAGGTTGGATAAAGTGCTTTATGTCATACTTTATCTAGCATTTCAAAGGAAGTCAAATTGCATCCTTAAATGCTCTCAACCATATTTGTACGGCACAAATTCACTGGTGAATTTGTTTGCCTATAAATACAAAGTCATTTCTTTGTTAAAATTACGTTTAGCATTAAAGGTGAATTTGTCTAAATACTCTCGATCGTAATAGGGATACTTCACAACTTTAAGTATCTCGATCCAAAGAGTTTATTTGGCAAATATAGATCATTTGTAATTCATAGGTTGTTAGGATACTTACATATTTGTATTATCTTGATTCCGCACAACCTTGTATTTTATTTAACATCATAAATAAAATACACTTGAAAATTACATATTGTCTCGCCAATTTACTTTACAAGTAATTTACTTATTGCATTGTCGTTACTTATTTTACGTTTGTCATCTTATAAGTAACTCTCCAGATTAACCTGGTATACTACACACTGCAACTGGTCATCTCCAGATCAGTGTGTGTATTGCAAAGTAATCTCACTATTGACATAGAGGTGTCTTCAGTGGTACCATCTATTAAGTTGGGACTTACAAGTGGTATCAGAGTAGAAGACTAATATATTTGCCTAGATCTGCTTAGATGACTACTACTGAAAGTGAGAATGGTTCTGGTCCAAATGAAACTGATGTTAATAATCCACACATTCAAAATGTTAACACTAATCCTCCTCCTCCTCCTCCTCCTAATGCCCCTAACCATATCCATGTACATTATTCAAATACTCCTGTTCCCAAATTCGATGGAAACAGTAAG
Source organism: Erigeron breviscapus (assembly GCA_034093135.1). Taxonomy (NCBI): domain Eukaryota; kingdom Viridiplantae; phylum Streptophyta; class Magnoliopsida; order Asterales; family Asteraceae; genus Erigeron; species Erigeron breviscapus. Next base: position 72,575,063 of record CM067168.1, read on the forward strand.
ACTTTTGGTACATGGAAGGCCAGAATGCTCTTGCATTTTGGTGGGATAAAGAGATACATGTTGAGAATCCTTAAGGATGGTCCACATGTACCCATGTATCAAGGGATTAGTCCTTTTCTTGACCCTACTGGATCTAGAAGAGGTACTAGAGAATAGCCTGAAGACCATTGGTCTGATGAGGATCGTAGACTTGTAGATCTGGACACCAGACTCAAGAATATGATCCTTGGGGCTGTTCCTGAAGACCTCATACCAACACTTGTGTTGTTTGCCAGTGCCAAGGAAATGTGGGATGAGTTGGTCCTTCAGTTTGAAGAAGGTGATGACACCATTGTCACCAGGAAAGTTGCCTTGAATAAGAAGTATGAATCCTTCTTTGCTTTACCCAATGAGAGCCTGACTGGTACCTATACCAGATTTACCAGTGTGATTAATCAACTAAGAGGGCTAGGTGTAGAGAAGGATAAGGATATTCTTCTTGAGAAGTTTTGTGATATTCTTCCTTCCAAATGGGAAAACATGATTCTTGTCCTAAGAGAAGGTAAGACCCTGCACAACCACACTCTTGCATCTCTGTATGGAGCCTTCAGATTCACTGAAGATAATAATGCACAGAGACTGGTGGCTGAGCAGGATGTTTTGAATCATGCCCAGAGTTCAAAGGTTGCTAGTATAACTGAGAAACCTTGTGCTGCTTTAATGTCTGCAGAGAGTGTCCATCCACACTCAATGAAGGAGATGTTAAATGGTTTATTGAACTCTGGTCTGATCACTGAAATCAGTGATGATTGTCATGAAACTGACGATGATGATCTGGTTGCCATGATTGCTAAAACCTTCAACAGGTTTAAGCATAAATCTAATAGATTTAATGGCACCACCAATGATTCCATCTCCAACTCTCTGGATAAGACCAATCTTACATGCTACAAGTGTGGTAAGAAAGGTCACTTCATGAAGGAATGCAGATCTAGTCAGTTGAACAATCAAACTGGTCCCCCTGTCCCTAACAACAATCGGGCTGATGATAGCTATAAAGCTAAATACAAGAAGTTTAAAGCCCAGATTGCCCTTTTGTCTATGGAAAAAGAGAAAAATCAGTGCATGATGGCACAAACTGAAGGAAAATGGGAATACTCTGATGACTCATCTGATGATGATGAAGAGATTAGGGACATGTGTTTCATGGCTTTGGAAGACCAGCAACATGTGGTAAAAGATGATGTCATTTCTGGAAGATGGGTTGACATCATATTGAAAAAGGTATGTGATTATGATAATCAACTGGACCCAAAACTGAAACTGGACCTTGCAGAATCACTCAACAGTGATTTGATTTTTGTCGAAACTGTTAGAACTGACAGTGAAAGATATTTGGAAACAGTTCTAACTGAATTAAATAATTTAAAACCTCAAATCTCAAACTTGCAAAGTGTCCAGTTGGCTCTCAAGGAGTCATTTTCGAAAAATGAGGCATTGGATTTTGAAAACCAAAAGCTAAAATCTGATCTTGAAAAGGAACAAAAGATCATGAAATCCTGGATAAGGGCATCTGGATTTGATGCTTTTTCAAAAACCATGGATGCACAAAAATCTGCCTACAAATCTGGAGATGTGCACATGGCCAGCATCATTCCAGATATCCATACCATGCCTCCAGCTCTTAGGCTAGAGACTGAGTATGACCAGCCTAAGACTATCAAAACTGAACCCATTGAGACCATCCCATCTGAGGTTAAACCTGGAGCTGATCAGGCTAAAACTCCAGTTAAAAAGGCTGCTAGTAATAAGCCTTTACCTCAAAAGTCCAAGGAGCCCAAGAATCCTAAGACTAAGACTCCAGCTGAACCCAGGTCTAAGGTTCAGCCGCCTACTGAAAATGATGTTTTGTCAAGACTGGAAAGTCAACTCCAACTTTTGTCTAGGCAGGTTCAGAGTTGCACTGCCAGAATTAAAAATCTGGAAGGAGCCTCGTCTTCTCCAGTTGAAAAACAAAATATCAAAACCCCTTCAAAACCAAAACAAAAAGTTCCTTCTGGAACAAAATCTGAAAAGAAAAAGGGGAGTAAATATCAAATACCAATCGTTTTTACTCCTGGACCTGAAGCTGATAAAAAGGCTCCAGCTCCAGACTCTAGTTCAACACCACAACAATCAACTAAGACTTCTGAGGTGAAGTCCAGTGAACCCATCAAGAAAAGATGGGTTCACAAAAATAACTAATGATTTTTGTGGATGTGTAGGGCGATCATAAAAAGAACACCTGGTATCTGGATAGCGCTGCTGGCCGGACTATGACCGGATGTAAGCCCCTGCTAGAAGAATTCACTGTCCAAGATGGACCGACAGTGACGTTTGGTAATGATGAGAATGGAAAGACTGAAGGATATGGTGTAATTAATAATGGACAAGTCCAGTTCACTAGAGTTGCATTTGTGAATTGTTTAAAATATAACCTGATCAGTGTCAGTCAACTTTGTGATGATGGATATAAGGTATTGTTTGATATTGCTCAAGGCACCATATTTAACAAGGATTGGAAAGTGGTGATGGTTTCACCAAGAAAGGGAAATGTGTACATCATGGATATGGAACCAGCTCCAAAAGAGTAGTGCTTCTATACCAAGGCTGATGAGGACACCAACTGGTTATGGCATAAAAGGTTATCTCATCTTAATTTCAAGAACATCAACAAGTTGTCTCGTAAACAACTGGTGGATGGGATACCTCAGATTTCTTTTAATAAAGAAAAGCCATGTCCAGGGTGTGAGATGGGCAAGCAGAAAAGGGCCAGTTTCAAGACAAGGCAAAACTTTAGCATCACTGAACCTCTTCACATGCTTCATATGGATCTTTTTGGTCCAGTGAATGTTCAAACTAGAGCTGGAAAGAAGTATACTCTAGTTGTGGTTGATGAATTCACCAGATATTGTTGGGTGGTATTCCTCAGATCCAAAAGTAATGCACCTGCTGAAATCATCCCTCTCATCAAAAGAATTGAGCTCAAGTACACTCGAAAAGTTTGTCAGTTACGAAGTGATAATGGTACTGAATTTCAGAACAAAGTACTTGACACGTTTTATACTGACACTGACATCTCTCAAAACTTCTCATCAGCACACTCTCCAGAGCAAAATGGAGTTGTGGAAAGAAATAATCACACACTGATAGAAGCGGCCAGAAGTATGCTATCTGAATCAGGTCTTCCCACCAGTTTTTGGGCTGAAGCAATGGCAACAGCTTGTCACACCCAAAATCGGTCAGTCTACATCAAAAGATATAAGATGACTGCCTATGAAGTGCTAAGGAATCGTAAACCAAATATTGGATACTTCCATGTATTTGGATGTCCAGTTTATATTCTGAATGATTCCAGTCAGCTTGGGAAGTTTGATGCAAAAGCTGATGAAGGTGTACTTCTAGGCTATTCAGATATTCGAAAAGCCTTTAGAGTTTATAATTATAGACTGTAAGTCCCCCGGGTCTTACCGAACCGAGATTGACTTAAGGATATGTCGAGGTACGGAATTCCTCGAGATAACCCACGGTTTTTATATCTACCTTTTATGATATATATATCACTATATATATATATATATATATATATATCTTTTGCGTGAATATAAACACTCGTATTTGGTTACTATAGTGAAACGGCTATCCGGACAAACCTTACCAACCAACGTGGTAATCTAAGTCTACGAGCGTCCAAACCGGGTGTGTGTTTGCGGTTCGTGCGTGAGTCGAGTACCACCCACAAGATCAACCGTGTGTGTTCTAGGTTTTCTCTCTCTAGGTTTTGCTCGTTTCTCTCTCTACCCTCTTGTTGAGAACACGCATGACACACACCTCTATTTATAGGCAAGTGACAAGAACTCTCAAATCCAATGGATTTGAGTGTTCTCATGTCAAGCCTATTAGGGTTTTGGCCAGAACACACAAACTATTTGAGAGTTCTTATGGACAAACATGCTTTTGCTTGTTTCCACAGAAACTCTCAAACCATTTGAGAGTTCTTATGAACAAGCAAACTTTTGCTTGTTCCTCAGAAACTCTCAAATGACCATTTGAGTGTTCTTTCCACAAGCAATTATTTTGCTCGTTCCCAAGAACCCTAAAATAACACTTAGGAATATTGGAGTTAATGTTTCAACTGCTGTCAAGACGCAGAACCAACATTAACTCAGCCAATGTTTATACTGCTGTAAATATACGCAGAACCAACATTAGCTACAACAATGTTTCTACTGCTGTGAATACGCAAAAACAACATTGTCTATATTACCTATTGGAAGTATTGATTAAGTTAATGTTTCTGCTGCTCTTAATACGCAGAAACACAATTAACTTAACTTCCATTTGGAAGTACATTAAGTTAATATTTCAACTACTGTTAAACGCAGAAACAATATTAACTTAATGACTCTTTACATCTAATGTCTAGAACCTGTAAAACACAAATAATACACAAACATATAAACATAAATGGATCCCAATATGATCAACAATATATGCCAAGGTAATATTATTGACAAACGGTAATTACAAGATAAATTACAAGACTTGACTATATGTAAATATACATCACACATCTAGAATGCTTTTGTCACCGAGAAACATGCACCAACAGTTTCCCCCTTGACACTAGCATCTAGATGTGACCTTCAAGTCTTCGTTTGTCATCCTAAGTGCTGGCCAAAAACCCTGTCATCAGGAACTTCAGGTGTTGCCTCCACTGGAATCCTACTCTTCTTCTCAATCACCTCAGTAGTACCCAACTCCCGATTTCAGTCTAACTCTGATTGATTGTCTACCCCAACCTTGCACTATGCAACATTTGTTTGTAGAGATAGCTCATTTGATCCTTTTTACTTTTGGATCGAGTAGATCAAGCATTGCATTAAGATACGAACACTTGTCTTGAGCTGAAGAAACAGATGGATCTTCAAACATGCTCCCATACTCATCAAAATTGAAGTACGCAGCAATGTCGTCTAGGTGTTCACTCCTAACTTCTTCCTCAGTAGTTGGTCTGACCTGAATGCCAACTCCTACTCGTCCAGTCGGTTGTTCCTGGATACCAACCACTTCCTCTACGGCCGGTGGATTAGATGAAGGAGCACCAGCTTGGCCAGATTGACCTTGCTGACCTTGCTCCCCCTGAGCTGCATTGACGTTTGAGCCCTGAAATCTCTGAATCTCCTCCTGCTGTATGGAACCGCTTGGATCCTCATCCTCATCATCCATTCGATGATGTTTGAGAGTGTCATCCTTGCATCCAGACTTCTCCCCCTGAGATTCAAGTATTTTGATCTTGTTATGCAGCTCAACAAACCTCTTACCTAAGCTCTCAAGATGCTTAGCCTGACCTTTCAGCAGTTTGTGGTGCACCCCAATGGAATCAACAATCCCAGTGACAGAATTGATTGTTGCTTCCTGGGCTTCTTGCAGGTCATACTGGCTATTCTCCAGCTCTAGGTGACTTTGTCTTATGAGGTCAGCATCTCTTCTTTTCCTTTAAGCTTGTCAGACAAGCTGGCAACTAGAGCTCTCATCCGCTGGATGTCCTCAGCTAACTTGGATACTCTCTCCTTGTTAATCTAAGCAGCTCCTTGCTGTGAAGAAGTCACTGATGGTCTTGTTGTAGATGGTGGAGTCATTGACGAAGACATGATTAGTGTGATTGTAGAGTTGCGAGGCCTTGCAGTCATCAAGACTGGTGTATCTCTAATCTTGATTCCCAAAAGTCTGATTACTTTCAGAGGTGACTGGTCATCTTCTGCATTAACCAGTGATACTATAACTGGTTTGATGACAGACGGACTGACATGAACTTGAGGAGTTAATGGTACTGCTGAACTCGAGGAAGGTGCACTCATCAAACCTTTATCTATCCTCAATATGGAGAGGTCCTTCAGTCATAGCTTCCGTTAAGTCCTGCACAGGCTCTTGAACACTTGGTGTTGGTTCATCCAAATCTTGTCTTGTCTCTTCCACCTCTGAAAAATATGTCTCCGCAATGAGCCCGAGAGACTCATTTACATTAGACACCTCGGCGTCCTGACGTTGTCTCTTTCTGCTGAGACTTCGCCCTGACCCAGAGGGATCTTCTTCTTCTACAACTGGCCGGGAATCAGCTTCGGCCATGGGGAGATCCACTGTTGCAGAAGTACTACCAACACCTTGACCTATGGGTATTCTACCAGCAGCATTATCTTGACCATCGTCCCCATCATCATCTCCATCATCATCCCCGTTTCTTCCATCGCCTTGATTGACATCTCCTCCAATGTCATCAGCAGCGTCGTCTTGGTTATCTATAACCATATCATCGACGTGCTCTGCACCCAAACCCCTATCGTCAACATCCATGTTGATTTCTTGGTTCTGTGCATTAACTTGTTCAGCAACGATCTCAGGATTTGCTTGAGGAGCCTCTTCCTGGATCAACAACTCGAAACGCGATCGATTAAAGGCCTTAGTGTAACCATCATAAATAAATCAACTTTGCATATTCATCATAGGATAACAACCATTATATGAATAATCATGCTATCACAAATGATTTATTAACAAGCATAAAATAAAGTAGCACTTTATATATACTCGTTTTTTAATATGTTTCTTTATAAACACATTATAAATAACATACATAGGACCTGCACAATGATTTATAATGAAGTAAATACAATAGAAGTACGATAACCCACTATGTTATCTAATTAAGATGTGCCTAGTACTCAGTCACCGATCACCGAAAATGCATGGTCCTCCTTGACTATGTCCTCCGCACGAAAGATAAGCGCTTAGTTGCGAAATGGTACCCAAGCCTCTGTAGACTTGAATTTACCGTCCTTATCTTTCACTGAGACATTTGTCCAATATCCATCACTCTCAGTGGGAGTCCTGGATTTTGAAGTCTGTCTTCTTTTTCTCAGCACCCTCTCAGGAGATAGCTCAATCTTTCTCCTGGGACTATGCTTTTGAAACATTGAGGAACGACGATAGTCTTTACCGTTCCTGTGAAGCGATCATAAAAATATGTATCATCTTCACCAACACGATTAAAGACTTCTCGTCTTGGAGTGGGATTCCTCTTAGGAGTTTTGCTACGAACTTGGCCACCATTTGAAGTCTTCTTTAGAGATACACTTCTTGGTTTTCCATGTTCCTTAGCAACATAACTCGAGGGATTTCTAGAAACATAATCTTCATAGTATTTGTTCTTATAATCCCTCATAAAAGTTGGATTTGAAGTACTAACTTGATTATTTCTAGGCAAACCACTCCGTGCGGGTGAGTTCCTTTGAGAAAATCTTTTAGGTGAAACACTCGTTGACCTATCTTCAACTTGTTTACCCTTGTTCTTTATCAACTGAACATCCATATCTTCAACATCTCTGTCACCTGAGTCATTAGACTGCCTTGATCTGCTGGATTTACCCTTTTGTGGACACATACTTGTCACATGTCCCTTTTCTCTGCAAATGAAGCAAGAGATCTTATCAAGATTTTTCATTTTCTTCCTTTTATCCTTTGCATGGTAAGATGAATGCATATCTGGATCAAACAAAGTGTGAGAATTTTGAGCTTTTGATGTCATCTCTTGTAACTTCAATTTTGCAGATTGTTCGGGATCAACTTCTGACTGGGCAGTAGGATCTATTCCTGATTTTACAAAATGAGGACTCCTAATGGTTTTCATTGATGACCATCTCCTAGGACTCACATTTCTGATTTGTCTATTTTGTTGCCCTAAATCAGCTACATCAACTTCCCAAACTTTATCAATTAGATTTGGTTCAATACTATCCAAGGAATACTCCTTTTCAGTAAACCTACTACCTTTTAGTGTGTAGTGAGTGATTGAACCCTTATTATAAATGTATTTGGTTTGATTAGAAGATTCTGGCTTCTTATGTTGTTCTTTGAAATCGTCAAAAGAGATCTTTTTGTCATCATCACTCACTTTAACGATAGGATCATAGATATGATTGATAAGAGGAGAGATCTCAACATTATGATTCTTTTTATTCGAGATTTCTTCAACATTATGACATTTTCCATTTTTAATGCTTTCATAGGCATGACTTGTCATAATTCGAATATCTCTCATTTTGTCAATTCGGGATTGTAAGTCTGTAATCTCAGATTGAGCAGAGAGTAGTTCCTTTTGTAGAGAAGTGAACTCATTACTCAATTTCTCATGATTCTCTTGTCCCAATTTTTTTCTAATAGTGATTTCCCTCAACTCATTTATTATACAATCATTCTCTCTTTCATTAAGTTTAATCTTGTCTGAGAGATCCTTTTCTCTTCTAGTCAAGATGTTCACTTGCTGTCTCAAGAGAGATTTTTCTTCTTGATCCTCATCTACCTTCTTTTGTAAATCATCAACCCTTAGATATAACTCACATGCAGTTTGAGATATTTTAAAATTATCTTTACACACATCAATTAATGAATGCAAAGAGAAATCTATTCGCTGCTCAGGTGCATGTAAGTCTATCATAAAGGTAACTAGATCCTTTACTCCCAAGTTTTCTGGAATCTTTACATTATCAACCTTTGAAGTAACTCCCTTTGAACAACTATCACCATCTTTTATACTTGATGCTTCAACATTTGAAGATGATCTCTCAAGTGAGGTGAAAGGAACATTTTCATGAGTAGGGTTTGTTGATTCTTGAGAAGATGTCTCGTCCAAAGGAACAATACTACTTCCTGAATCAACCTCAGCAACATAAGCATTGTCTTCTTCATTGACTTTTGAACTCCAGTCATATGATCCATCTTGTTGTTGGACAATCAAGGCTCTTGAATTACTTTGATCAATTAGGCCTTGTTTTCCATTAGACCCATCATAGTATGACTTTTGTCTAGAGGTGTTAGAAGATGAAGGCATTGTTCCACCTTGATTGAAGTACTGACGAGTCACAATAGACCTATCATCCTTCTTAGGTCTCTGGCATTCCCTAGCAAAGTGTCCAAAGCCCTCGCAATTGTAACACTTTATCTTTGACTTATCAAAGCCAAGCTTGGAACCCACGACCTTTCGCCATGTTCTTGATAAGAACCGTTTAACCCGAAGAGTTAGCATAGCCATTTGCCATTGCAGATCCATCTCTTCTAAGTCCAAAGGATGAATCTGCTCATAGTCTTCATCTATAAGACTTGGATCTTGAACCTTTCCCTGGATAAATTGTTCATATGATGTCACAAATGACGCAAGAATGGATAAGTGACTTTCTGCACATTTGACACTTATAGGCATGGTGGAACTAGCATTGGAGGTAGGATATCCACGGTTGCCTAGATTGCCGCTCTGACTTGAAACAATACATATGTTCCCCTCAGAGTCAAACGAGATCTTTTGTAAGTCAACATTTTCACTCAGGAATGCCCTTGTGCTTCCTTTAGGGGAACCTGGACTTACATTGATCGTAGGCCTACCGTAATAAAGCTTGGAATCTGAGCATTATTATATCCTGCTTCCCTCCTTTTTAGTTTCATTTCATATCCCCCTAAACTTAGCAACTATCTGAGTCAAAGACATATCAGAGAAATCTGCTTTTTCCTGCAAAGTAGTAATATAATTACTCCACTTTTCCGGCAAGGAACTCAAAAATTTCTTGACTTTTTCTTCCTCAGAATAGGTAACTTCAAATGCTTTCAACTCTGCTAGCAAATGATAATACCTTGTAATTAGTTGATCTAAGTTTTCACTTCTTAACCCATTAAATACATTATACTGATGCTTTAGAAGGTCTCTACGATTCTTTTTAAGTGTTTCATCCCCTTCACAATGATTTTTTAATGCTAACCAAAGTTCTTTTGATGTATTGAATCCATTAAATAAATGTAATATTTCTTGTGGCAATGACATTTTTAAACATGATAGTGCCTTTTTCTCTGCCTCATATAATTTTTTATTAGATTCAGTCATATCTTGGTAAGCATAAACTTTGTTAACACCACTGTCCTCATATGTTGGGCACTATATCCTTCAGTCATACAAGTCCACATTCTAATATTCGTGAATTGCATAAAGGATTCGAATCGACCTTTCCAAGAAAAGTATTGGTCAATGATCATCAGTTTAGGTGGTGAATTACCCTTACCGGTCTCATGGTCCATTAGTATTAATTGGTTAAGATAGTTTGTTGCCATTGTGAATGAGGTTCAACTTATAAACACTCAAATACACAAGAACACGCAAAAACAGGAACACTCAAATGAAACGAGCAAAAGTGTACTAAACAAGCAAACCACAAGAACTCTCAAAACTTCAAGAACTCTCAAAGCCTCAAGAACTCTCAAAACCTCAAGAACTCTCAAAGCCTCAAGAACTCTCAAAACCTCAAGAACTCTCAAACAAACACGCAAAATTTGAGAAACACACAGATCTGGGGATTGTACTGAAACACGCAAATGGTACAGTACCAAGAACACGCAAAAACAGGAACACTCAAATGAAACGAGCAAAAGTGTACTAAACAAGCAAACCACAAGAACTCTCAAAGCCTCAAGAACTCTCAAAACCTCAAGAACTCTCAAAACCTCAAGAACTCTCAAAACCTCAAGAACTCTCAAAACCTCAAGAACTCTCAAATCCAATGGATTCGAGTGTTCTCATGTCAAGCCCATTAGGGTTTTGGCCTGTTTGTGTGTTTCCCAGAACACACAAACTGTTTGAGAGTTCTTATGGACAAACATGCTTTTGCTTGTTTCCACAGAAACTCTCAAACCATTTGAGAGTTCTTAAAGCCTCAAGAACTCTCAAACAAACACGCAAAAAGTGGGATACCCAAACCGTGATCAATCTCGAACCAAGGTTGTTGATAACCTATGGCTCTGATACCAGTTGTAAGTCCCCCGGGTCTTACCGAACCGAGATTGACTTAAGGATATGTCAAGGTGCGGAATTCCTCGAGATAACCCACGGTTTTTATATCTACCTTTTATGATATATATATATATATATATATATATATATATATATATATCTTTTGCGTGAATATAAACACTCGTATTTGGTTACTATAGTGAAACGGCTCTCCGGACAAACCTTACCAACCAACGTGGTAATCTAAGTCTACGAGCCGTCCAAACCGGGTGTGTGTTTGTGGTTCGTGCGTGAGTCGAGTACCACCCACAAGATCAACCGTGTGTGTTCTAGGTTTTCTCTCTCTAGGTTTTGCTCGTTTCTCTCTCTACCCTCTTGTTGAGAACACGCATGACACACACCTCTATTTATAGGCAAGTGACAAGAACTCTCAAATCCAATGGATTCGAGTGTTCTCATGTCAAGCCCATTAGGGTTTTGGCCTGTTTGTGTGTTTCCCAGAACACACAAACTGTTTGAGAGTTCTTATGGACAAACATGCTTTTGCTTGTTTCCACAGAAACTCTCAAACCATTTGAGAGTTCTTATGAACAAGCAAACTTTTGCTTGTTCCTTAGAAACTCTCAAATGACCATTTGAGTGTTCTTTCCACAAGAAACTATTTTGCTCGTTCCCAAGAACCCTCAAATAACACTTAGGAATATTTGAGTTAATGTTTCAACTGCTGTCAAGACGCAGAACCAACATTAACTCAGCCAATGTTTATACTGCTGTAAATATACGAAGAACCAACATTAGCTACGACAATGTTTCTACTGCTGTGAATATGCAGAAACAACATTGTCTATATTACCTATTGGAAGTATTGATTAAGTTAATGTTTCTCCTGCTGTTAATACGCAGAAACACAATTAACTTAACTTCCATTTGGAAGTACATTAAGTTAATATTTCAACTGCAGTTAAACGTAGAAACAATATTAACTTAATGACTCTTTACATGTAATGTCTAGAACCTGTAAAACACAAATAATAAACAAACATATAAACATAAATGGATCCCAATATGATCAACAATATATGCCAAGGTAATATTATTGACAAACGGTAATTACAAGATAAATTACAAGACTTGACTATATGTAAATATACATCACACATCTAGAATGCTTTTGTCACCGAGAAACATGCACCAACATAGACTCCAAAAGGTTCATGAGACAATTCATGCCACATTTGATGAATCTAATGATGCAATCAATAAAAGACCAAGCCTTGATATTTCTCCAGTCATTCCATTGAATTTTGGTGAAACTGACCAAGTTCATCAGTCAGTTGCTTCACCAGAAAATGTCTCCAGTCACAAAGAATTGGAACCAGTACAAAAGAAGAAACCAACCAGTGACACTCCATTTTATCCCTCCATCAGTTTCAATTTACCACAGAAACTGGTGATTGGATCAGATGTGCGTGCCACTCCAGTATCAGCACCAGTTCAAACTCCAACTTCTCTAGTTCTTCAAGAAATGCCTTTAACTGAAGAATTTCATGATGCAAATCGTGACCTCATTGATTCTGATGAGGATATAGAAGTGGTTTGGGCTGATCCTCCAGAAGCTGCTGCAACTGAAAAGGATCCCCAGGTGACTTGCACTGATATTGTTGTACACCAACCTAGTCAATACACTAAATGGACAAGAGCACATCCAATTGAACAGATTGTTGGAGATCCAAATAATGGGGTTCAGCCTAGAAGAGCCACAAGTGAGCAATGCTTGAACGTCATCTTCTTATCACTGATTGAACCGAAGAAGATTGATGAGGCTATGTCAGATCCAAGCTGGGTAGAGGCAATGCAAGAAGAACTTATCCAGTTCGAAAGGAACAATGTTTGGGAGCTTGTTCCTTGTCCACCAGGGTTGAAGAAAGAACCCATTGGTATAAGATGGGTCTACCGAAACAAGATGGATGAAGATGGCAATGTTGTAAGAAACAAGGCCAGATTAGTTGCCAAGGGTTATTGTCAAGAAGAGGGCGTTGACTTTGATGAGACTTTTGCTCCAGTTGCAAGACTTGAAGCCATCAGAATATTCTTGGCTTATGCAGCCCATCTGCAGTTCAAAGTCTTCCTAATGGATGTCAAAAGTGTGTTCCTTAATGGAACACTGGAAGAAGAAATGTATGTTAAACAGACTCCAGGCTTCATTAATGAGAAGCATCCTCACTAGGTATATAGACTGAACAAAGCTTTGTATGGTTTTAGACAAGCCCCAAGAGCCTGGTATGACACTTTAACCAAACATCTTCTCAAAAATGGCTTTAAAAGAGGTGCAATAGATAATACCTTGTTTATCTTGAAAGAAAAAGTTAATATCTTACTGGTACAAATTTATGTTGATAACATTATATTTGGGTCAACTGATGATGCCATGTGTAAAAGGTTTTCTACAATCATGTCATCTGAGTATGAAATGAGTTTAATGGGTGAATTAACATTTTTCTTGGGTCTTCAGATAAAGCAAACTGAAAATGGAATTTTTATAAACCACGAAAAATATGTCAGAGATTTGTTAAGAAAATACAAATATGATTCAATCCCATCTAAAACCACACCAATTGCAGCACCTTTAAATTTGGATTCTGACCCAAATGGCAAACCAGTGAATACAACTGAATATCGAGGTATGGTTGGTTCACTAATGTATTTAACTGCCAGTCGACCAGATATAATGTTTGCAACATGTCTATGTGCCAGATTTCAGGCTAACCCAAAAGAATCACATTTGCATGATGTTAAGCGCATCTTCAGATACCTGAAGGGGTGTCCTAGCCCTGGTCTTTGGTATCCCAAAGGCTCAGGGTTAGATCTAATGGGTTATTCAGATTCAGATCATGCAGGTTGTAAGATAGATAGGAAATCCACCACTGGAGGTTGTCATTTCCTTGGAGGAAAACTGGTGAGTTGGATCAGATGTGCGTGCCACTCCAGTATCAGCACCAGTTCAAACTCCAACTTCTCTAGTTCTTCAAGAAATGCCTTTAACTGAAGAATTTCATGATGCAAATCGTGACCTCATTGATTCTGATGAGGATATAGAAGTGGTTTGGGCTGATCCTCCAGAAGCTGCTGCAACTGAAAAGGATCCCCAGGTGACTTGCACTGATATTGTTGTACACCAACCTAGTCAATACACTAAATGGACAAGAGCACATCCAATTGAACAGATTGTTGGAGATCCAAATAATGGGGTTCAGCCTAGAAGAGCCACAAGTGAGCAATGCTTGAACGTCATCTTCTTATCACTGATTGAACCGAAGAAGATTGATGAGGCTATGTCAGATCCAAGCTGGGTAGAGGCAATGCAAGAAGAACTTATCCAGTTCGAAAGGAACAATGTTTGGGAGCTTGTTCCTTGTCCACCAGGGTTGAAGAAAGAACCCATTGGTATAAGATGGGTCTACCGAAACAAGATGGATGAAGATGGCAATGTTGTAAGAAACAAGGCCAGATTAGTTGCCAAGGGTTATTGTCAAGAAGAGGGCGTTGACTTTGATGAGACTTTTGCTCCAGTTGCAAGACTTGAAGCCATCAGAATATTCTTGGCTTATGCAGCCCATCTGCAGTTCAAAGTCTTCCTAATGGATGTCAAAAGTGTGTTCCTTAATGGAACACTGGAAGAAGAATGTATTTAACTGCCAGTCGACCAGATATAATGTTTGCAACATGTCTATGTGCCAGATTTCAGGCTAACCCAAAAGAATCACATTTGCATGATGTTAAGCGCATCTTCAGATACCTGAAGGGGTGTCCTAGCCCTGGTCTTTGGTATCCCAAAGGCTCAGGGTTAGATCTAATGGGTTATTCAGATTCAGATCATGCAGGTTGTAAGATAGATAGGAAATCCACCACTGGAGGTTGTCATTTCCTTGAAGGAAAACTGGTGAGTTGGACCAGCAAGAAGCAGACGTCAGTCTCTATGTCCACTGCTGAGGCAGAGTACATTTATGCGGCCAGTTGTTGTGCCCAGATTCTCTGGATCAAGAACCAGTTGTTAGATTACGATCTAAAATACAAAAGAACACCAATCTTTTGTGACAACACCAGTGCAATTGCTATATCTCACAACCCAGTGATGCACTCAAAGACAAAACATATTGACATCAGGTATCATTTCATTCGTGATCATGTTATGAAAGGAGACATTGAAATACATTTCATCCCCACTGACAAACAGCTCGCTGATGTTTTTACAAAACCTCTTGATGAGAAAACTTTTAAACATCTCATCAGTGAACTGGGAATGCTAAATCCTTAAAACTAGAGACTTTGTTATGAACGCATCAGTGACACTGCCAAAGTTCTCCAGTTGAGGAAGTCCAGATAATCTTTGCTCGCCAGGCTATCGAACGCCTTTGTGATACTATCCTGGCACTAATTGATTTATGGATCATCATTATAGGGGGAAAGACTCAAAATAATTTTCTGACTAAAATTAATTTTGTTTAAAAAATGGCAACTGGAGAGCTCTCCAGTTGGAAACTGGCACTGGATTAATCCTCCAGTGTACATGTTTGGTCGTGTCTTAAAACTGGCGGTCAACCAGATTTTCATAATGTTGTAAAATACTTGGTCAAGTTTTGTGACACGTGATGGTACTCGAGTGTTTTAACCCACTCACAACCATCACATGACGTGTCAAGGTCATTTTTTGAAAAGATGAACACTTTCTATTGGGATCATGAAAAGTTAGTGGGCGCGTGGGGAAGTTAAGCCGTCGTAGCATTTAATGCTGACACGGAGAATTAAGTTTTTGTTTCAAAATTCAAATTATCATTTATAAAAATATCTTATAAAATTTGGTTTTTGGTAACAAAATATTCTTTGTATTTCATTGGGATTACAATTCACTTATAAATACCCCTTATTTACTCCGAAACCCATTTACTTCTTTCACATTCCTTCATTCAATTTCAATCATCAACCATTGCTTCTTTTCTCTCTCTGCTCAATAAATCAAGAACCCTAATTCCCAAATACTACTCCGATTCATTTTTCCCTTATAGTAAAATGGCACCTAAAACTTCTAGATCTCGAGATATTAATCTCCTTACTGCCCCATATGTTCCCTCACCAGATGTCAAACAGGCATCTGGTGCTCCTGGTAATACTACGCTCATCAAATTAAACCCAAACAATCCGATAGCTAGTTTAAAGGGAACATAAGGCGCCGATACTCTTATCGGGAGAATCCAAAGCTTTTTGAAGGATTCTCCAATCGGGCCTTCCTTTTCTGCAAAACCCATGAAAGATGTTTCACGACTATCTTTGTGAGTTTTGGTACACTGCCAAACTGAATAACGACTGTTCTACCATCAACTTTACACTCAAAAGTGGAACAGTCGAGTGTACAATCATTGCAGAAACATTGTGAGATGCCCTAAAACTCAACTACTGGAGACCAGGAGAATATCCAGTGGTAATCTCTCAAAATGTTAATTTCTGTCAAACACTCTTTGAAATGGGACACACTGAGTGTACGGAAAATGGCGTCCTAAAAACAAAATGAGCCATGACAATGAAAGGCCTTACACCATCCTAGAGGTACTTTATCATACATCTTGTTGAGAGTATGGGTGGGAGTTCTGGTGGTTTGTACCAGATTAACTCCTCACAAGCAGAGATGGCATACTGCTTATGGAATGGATTGAGAGTTGACTTCGCTGATATACTATTCAGAAGTCTGGTGCAGAAACTGAAGGGCACCAGGGGATTATGCATCCCTTTCTCCAGGTATCTCTCTCTCTGTTTTAAACTTATCTTGGGCAGTGAAGAGTATAAAAATACAACTTCACCATTCACTGTCCCAGATTTGTTGAGGAATCTTGACTCTCTGGTATCTGAAACTGGAGAGGTTGAGATTCCAGATAAAATGCGACTGGCATTCGCTAAAACTGATGCACCAATACCAGGTGAGTCAGAAAGGCAACTGGGCGGGCCTCAAAATAATGAGGGACCCACCGGTTCGTCCTCTGGCACTATGGCAGTTGTTGGGCCTGAACAACAGCCAAACCCCGCCAGTTCCAGTCTGTCAGTTCCTACAGATGCAACTGGAGGCCTCCAAACAGGTCCTCTAGTTATACAAAAGGCTCCTCGAACCCGTCGCCCTAGGATTCAGTCAGCACGAGCCACTGACATTAGTACCCAAGCCAACCCTTCAGTATCCTCCCAACAGGATGCTGAAGAAGGTCAAAGGGAAAACTTGCAAGCAACCACTTCTGAAATTTCTGTAGGAGGAAGTGGTGAAGAGAATACTGGGCTAGCCCAACCCAGAGTAGAGTTAGAGTCTGCACAATTTAGTATCGATGGACAAATTTCTAACACTACTAATGCACGAACTGATGATGTTGCTGACCAGTCACAACTGGCAACGGAAGTTCCAATCTCTTCGGCCAGTGATGTTTTGGTTGAGGATAGAGCAACCATTACTGAGGCAATTCTAGTGACATCTATTCCTGGCGATGATGTCACCACGACTGAGCCAACAACTGATGTTACTCTCCAGGAAACTGGCCAAGTACATCAGGAGACTGAACTTGAAGTTCAGCCATCAGTTACATTCATGGATCTGGACATGGATGTTAATGACAATGAAATCCAAATTGAGTCTTCGGACTCTGAAGGAACTACTTCAGATACTAAGATACTTGATACTTTTGTATAAGCTCAAGACCCTTCATCTCATATCTCACCTCCAGATGCTCCCGTTTCAGTTTCACCATCAATACAAGCAATCCCACAAAGAGCTCCACCATCATTATCATCCTTATTTGTGTCTAGAAATAGACACATGCCACCACCACCGCCGCCGTTGGACACACCTGAGCATACTCAGCATGCCCAACAACTTGATCTCACTAGACGTCCTTCCTCCTTTCCAACCCCTGGTTATATTTCTCTCTCAACCACTGAGTTCTTGACTGAGGAGGTTTCCCTTATTGTGCCTCCTCCAATTGCTCCAATGGTGCCTGCTGCTGGTCCAATGACATCTTCCCCCTCCGTCACTGGACACTCAATTTGTCTCCTTTACAGCTGACATCCAAAACCTGATCAAACGGGTGGAGGATGTTCATAAGAAAATTGAGAAAAATGCCAAGTCAATCTCCAGGTACAACAAAGACAGTCTGACCAATCAAAAAGTGGTGGACCTGGGGATCAATAAGTTTGCTGAGAATGAAGACTTGGTATTTCACAAGCTCAATGAGTTGGTCACTGGCTGCAACAATCTGTCTAGTTCTTTGAAAGAAGCCTTTGACCTAACTCAGTTAAAAGTCACAACATCTATCTCCAACTTGCTGGGAAACACTGTCAGATCATCAGAGGTTGAACTGAAGGAGATAGAGAGACAGGTCAAGAATTTGGTTGATAGACCTGCTCTCAATGTGACTGAGCTTGGGCAGCAGTTGGCAACTTCAGTTAGTCAGACTATCAAGGATACTTTGGCAGAAAGGGAAGAACAATTGGTTCAAAGGGTGATGTATGAGATCACCAAGATCGCCTCTCCTCCGGTTGATCTGGCCCCACTTACTAATGAGATCAACCAATTGAGAGGTGCTCTTAATGCTTTTAACACCCAGTTGTCTTCTCATACTACTTCGATTGATAATCTGGTTAATGAAATTGCAAATTTGAAGGAAAAAGAGGTTGATACAGAAGGAGTGGCAACTGGTCTCTCTCCAGATAATGCTAAACTGTTGGTAGAACTAAAGACTGGTCAGACACAAGTTGTTGCAAATATTATGACCCAGTCTAGATAGACCAACCACTTGTGGAGATCATTTAGGATGATGTGCACTATTTTTAAGGAGTGCAAGGACGTGCAATCATGGCAGCCTCTTGACCGGTTGCCATTCAATAATGCTGATTGGGAAATTATAAGGGCAGGTCTAGATGCTGCCAAGGGGGAAAGAAGTGCAGTCCTTGCACCAACTGTAACTGAAGGTGCTTCATCTGAACAACAAAGGCAAATAGTGGTAGCTGCTGGTACTGATGCCAGTCAGCATGTGATTGAACAGTTTGAGGATGATGCTGGTGATAGGGGGAATGTTGATAAAGGCAAGGGCATGGCAACTGATGAAACTGCCCAGCTGGCCACTGATACACCAATGCTAGAAACTGGCAACATTGATAAGCTTCCTCCAGTGACTGAAGGTGAAAGCAAGAGACTGGATGCTATTGGCAACACATTTAAAGAAAGAAGAAAACAAGAAAGGAAGACCAAAGGGTTGCCAGGTCTCGAATCTTGAACTTGGACGTGAATGATGCTGCTCTCTTAGGCATCACATTGGAGCAGTACCAAAAAGTGAAAAATGATCAAAGGATTATTGGTATGGTGAATGAAATGCTTGACATTCAACTTGACCAAGTATATCCAGATGATGAAGCTGCTTTCGATGCCAAGAACACAAATGTATCTTTGGAGAAGGCTAGAGAGTTTAGGGCTGGTGGGATTCAAAGGCGTATTGAAACTGTTCAAAAAGTTGTGAAAAGAGTATTGAATCCACCAAGGCCTAGGGCACAATCGAAACTGAAGCCATTGTCCAGGGATGCTGATTTAGGAACCTTTGTTGAATCCACTGGAGAGGTGTCAAATGATGACATAAAAGCTGATGTGCATTCTGGATTAACTGGATCTGTTAAGATTGCCAATGAATCTGAAGCAAGGGCTTATTATTCATCAATAATGGCTAAGAGGAAACATAATGGCAAGATAAATGGTGTAAGTGTTACTGTTAAGCCAGGCACCAAAGTCTTTAGAGTTCAAGTCAGTTACACCAGAGGGCCACTGGTGACAACTGAAGATCCATCAGTTCTCCAGTATGGGTTCAGTGAATGGGTTGAGATGGTTGAATTTTTGGAAGCCAAGGAACAAAAGAATAGGTTTGAGTAGGCCTGGATAAATCTGTTAAAGGGCAACTTACAGCATAAAGAACAACTGGAAAATAGGCTGCATATTGACCCAGAGGATTCTCAACCTATTGGTTCGTTGAACAAGAGAAGGAGAACTGGCGAAGGGCCATCTGTTTAAGTTCTTCTTCCAGTTATCATCTTGTAATTTTATTTACTTTCTTGTAACTTATGTAAATTTCATTTCCTTGTATAAATGAAGTTGCCAGATTGTAACCACAAGATAGATAACAGATTAAATCTAACAAACTCAAGAAGAAATACCCAAGGCATTTATTGATCTATAAAAATGCCTTGAAAAATTTAGATAGATTTAGTCAAACAAGTCCTTCAAGTTCATACTTGTATAGATACAAGAACTTGAAAGGACTTGGCAATATTTCAGGACAATTAGGGGGAATTTGTTAGGTCCAGTTTATTGATAAACTGGAGCGTCTCCAGTTGCATCTGGGGACCTGAAGAATTGTCCAGAAATATATGAAGTCCAGTTGCAATGTACAGTTAATGCAACTGAAGACTTCCTCCAGTTGAGATCTGACCAGATGTGAAAACATTCCAATTGAAGTCGAAGACAACAAATGGAAGATAGAGAATGACAATCGCAGCGAAGCCCAGTTGACATTCTATTCAGATAGAAACTGGAGATTGTCAGTTTAAAGCCTTTACAATGCTTTACACTGATTACGAGGAAGACCTTTTTGCTTTATGTACCTTTATCCGGATAATAGCATTTATCTATGTATAAAGTACAAAAGTACATAAAGCAGGTTGGATAAAGTGGCTTTATGTCATACTTAATCTAACATTTCAAAGGAAGTCAAATTGCTTCCTTAAATGCAACCGTATTTGTACGATGAAGTTGGAATCCCAATAACAACTTCTTCTATAAATAGAGGTCTTTGCATAACCAAGAAACAACTTTGCATATTCAGACTTTTGCATATTCTTGGTGACTTGTGCAATATTCTCTCAATCGCAAAAAGGAACATTTCACAACTTTAAGTGTTTCGATTGTTGAAGAGAATTTCCAAGTTTAGATCAATTATAGTTCATAGGTTGTTAGGATATTTACATTATTGTATTATCTTGGTTCCGCAACAACCTTGTAATTTATTTAACATTAATAAATAAATTACACTTGAAAATTACATATTGTCTCACCAATTTACTTTACAAGTATTTACTTATTGCATTGTCGTTACTTATTTACTTTTGTCACCTTATAAGTAACTCTCCAGATTAACCTGGTATACTACACACTGCAACTGGTCGTCTCCAGATCAGTGTGTGTATTGCAAAGTAATCTCACTATAGACATAGAGGTGTCTTCAGTGGTACCATCTATTAAGTTGGGACTTACAATTCAAATATTTGTACTTTTTCAAAAGTGGTATCCTTATTAGGACGATTCATATAGTTATTCATGTAGTGTCTCTACACTATGATGATTCCAAAAAGTTATTCACGTAGTTTCTCCATACTACAATAATTCAAGTATTTATTCACGTAGTGTCTTTAATCTACAATGATTCAATGGTTCAATTAGATAGATGTATTGTAACCACAATATCTTAAATGATACATGTTCTGTAATCATAGAACATTAATTGTTATCCGTTTTGTATTCTTATAACATAAATAGTTATCCGTTCTGTATTCTTAGAACATAAATAGTTATCCGTTCTGTATTCTTAGAACATAAATAGTTATCCATTCTGTATTCTTAGAACATAAATAGTTATCCGTTCTGTATTCTTAGAACATAAATAGTTATCCGTTCTGTATTCTTAGAACATAAATAGTTATCCGTTCTGTATTCTTAGAACATAATAGTTATCCATTCTCTATTCTTAGAACATAATAGTTATCCGTTTATATTCTTAGAACATAAATAGTTATCCGTTCTGTATTCTTAGAACATAAATAGTTATCCATTCTGTATTCTTAGAACATAAATAGTTATCCGTTCTGTATTCTTAGAACATAATAGTAATCCATTCTGTATTCTTAGAACATAATAGTTATCCGTTTATATTCTTAGAATATAAATAGTTATCCGTTCTGTATTCTTAGAACATAATAGTATCCGTTCTGTATTCTTAGAACATAAATAGTTATCCGTTCTGTATTCTTAGAACATAAATAGTTATCCGTTCTGTATTCTTAGAACATAAATAGTAATCCGTTCTGTATTCTTAGAACATAAATAGTTATCCGTTCTGTATTCTTAGAACATAATAGTTATCCATTCTCTATTCTTAGAACATAATAGTTATCCGTTTATATTCTTAGAATATAAATAGTTATCCGTTCTGTATTCTTAGAACATAATAGTTATCCGTTCTGTATTCTTAGAACATAAATAGTTATCCGTTCTGTATTCTTAGAACATAAATAGTTATCCGTTCTGTATTCTTAGAACATAAATAGTTATCCATTTTGTTTTAATAGTTAGGTAAACTGTCGTCACAGAACCTCAACTATAAAACCATATAGGTCCACGGCCATCACCGAACCTTAATAAAACGTATAGATTAACGGCAATCACCGAATCTTTAATAATAATTGTATAGGTCCACGGTCATCACCGAACCTTAATATAATAATGCGTAGGTCCACGGCCATCACCGAACCTTTATATATAATAAAACGCATAGGTCCACGGCCATCACCGAACCTTTATATATAATAATCATAGGTCCACGGCCATCACCGAACCTTTATATATATAAGAAATGCATAGGTCCACGGCCATCACCGAACCTAAATGCATATACCTTTAACCATAATAACAAATGTATATACGTTCAGTGATGATCGTACCTCCAATATACTATTGATGCTTATATATAGGGTGTACCATTGGCTAACCCACCACATCAATGGTATTTTGATGGCATATCATCCGTAAGTATATACACTTTCAATTAAATCAATAATTTATATCTCAGAATGCATTTAAGTTTATAGCAAGTAATTTATGTAAATTTTATCATAGTATACATAGATTTATTGTATCAGTCTTTTATGGACTACATTTCATTGACTTTATCATTTTAACATTTCAATTCATACCATAAATCATAGTTACTATCATGTACTTGATACCACGTATATTACTATTCATATACACATTAAAATTTTGGCGTAACCATTTTTGTTGCCAAATCTTTGACCATCAAAATCCTTCTATCAGATATTTTTATAAAGTACTTAATGTCTAAGGCACTTAATGGCATAACCCTTAGATATGAAATTTACGTTACTAAATGAATCGGGATTATTTTAAGGATACGTGCCCATATTGAAGTTAGGGTCCTGATGGTTGCTTCCATCGGTTATCGTTAATACCCCCTTGTGCATTTGATCAGTATCTCCAATTGTTAATGTTGGGCAATCCCTTCTAAAATGCCCGCCTATTCCACATTCAAAGCAATTTCCATGGGCTCTAATAGTTTCTAACGGAGTAGGGTTTCTACACATTTCTGCTCGATGTCCAGGTTGTTGACATGTTATGCACACTTTGTTACAAAGACCATGGTGATATCGATTGCATTGCTTGCAATAAGGTAAGAATCCAACATAACCCTTATGGTTATTTGGTGGATAAGATTTCTTTATATCTTGCATCTGGTACGGCCGACGAATTAGACCCATTTCTTGGTTGTTTTCCCATTTTCTTTTGTTGTCGTGGTTTCTCACTTTAATGCTCTTTGCCTTTCATGACAAATTACTTGACCTATGAGTTCGTGCGATAAACGTATAGCACTTTGAATTGTGACAGGTTTTGAAGCGGTTACAAGACCTTGTATCGAAGGTGGAAGTCCCCAAATGTAGCTTTCGATTCGTTTGTTTTCTGGTGTGACCATTGTTGGACATAACATGGATAGCTCATGAAAACGGTTGGTGTAAGTAGCAATGTTTGTTCCCTCCACTGATAAGTGCCAGAATTCTTCTTCTAATTTTTGTATTTCAGTCCTTGGACAGTACTCGTCATTCATCATTTGTTTCAACTCAACCCATGATGTTAGGCTGCATCGATTCCTATAGAGTTTGCGTAGGCGTTCCACCATGTGAGAGCACCATTCAGAAGGGTACCGGTGGCAAATTTAACTCGGCTATCTTCAGTACAGTCACTTAAGCGAAATACTGATTCTAATTTTCTCAAACCAATGAAGTAGGCCTACGGCTCCGTCCGTGTCGTTAATGTTTAATGGTTTGCATTTCATAAAATCATGTATGTGCACCTACTAACAATACCTTGAGTAGTATTTTTATTTTGATTATTAGTTCCTTTCTCTTTATTATTCTTGTTTGCTTCTGCAACGAATGCATCCGCGATTTGTTGAGATACTAGTTGTGCTAATTCGGTAGAAGTTATTAGTACTGCTGTGTTAGGTTTTGATGCTTTCTTCGATATAGGCTTTGGCTTATTCATCTTCTTAGGTGCCATGGTTTCTTTCATAATAATAAACTAATTGTAACAACCCTCAAAATCCGACTAGGACAATCTACTTGGACTTATCTAGACATCTATCCCTAGAGGTTTATTAAGAGAATTGATCTTCTAGGAGTTGAGGCATAGTAACAATTGCCCTCTAGTTCAATAAAATACTTTAGGCGACTAGCTATCTTAGAAATGCCATAAATAATAACTATAGACAATCTCAAACTATAAACTAGTTCTAATTGAACTTGACGAAATGTCAATGAACCAAAAACTTTGTTTCGAGAAGTTAAGTTATAAAAATATTTGTACAAGGCTCACAAGTTGAGATAACAATCAAGAATCCTTACAAAATGTCCAACAATTTAATCAAAAGCCAATTAAAGTGTAGATGGTCATGAAAATAAAAATGACTATTTCAAAAATAAGTTTATAAACTAATATGTACATAAAAGTGAGTTTAAATAATAATAAGTATACATATGTCTAATATAAATACAAGTTTATAAATAATGATGTAAGTGACAATTATAAAACACAAAAAAATGTACCTATATATATATATATACAATACAACAAATATATATAATGACAATTATAAAACACAAAAAAATGTACCTATATATATATATATACAATACAACAAAATTTAATACAAGACACATATTCATGCATGATTTTATAAATGAGTTTATGAAATTAAATATATGAAACACATCACATGCATACATATTAACTAGCCAATAAGCATGCAACTAGTTCTTACACTCCTTACACTTTAAACCATAAGTACATTCTAGCCCCACACACCCATACACATTTACGTATATGTGTATATGTACATATATATATATATATATGCTTTTATATGCATAATGAACCTAGACTAACATCTTGTACACATGCTTACAAAAATGTCTTACAAACTCTAACCTAACACCAAACCATACTAGTTAACCAATGAGCTCACTCCCATCCCACCACCTCTCCCTCTCTCACGGCAACACACACACACACACACTTCACTTTTCACTTCATTTCTTACAAACACAACACACACACACTTACACACACTCCCTCTCACTTTTCTCTTCATTTCTTACAAACACAACACACACACACACTTCACTTTCTCCTTCATTTCTTACAAACACAACACACACACACACACACACTTCACTTTTCACTTCATTTCTTACAAACACAACACACACACACACTTCACTTTTCACTTCATTTCTTACAAACACAACACACACACATTTTCTCTTACACCTCTCTCCCTCTCCTTTCTCTCTTACAATACACTCCCATCCCACCACCCTCTCTCACGGCAACAACACACACACACACACTTCACTTTTCACTTCATTTCTTACAAACACAACACACACACACACACACTTCACTTTTCTCTTCATTTCTTACAAACACAACACACACACACACTTCACTTTTCACTTCATTTCTTACAAACACAACACACACACACACTTCACTTTCTCCTTCATTTCTTACAAACACAACACACACACACACACACACACTTCACTTTTCCCTTCATTCTTCCACAACACACACACACACACACACACACTTCACTTTTCACTTCATTTCTTACAAACACAACACACACACATTTTCTCACACACACACACACACACTTCACTTTTCACTTCATTTCTTACAAACACAACACACACACATTTTCTCTTACACTTTCTCCTTCATTTCTTACAAACACAACACACACACACACTTCACTTTCTCCTTCATTTCTTACAAACACAACACACACACACACTTCACTTTCTCCTTCATTTCTTACAAACACAACACACACACACACACACTTCACTTTTCACTTCATTTCTTACAAACACAACACACACACACACACACTTCACTTTTCTCACTTCATTTCTTACAAACACAACACACACACATTTTCTCTTACACCTTCTCTCCCTAAGTACATTCTAGCCCCACACACCCATACACATTTACGTATATGTGTATATGTACATATATATATATATATATATTTATATATATATAATATATATAATATTACTTGTACACATGTATATACAGACTGGTAATATATATATATATATATATATATATATATATATATATATATATATATATATATATATATATATATATATATATATATATATATATATATATATATATATATATATATATATATATATATATATATATATATATATATATATATATATATATATATATATATATATATATATATATATATATATATATATATATATATATATATATATATATATATATATATATATATATATATATATATATATATATATATATATATATATATATATATATATATATATATATATATATATATATATATATATATATATATATATATATATATATATATATATATATATATATATATATATATATATATATATATATATATATATATATATATATATATATATATATATATATATATATATATATATATATATATATATATATATATATATATATATATATATATATATATATATATATATATATATATATATATATATATATATATATATATATATATATATATATATATATATATATATATATATATATATATATATATATATATATATATATATATATATATATATATATATATATATATATATATATATATATATATATATATATATATATATATATATATATATATATATATATATATATATATATATATATATATATATATATATATATATATATATATATATATATATATATATATATATATATATATATATATATATATATATATATATATATATATATATATATATATATATATATATATATATATATATATATATATATATATATATATATATATATATATATATATATATATATATATATATATATATATATATATATATATATATATATATATATATATATATATATATATATATATATATATATATATATATATATATATATATATATATATATATATATATATATATATATATATATATATATATATATATATATATATATATATATATATATATATATATATATATATATATATATATATATATATATATATATATATATATATATATATATATATATATATATATATATATATATATATATATATATATATATATATATATATATATATATATATATATATATATATATATATATATATATATATATATATATATATATATATATATATATATATATATATATATATATATATATATATATATATATATATATATATATATATATATATATATATATATATATATATATATATATATATATATATATATATATATATATATATATATATATATATATATATATATATATATATATATATATATATATATATATATATATATATATATATATATATATATATATATATATATATATATATATATATATATATATATATATATATATATATATATATATATATATATATATATATATATATATATATATATATATATATATATATATATATA
This sequence comes from Erigeron breviscapus, assembly GCA_034093135.1. Lineage (NCBI taxonomy): Eukaryota > Viridiplantae > Streptophyta > Magnoliopsida > Asterales > Asteraceae > Erigeron > Erigeron breviscapus. Next base: position 72,602,898 of record CM067168.1, read on the forward strand.
TATATATATATATATATATATATATATATATATATATATATATATATATATATATATATATATATATATATATATATATATATATATATATATATATATATATATATATATATATATATATATATATATATATATATATATATATATATATATATATATATATATATATATATATATATATATATATATATATATATATATATATATATATATATATATATATATATATATATATATATATATATATATATATATATATATATATATATATATATATATATATATATATATATATATATATATATATATATATATATATATATATATATATATATATATATATATATATATATATATATATATATATATATATATATATATATATATATATATATATATATTATTTAAACTTTTTCTTAAATAATATATATGGATATGGATATATGTATTATAGTGAAAAATATGTTAAAAGAGGTATAATAATCTGGAAATTTGATGTTAAGAGGTATAAAAATAAAGTATTAATCTTATAAATGATGAACTCAAGTGTTAATAAAGCAAGAATGGTCATTGGTGAGTTGTTTGGACCCAAATACTTTCTGACAGAATTATTCTTCTGTCTTTGAACGGATGAACTGAACATATGAGGGCCGTTTCAAGAAAAACTTTCAAAATAAAAGTTGTTGATAAAAGAGTTAAGTTTAACCTCCAACTGGAATCACTCAAAAATACTAAACCAAACCAAAGATATGATTTTTATACCAAAAGTGGTCAAAACTGGATTTTTGTCTTAATGTTGAGTCAACTTTGACGATTTTTAATTTCTTAATTAATAGGTTTCAGAAGTTTAAACTTGGTGTGAACTGATTTCAAAGTGTCCCTAACTTAAAATAAAATTGGGAGATTTTTCTTAAATGTTCATCATAGAAATCTTTTATAAAATATATCGAGTCGCACAGCAGCTCTTGTTCTGACTAGTTTTGGTTTGGTAATTTTCAGAGGTAGTAAACAATGTCTAAAAATTTAGCAAAAATTCACATAAATATAGGACACATATATGTCTCTGTATAAAAATCACCAACGTCCAAATAATTCAACTTAACCAAAAGTATTATAAACCTACTGAGAATATGAAAATAAGTGTTAAAACAGAAAATTCCAAGTAAAAGTTCTCCACAACAAAATAAGCTAAAGTCACTAGATTGCAACTTTAACCAACTCCAACAATCTCGTAACAAAAAGTATTATAAACCTACTGAGAATATGTCAAATAAAAGTTATAAAACTTAACTTGGTTATTAAATGGCAAAGACAAGCCTACAACTCACTAATTCGGTTCATATAAGCACGAACCGAAAGCGTTAATTTGCACATATCACACCACCACCACTATCACAACTTAAGACACCAAAATATAATGAACATTCTGTAAATAATGAAATAAGGATGAAAATCCATTTTGACGCATTTGAATTGCTTGAAAAATGAGGCTAAAATCACTATTTCGGTAAACGATTTATAAGCTTAGAATCCTCTAAATGAGCAAGACACAAGAGAGGTTGAATTGATATGATTTTTCCCATGATAAAAGTTGCCTAAAAGGCCTGGGATTTTTAGCCAAAAAGTTATGTGGTGATTTCTAAGAATTTCTATTAATTATTAAATTTAAATGATAACTAAAAAGGTAAATAAATAAATAAATAAATTATATAAATCATGAAATTGGTTAAATAATCACAACCAATGATAAAAGTGACTAAAACCTACTGGAGTAAAATCATTTTAAGTCAAAGAACAAATGTCATATAATTTAGAAATAATTAAGTAAGTGAAAATCACTAATTAATAACTATTTTTAAATTAATAGAAAAATTACATAAATAAATATATATATCACAATATTCTAGTTAAAAAGCATAATAATCAGAATATAACCCAAATATAATTAGCCACAAATTATAAAGGCAAGTGAGGTACTTAAAAGTATTTTTAAAGAATTATTTGGTTAATAAATCAAGAAAATGAATAAATAATTAATTAAATAATATTAAATTAAATAAATAGTTATAAATCAGAAAGTATTCATAAATATTAATATTATAAAGTTACTAATGTCAAATATTATAATTAAGCAAGGCACACAATGGGAACCATGATAATCAAAGGCAAGTTACCGAAATTCTAACAACTTATAACTACATGTATAATGAAAGTGACCCTTTTACACCAACACTTTCTACAACCAAAAAGATGCAAATATTAACAATATACTTGGATCCCAAAATTTATGACAACATAATGAAAGTGGCATTTCTTAGTGATGGCTTAAGATAGGAACTTACGTATATTAGTCCTATCGTAGGGATAGTCTTGGCTTGAAATGTGATTGAGGAAAATGACGGATATATGATCAAGGAAGCGATAGATGGGGAGTACCCATTTTGGATAAGTGAATATAATATGCGGCATATCAAGGTGAGTCATAGCCCCCTTTCAAACTCTTTTATATGTTTTACTTGCGGGGTGAAAAGCATGATTAATTAAAATGACTTTCTCTTATGAAATGATTCTTTGAAATACTGATAATGATATAGGAGTTATATTGTATGTTCACCGTGTTATATGTTATATGATGAGCTTGAGTACTGTCAAACGGTGGTCCCCTATACACTACTATTAACTCTTTGAGGCCTGTAGTTAGAGGGTTGCGCAACTAGGATTCGTCCCCTCACTCACCAAGATGGCAGCGGGTTGACTGGCCGCCTGAGTGGCCGCCCTCATCTTCGGTCTACCTAGGGGTGCTCTAATCTACTTTATATATCATTGGTCGTCTCCATGGCACGACCCATTCATTATTATTATTGCACGTGATTGACAGCATGTGCTTCTATTATCATATCTTCGGGACATATTATCATTATTATTATTTGGACGTGAAAGGGTCTTAGTAGTGGCTCAAGCATATACTCATCGAATTATGCCTTTGGCAGAATGGAAATTATTATTATCATGGTTGGATATTATGGATTGAACATACGGTTTGGGTATTGGACCTTATATGGAATCATTGAAAGTTGTTGAAATTTGCAATATTGAAGTATTGATGACCAAATGGTTTTGGTATGATGAATGCTTAATCGATTGATATATGTTTCTCTCACGATAAATGTGACAAATGAGAACTTTATAATTTACCATGGATTTCTCAACTATTTTGAAATGGATATGTAACGAGATTTACTGGTAAACCTATGCAGTCACCAACTACGTTTTCGTAGTTGACACTTTTTCTTCATGCTTTTCAGGAATTAGCGTAAGCTTTGAGGAATTATATGCATCTTGATTATTTGCATTGCACTTGGGAGTCAAAGATCAAACCTTGTGACGGGCAATGGAATCCGCCCTGATCATTGTAGTATATCATCTCATGTATTTGTTATTTGTTTCATGGACTCAATATCCAAGTATAGTAGACGTATTGTACTTGGGAATTGGTTCACATGCTTGTGCATTGTAAAATTATGTTTATCAAATAAAGCTATGGTGAATGTTATCTATTATCCTTTGTTTTGAATACTCGACTTTCTGTACATCTCATCGTTCCGCCTTAGTTGGGGTGTTACACTAATCAGATGTCGATCCCATAATATCGTCGCATAATATTAAGTTAATAACCAACATCGCGTAATATGCATAAAATACTTGATACATTGTTTAGAAAACAAGTCATGGAAATATATCCTTGAAACTACAAGTATTTTAGTAATTAGCCGAGCATAGCCCGTCTTGGTTCGTTAATAGCTAATAGAACTATATGTGAGAGAAATTTTTCTTGATCGAATTTAGTCACAAGCCTCTTCATTACTGTGACTTGTAGTCTATTCGTCTTTTCTACTTCTAGTGTATTCTTGCGTATTCTATCATTTCATTATCCTTTCGATCAATGACTATGAGGTTTTCTTTGATCAACTGAATGTTTACAAATGTCGGTCATTGTTTCCATCTTTTCTATCCTTTAGTTTTTATATCGATGCTCCATTGTTGTTGTCTCCAATTCCATTGTTTCCTCTATTGTTTGTTGTCTTCATCGTAACTAAAGCGCGGTTATATTTTTTGATTCTTAATAGTACTATCTGTTTCGAGAATGTCATTTGATGGCTAAGAATTAAGGTAAAATTTCTATTGTTTATCCATAGTAAGTTCGGAGCCCGCTATGATGCTACCTCCAGTGTGCTACAATATTTATATATAGGTGTACCGGAAGCTAACCCGCCACACCGTTGGCACATTGATGGCATACCAAATTTGTGAATTAACCATTTCTAACCGATTGGTGATATTCCACATCACATCATGTAATCATAAAAATGTTACGTACCATTTTTATGATATTATTATGTCATATGTCCTATCATCATTTCTTTAACTTTTGTTAAGTTTATACGCTTAGCGTAGAGGGACTCGTTGTCTGAATTTGATGGAATGATTACAAGCGTTTCGTTGTGATCGTTATTAAGTGAGTCATCGTCAGGTGAACCATCGTAAAGATTAACCTTCGTCAAGTCTTTGTTGATAATCCGTAATAGATTCCTTGTCAGTTTTCGTCAGCGCGAGAGTAACATAAGTTTTCTATGATGAATACGGATTCGAAGATGATAGTTAGTTAGGTATCTCATCAAATGACGAATATCGACGTTGGTTTACGAATCATAAATTATAAATTGAATTGAGGTATATTCGTGATAAGACTTCTTCAAAAAGTTTTTCCAACTACGGCGAAATATACTAACATTTGTAAAACTTTAACTTCAGCGATCAAAATTGTCAATTGTGCAACTAAAGAGACCGAAATTGTAATTTTTGAAACTAGAGATTAGAATTGATCGTCCCGAAACTATAGGAACAAAAAGTGACATTTTCAAAACGTACGGGACTAAAATGAAAATTCAAAGTCCTGAAAAATAATATGTTCTAAATCTCGCAAGAAAATTCCATCATTCTGTAGGGACTTAAAAATGAAATTCTTAATATCTCCCATGGACTAAAGGTGACAAGTTTCAAACTTCAAGAAAACTAAAATTTTCCGGATGTGATGGTGTTCGTCTGATGAGATAGGGTTGATCGGAGAAGTGTAAGTCCCAACTCAATAGATGGTACTACCTGAAGACACCTCTATGTCGATGGTGGAGTAACTTGGCAATATAAGCGCTGAACTGGAGACGACCAGTTACAGAGAGTATATACCAAGTTCTAGATAGATTACTTATTTAAGTGACAATAAGTAAAGAACAATGCAATAATATAAAATACTTGTGTAGAGTTTAGAATTCGAGCTTTTGTGTGTGTTTTAGTGTGTGTTAATGGAGATTTCTAGAGAGTAGAGAGATGTCAGGGAAAGATTAGATTGTATTATGGGGTCAAAAGGTTTCATATTCACTTATGGAGGGGGTTTATATACATATGATCTATTTACACTATGCCCCCTACCATTCTAACATGTTTACATTCTAAGTACAAAACAACATAAAGTACACAAATCAACTACTACATATTATATTTCTAACAATCTCCCCCTTAGTAGTGATTTGTCAAAAATATCCAGTCTTTGTTTATCTTCAAGCTCTCATATTTGGTCAGTCTTTGTTTGGATGCCAGAACCAGTTTTCTCCTTCGGGTCTGTCATCTGGAACAATCATATTTGCCTCAAAATTTCTTGGAGGAATGTTATGTGGCCCGGGAAGATTACTTGGCTCGTACTTGATCCAGCAACCTCCTTTCCGACGAACAACATACTTCGACTTCTGAACATTCTTTGCTTCTCTCATCATTCGAATGCTGTCTCGGTATTCAAACCTTTGATTGATTTTGGAGATTACTTTATCAAACACTTCCCTTTTATTTTCATCTTGCTCATCTTCCTTCAAACACAGCAACACATTTTTACAAAACTCCAATGTTCCATCAGAATAAGAAGCAAGTTCATCCATACGAATGAAAATCTTCTTCTTTCGGCTATTTAGAAAGACAACCCCAAAAGATGATTCTTCAATGACATGACCAATACTGAGCTTTTCAATGTCTTCAGTGTAAAGACTCTGATCTGGATATGGAACATTTATCTTCCTCTTCACAACTTCAAACCCTATTTGAAAATCTTCCAATGAAGCATATTGAATGCAACTTGACATGTATCTTTTTACAGCATCAAAAGCAATCACATCTTCATGGTATCTTTGCATTGCATTCAGGAAATGGTTGTAGAGGAAGATAATGTCATCTACTGGCAAAAGTTTAAATTGGGCCTCTGTAAATCTGTAGATCTTGTTATTATCTCTTTTGACGTGAAAACATGGAATAGAGATAGTAACTCTTTTAATCAAAATCACCCTGATCAACACCAATATCTTGTGGTTTCTCTGTTCTTCCAGCAACTTTGGATTATATTGTTTTGTAAGTTTAAGAAGCTTTGTGTATTCTTCAATTTGTCTGGCTTCCTTAAACTTGTACATTGGA
>CM067168.1:72610410-72625410 GCA_034093135.1 Erigeron breviscapus
TTTGCAGCCTCTTCAGAACCTCGAGAAGCTTTAATATTCAACTCCAACAGCCTCAATCTTACAACATCTTTGATAATCTTACATAAGTCACTCACTGATCTCTTTTTACCTTGGAAAAGTCTGAGATTTCTTTCCTGCCAAATATAATAAACCATAGCCCCCAAAACTAATTAAGCAAACGGGTTATCACGAGAGGATTCCGCACTCTCGTCATAACTATAAGCGTTCTCGTTGACGATCAGTCCACAAGGACCTACAGACTTACCCCACGTAACGAATTGTCATTTTATGGATCGGCGTAATTAAGTGAAATTCGTGAAATGTTCTTAATTTAGAGTAAATTACACTTTTCGTCCCTAAAGTTGGCTCCTTTTTCACTTTTCGTCCCTTAAGTTTAGAAATTACAATTTTGACCCTAAACTTGTCTAATTTTTTCAATAACCGTCCTTTTGGCTTACGGTGTTAATAATCCTCCGTCAACCCGCCCTCGTGCCCAACACGTGAGGGCAATTCAGTAATTTCCCTTCGTTTCCTCTCTTTCCCCCTTTTCTTCCATCACCACTGGAAAAATGATTATATATATAAATGTATATACAGATACATATAACTACCCACCTATACAAAACACACACACATACCACGCAGCTCTCTTTCCCCCTTTTCTTCCATCACCACTGGAAAAAACTCCACCAAACCGTAATAGCTTTCCATGGCTATTCGTTGCTACTGTGGATTCTTAACACGAGTTCGTTGCTCGTGGACTGACAACAACCCTGGGAGAAGGTTTTTTTGCTGTGAACAAGTAAGTGGCAAATAACCCTAATTTTTATCTTTTTGTTGAAAAATAAAGAAAAATGTGTGTATAAAACCCTAATTTTTAACATTGATCAAGTAAGTGTCAAAAACCCTAAATTTTTTGTACATTATTACAGGCTGCAAGTTGTGGGTTCTTTGCTTGGGCTGACCCACCAATGTGTCGACGAGCGGTGGAAATCATACCTGGACTACTAAGGGGCAGGAACAGGTTGGAAGCAAAACTGAAAAACAAGGAAAAAGAAGCCAGATGTTTGAAGAGGTCTTTGATTTTGAGTTGGTGTGTTTCAGGTTTGCTAATTTCGTACTTGTTGAAGCAGTGCAAAGATTGACTACCATAAGTCAAAATGGATGAATGTCTTTTGGGTAGTAAATGTAATGTAATGTTGTATTTTGTGGAATGTAGTTTCCAAACAATGTAGTTGACCTCTTTTGAGCAATGGAATGTGGTTGTTTCAATGGTAATATTTTTGTTTCATGGAATGTGGTTGTTTAAATGTGCTTGTTTATATATACTTTGACAATGCAGTTTCATAATGCAGAATCAAATTGCAGAAACAAAGTGCAGAAAATGCACTTTGACAATGCAGTTTCATAATGTGACAATGTGACTTAAAATGTGACTTAAAACAGAAGCATATATGCAGTTTGGCATTGCAGTTTTCACTAAAAAAGTCAAATTGCATATATATGACATTTGACTTTAAAAGTCAAATTGCATATACATGCAGTTTGACTTTAAAGTCAAACCTTTTGCATACAAAATGCATAAACATAAACAACCATAATCTGTTTCATTCCAATATCCAAAATCATGCTTTTAAAAGCATTATACAGGGTGCATGTTCAGAATGATAGATAATAGAAAGTGCATAACCATGTTCTATCAAGTACTTAAATACATATAGATAATACAAACTGCATAAACACAAAACAATGTGACTTAAAAGGTGCCACTTCACTTGGCTGCCTTCTTCCCTGAGAAACTTTTTGTGACCATGTACCTCTTTCCTTCTGGGCTAACCACTGGTCTTGGACCCCTAACTGATTCAGTGGTGTTCCTCCTTGGTGGACTGCCAGGCTGGGTTGAATGTGTAGGTTCAGTTGGTTGACTCATATGAAATGAATGTGTAGGCTCACTTGGTTGACTTTGGTGGCTTGCTTGATTTGTTTGATGTGGCCCACTTGCTTGACTAGTTGTTTGATGTCCCTCTGTTGGTTGACTAGTTCTTGGCCTTTAGGAAACAAAAATACAGAATTATAAATGATTGACCTTAACAATATTAACAAATCAGAATTACAAATGTGAAATTGCATACCTTTGTTGACTTGCATTCTCTGATTGACCTTTGCAATTCCTGGCATTATGACCCTTTTGTTTGCATTTTCCACAAGTAATGCTTCTTCCTTTCTTAGACAGCTTACATCCCTTGACAATTGGTTGGTTTTTCTCAAATGCTCCTCTCTTTCTCTTCTTCTTGGGCCTCCCAACTTGAGTGTGGTGGTAAGGAGGCAATATTTTGATGGTGGAGTCACTAACAGGCCAGTAAGTAGCACCAACAATGGGTTCAATCTTGTTTGAATAAACTTGGTTCCAAGTCTGAAGAGTGTATGCAGTGTGTACCCAGTCCTCAGGTATTCCTACATCAAACCCATACTTGTGCATGTTGTTCATGGCTGCCACTGCATGCTTACAAGGTATGCCTGTCAATTCCCACTTCCTACAAGAACATGTTCTTTCCCCCATATGCACCACACACTGATCATTCCATGGCCCTGTCACTTGATACTTATTTGTGCCATTGAAAATGACTGTGTACTTTTCAGCTGCTTCCTTATTTACCTCAAGAATTTGGGTTGCAGTTGGGGTAAGTGGACCCTTACAAACATCTATGACTCCTTGAACCACAACTATCCTTTTCATTAAATATTCCCTTACAAACTCCAAACAACTTATTATAGGTTTGTCCCTACCTTTGACCAGCTTACTATTGAATGACTCACATATGTTGTTCAAAAGTATATCACATTTTGCTCTTCCTGTGTATATAAAATAGCAATAAGATAGAGTAAACCCTAATTTTGACTCATAGCATAAACTTTGACCACTAATAAAATTAAAATGAAGGAAGATGTGCAAAATAAAGTAGTTTGAAGACTAAGTTAAAATGCATACCTGAAAAGTGAGCTCTTGACCATGAAGATGCTGGAATAGCTCTTAACCACTCATTAACCCCTGAATCTTGCAGCCTAATATCCTCCATTGCCCTATCAAATTCCACAACTGTTGTCCTGGTTGCTGCAAACCAGAGACGATCCCTTAACCCACATCCTCTAAACCTAGTCTTCAAATTCTCATGGATATGCTTCAAACAGAATCTGTGTTCAGCACTAGGGAACAAATTGTTGATAGCTTGAAGGATCCCCTTTAACAATAATTAAAGAACAATTAAATAATTATTAAAATTGCAAAACATATAAACAATTAAATAATTAAAGAACAGTTTGGCAATGTACCTTCTGTCTATCAGAAATGAAGGTGAAATTGGCATTGTGTGGCAATTCTAGATCATCTCCAAGACATTCCAAGAACCATTCCCATGAATTTCTGCATTCACTTTCAACAAGTGCATATGCCACAGGGTATATCCCATTGTTTCCATCGACACTAACTGCAGTCAAAAGCTGACCAGGATATGGACCTTTCATGAATGCCCCATCTAAACCAATTATTTCCCTCCCTAATTCCTTAAATCCTTTTTTTAATGACCCCAGACAAACATAAATCCTCTGAAACACTCTAGTTGTACAAGCTGGATTCACAGATTGGTATGCAAATGCTAATTTGACTGTTGTATTTGGATTCTTTTGCTTCAATTCCATTATGTAATCCCTCAACATACCATACTGCTCATGAAAATCCCCCCTTAACTTATTCTGTGCCTTTTCTTTAGCTCTGTATGCTGACATCCTGCTAATGCTAATTTGAAATCTCTGTTGTAAAAGATCTTGAAGTGCTTCACCAGAAATTTCTGGATTTAATCTCACTATGTCACTCACATGCTCTGATAAAAAGGTGGAATTGGCTTGTGTGAGATCTCTGGTTCTTAGGCAATTGTGCTCCTCATTCATTGTTCTAACCACCCACTTGGTATCTTTATCTGGTTTGGAGACAAGAAGGGTCCATGGGCACGTGAGTTTTCTCTCTTTTTTGTCCTCACTTGTATCACCTTCTGTTGACCCTTTGACCCCCTCTTTTGATTGGACCCCCTCTTCTGTTGAACCCTTGCCACTACCCTCTTCTGTTTTCTTATTTGACCCCTTTACCCCCTTCCTTTTCACTTGTAATTTCCCAACCCTATTTACCAATGCAGGAATATGACCATGACACCTAGCTCTAAACCTCTCTTTGTCATTCTTAACTATCTTTATATCCCTTCTAGTCTCAACTATATGATTTTTCAACAAGGTTTTGATTTCATTTCTATCTTTAAAAGACTGCCCAAGATGAAAAGGAGGTTTGATATATCTCTCACTTGTTGAATTATACTCTAGCTTCAAGTTTCTAATTTTCTGCTTCCTGATAACCTCATCTTCACCAGAACCCACACCACTATCATACTCATCAAAATCTATACCTAGAACCTCATTACCCACATGTAGCTCACCAACAGCAGACTCTACTCCTTTCCCAACCCAATTCACATCATACCTTTGAAATTTTCCCTGGAAGTGAGACATATCAACTTCTACATCATGCACCTTGTCACCCATGTCTACATCAAACAACTCTTCATCCTCATTACCCTCTAATTCATTAGCATTACCTTTACCTTTACATTTACTGCCATTACCCTCTAATTCATCCTCATTACCCTCTAATTCATCCCCATTACCATGCAACTCATCCTCATTATCCATTACATCATTCACATGACATTCTAAATCTATCCAACTAGCATGCTCAACCAAATCATCATTCTGCTCAAACAACTTTCTACTTGACTCACCTTTATCATACACTATAGTGAGTATACCACCAGTATGAATAGGGGTTCTGGGTTCATTCAAAGTACTTCTACCATGTTCAACATAAACTTCTATGAACCTAGTTCTTTTTGCATGCTTCATCATTAAATCCATATCATCCTGGCTAATTAAACTAACTAACCCTGAGTCTAAAGTCTCACCCGGTTTCTTAAAATGGTAATACATAAAACTCATAGGATCATAACCAAGGCTATCAATAACTTCTCTAAGATTTGAAATTGTATAAGTTTCGTATTTTTGCCAATCGGCTATTACCTTGTGTCCATCCACGTATCTTCTTTGAGGATCCTCAGTAAAACAACCCCCATGATTAATTTCCATGGAGAAAAATTCGGGGTACATATCTAACCAAGAAAATAAAAACGAAAATTACACCACTTGATATATATATCTATAATTTATCAAAACCCTAACTTTATTTAAAAAAAAATTAAATAAAATTACCATAAAGCTGCTTCTGAAGAACAATATCAAAATCTGGTTGACGTATATGGTGTGGATTATCTTCATCTCCCGCCATTTTTTTACGATTGTGTGTGGTTGTGTGTGATAAGCGCCTGTGTGTGTTTGTTGGTGTGTGTGTGTTTTAATTTAGGGATCAAATGTGATAAATAAATCGATTAAAGGGATTAAAGCGAGGGATCTTGGGGGCTGGGTTTTTTTGTTGGCGGGAACGAAGGGAAATTACTGAATTGCCCTCACGTGTTGGGCACGAGGGCGGGTTGACGGAGGATTATTAACACCGTAAGCCAAAAGGACGGTTATTGAAAAAATTAGACAAGTTTAGGGTCAAAATTGTAATTTCTAAACTTAAGGGACGAAAAGTGAAAAAGGAGCCAACTTTAGGATCGGCGTCTTCGTGAAATGGTTTCTTTATTTATCCTTAGACTTGAGATACAAGCAGGTTATGCATGTGTGGATTGCATTTTCTAGATATAGTTCTAACTGTCCTGAACAAGGTAGTAATAAAGGGCTATTTTCAGAAATGTAGTGAAACGACATGACTAACAAGTGTAATCAATATAGGATTTGTTCCTTCAATTTGCAACTGAAGTATGATACCATTTGGCGCCCTCATTGATTAATTAAGATGTTTGTATGCGCATACCCAAATAAACTCAAGAGGTGGTCTTGACTAATTTGGTAATCTTGATTAATTGTAGAAATGAGAAACAGAATCGTTAAATTATAAAATGACATTGATCCATATTTATAATTAACAAGGGTATCTGAAACAAAGGGATATTAAAGACTAAATCATTTCAAAAGATAATTTAAGAAACTATCCTTAAATTTTTTCGGAAGCATTGGCGTGTTGCTAGACGCTAACCAATGTTATTGCCTTTATGATAACATGCTCAAGTGGGAGCTGTTGGTATGTGATCACGTTATAATAAACGCATGTCCGGAAGTAATTTAAGCCTACGGGGTCACACGAAATGACACGGTAACTCTATACTATTAATTATTATATTAAAGTAATATATTAATTAATTTGATCACGAAATGATTAATTTAAATAAATTAAAGGGTTAATTTTATTTAATTAATTAAAAGGAGGTTAAAATGTGAAATTAGGAAATTAGAGTTGGGCTCTAATTCCTAATGGGTTGGGCCGAAAATTTCAAGGCTTGGAAAGCCTTGAGATTACTTGCCCACCAAGGACAAAAACCCTAGATATATCCCTATATATAGGGGGCTTAATTCTAAGGGTTTTCACATTCTTTCACATAAAATTCTCTCCTCTTTTCCTCTCTTATTTGGTTCGGCCGTAGGTAGCAAGTCAAGGGGTTTTTGGGTTTGCTTTGGTTCGACTTTAGAGGGTACAAGAAAAGGGTTGTTTGATCGTGATCGGGGTACTAGCATACGGTATAAGGGGTGTCTAGTGTGCGATCGTGGAGAGGTTTTACTTTAAACCCTACAACAATAATAATCTTATTATTATTGATTTTATTGGAAGCTTTGCATAAGGTACATGTTTCGATTCTCTCTTTGTTAATTAATGTGATTGCATATTCGATTCTTTCCGTTGCGCATACTCGTAATTATATGTGAATATTTATATAATTTATATTCGTATATTCTTACAAATTGACCCCCTGCAAATAATTCACTCATCGGAAATTAAAAAATATTTGTTACTTGTTTTTTACTTCCATTGATGCCGAAGCCTTTTGGCCCATTTGTATATCAAATTGACACAAACACACTTCCCAAAAGAAATGTTATTCTTTCTTTCTATCTTTCATTCATTCACGTACTTTAAGAATCTATCCCCCTTCCCATATATACTTATATCTATATTCATATAAAAAAATCATATATTGATCATCAGGAACAATCACAAGATTCGATAGTACCAAATCCGGCCATAATATTGAGTTAGAAGTGCTGGCGAGATCTGCAAGTGGTGGAGTTGTGGTGCGGTGGAGATGGGAAGATCAGCCGTGATTCGATCTCCCAGCCGCCTCTTTTAGTCTTGATTGTACAACTAGATCTGAAAACTTCTAGCTTCCATACATATATATACTCGAACCCAACCCGTCTGGTTTCTTCAATTTGGATCTATGTATATCAACCCGACCCAACAGTTCTCTTCCGATGGATCTCACAATATTTTACCACCATCTTTGAAACCAGAAAAACACGGAAACACAGCCACGGTTCGTGGTTGTTGGCGTCGGCAGTTAGCTTGGTGGTGGTCGACGACAGCAGCTCTCAGTGGTATTCGACGATGGTGGATTGAAGAAATACGAGATTACTAGCCCACAGATTCACTGTATTTATCTTCGAACCTTTCTATTTCTTGAAAAAAGAAATCTGCCATTTGTTTCTTATTATATACATTTTGAGGATAATATATATTTGAAAACTTGACGTCAAGTTGCAAAAAATTGACTTTAAAAACGTAAAAGTGGACACATTTACTTTAACAATAAAAGTTAGATATTAGTATTTAATATACATGTATATTTCTAATGACAATAGATTTTTAATTTGAGCATGTAAAATTTGATATTAATTATGAAAGTAGACTTTGAGTATTTTAGCATTTATACGTGTATCAAGTCATGAATAGTTGAATGTTTTGCATTTTAGATTAGTTGTTCATCGAATAATTATTTAGTTAGACATTTGATACTATGCAAAAAGGTTTACTATACGAAATTCATTTTGCTATGATATGGTTTTAAGAAAAACGAGTCTTGCACATATGAAACAAAAAAAAACCAATTACAAACTAAAAAACCAAAAACCAACCTAATAAACCGAAAAATCAAACCGCTATAAACCAATCACAAATAGTTTGATATATTCAAAACACAAATTATTGGTTTGGTTTTGGTTTTAACTAAAAACCGCATCAAACCAATCCATAGTCTTCCGATTTTATTTTCATTTATTAATAAAAAAAAATTATATCATAATAGTATCTATGTTTTTCTAAAAAAAATCAAAATTTAAAAACAGAAAAAATTGTTTAATTGTAGAATTGCCGGCCAAAATCCAAACCCACCAAAATCTATACTGTACTTCTACTTGTCTTCCCCATTTCAATCCCCAAATCAATTCCTCTTTATAATTAGGGTTTTAGTTTTACACCCTTTACCAATTAAAATCTTTCAAGATTTCCAAAACCCTTAAATAATTTGGCCCAAAAATGCAGCAAAACTCATCAACATCTGCAATAACAGCAAACGCAGATGCAATATTAAAATGGCTTGAAAAAGAAATGGGTTACAGGCCATTAGGCCCATACATTTCATCATCAAAAGCATCATTACCATCTTCAGATGCAATTCGGAAAGTCTGCAGAGGTAATATGATCCCAGTTTGGAACTTTTTATTACATAGAGTTAAGTCTGATAAAACCGTAGATATTATCCGTAGAAATATACTTGTTCACGGCGAAAAAGACAATGTGGGTGGGTTTGAGGGTGATGGTGGAAGGAGGGTGGTGGGAAGAAAAAGAAGGAGAATTTGGGTGATGGGAATACCCGAGAAATGGCGGTTCAAGAAAGGGAATTGGCGGAGAAAGAAGTCGAGCGGTTGAGGCATATGGTGAGACGGCAGAGGAAAGAGTTGAAGGCGAGAATGTTGGAGGTTTCGAGAGAGGAAGCTGAGAGAAAACGGATGCTTGATGAACGCTCGAATTATAGGTTTGGTTTGTTTTTTTGTGAATTGTTGTATGAATTTATTTTGTGTTTCATGAGTTTCTTTAGGGATAAATTATTGTGCTTGGAATTGTGTCGGACAAGTTGTGATTATTTAAGGATTTAGACGGTGATCAAGATTTAGTTTTGGATAGATTATCTGATAATAGTAAAATGCAAATGATCAGAAAAAAGTGTTTGGGCAAAAAGTCATTATCTGCAGATTTCTAGAGAGAATATGCAGTTTCGAGGCGGCATGTTATCATTTTTACAAAAAGCAAAATCTGTTTTGAAAATGACCCATAAAAGACCAGAATCGGTTTCGTTTGCAATTATGTGATCAGATAATCAGAGTCGGTTTCACTATACCGAAACACTAGAAATTGACTATCTGCAGCACGATAACGTGATAATCAGATAATCTTAGTTTAAATGTGATGCCATTAGCTTCCTAGGAGTTAGTTATTCAGCTGGTTAAAGCTAGGGATAGTTGGGTAATATACATTTATCTCGATAATTTTAGATTTGAGTATGGTGCATAATATCTTGCTATTCTTGGTGCAGGCATAAGCAGGTGATGTTGGATGCTTATGAGCAACAATGTGATGAGGCAGCTAAGATATTTTCGGAATATCATAAGCGTCTTCGATCCTATGTTAATCAAGTAAAAGATGCGCAGAGACTAGAAAATGATTCGGAAGTAGGCAGCAGTTTCCAAATGGACAATGAAAAAGGAGATGTTTATTCTACTGTAAAAGGCTCAAAACCTGCAGATGATGTAATTCTCATTGAAACAAGCAAGGAAAGGAATATCCGAAAGGCGTGTGAATCTTTTGCACTACAAATGATTGAAAAAATTCGCAACTCTTTTCCTGCATATGAAGGAATTGGTATCCATTTGAATCCTCAGATAGATGCTGCTAAGTTAAGTGTTGATGTTGATGGAGATATACCTGGTGATGTGCATGATGTGATTCGGAATTGTCTTAGAAGTCCTACTCAGTTGCTGCTGGCTATAACCACTTACACTCAGAGATTGACATCTTTAATTTCCAAGGAAATAGAGAAAATTGATGTCAGAGCTGATGCAGATATGCTAAGGTAAATACGATTTAGAAATGGCTTTAGGGTCGTATAGCAGTAGAGGTAACAATTTCAATCTATTCGCTAATGATTGGATTGATTTGGGTTATGTTACGGGTCAAAAGGGCGGGCATTTGAAATTGAGCTAAAGTCATTTTAGTCGAAGATGTAGATCATACGTGTAATAATATTGCTTTTGTAATCATATCAACGCATTAATTATGTGTGATAAGTATAAGAGAAATGGACCAAAAAGGATTCAGGTCAACTGACTAGTTAGGAATGACTTGCTTCAAACCAAACTGGTCATGACTAATTGCCCAACCCAACTCACCTGACCCACCCGTTGCCACCACTATATTGCAGTATCATATCTCCCCTGCTTTTCTGACAATAATTCTGATTTGATGGTAAATTTATATATTCATTCAGGTACAAGTATGAAAATAATAGAGTAATGCATGATTCGTCTCCTGATGTGAACTCGCCATTGCCGTTTCAACTTTATGGTAATGGTAAAATTGGGGTGGATATGCCTTCGAAAGGAACTCAAAATCAACTTCTTGAAAGACAGGTATGTAGACTTTACGAAGCTGTGTCATTTATCTCGACTATGAGCGTTCCATTTAAATTGGGATGTCTTTTTCTAGTTGTCTATGCATTTGCGATTATCTAAACTAGTAGACAGGGTGTGTATAGAATACCTTTAGTTTTTCATCCTTCTTATTTTTGTATGTCAAGTATCCACTCATCTTGGTGGTCCTGATTTTCTTGTGAATTGGTAATTTTGACCAGACCATTTACCTAAACTGCATTGGGTTTTTTATATTAGCAATTGTGTAATTTTTACCCTTCGCCCAACCTGTCCTTTTGCCACCTCTGTAACTTCACTTTTGTGCATCATTTTTGTTTCCGAGATTGAAAAATGAATTTTTTACTGCCGTCTTTATGGAACATACTCATGCGTATCTTCTTGATTATAGAAAGCACATGTTCAGCAATTTGTGGCTACTGAAGATGAACTCAACAAAGCTGCAGAGGCTAGAAGCACATGTCAAAAGCTTTTAAAGCGCTTGTATGGAACTGTTGACATAGACCCTTCACACACTCTTGGTGTTGGGGGGACTTCACAGACTATGAGTAGTCTCAGGCAGTTGGAGGTAATATTCTATATAGTTATAGCTGGCAAAATTGGTGGACAGTGTATGATTAATACAGGCTGGGTTGACCCGTCAAGACCTCTTTGTTTTCGTTTTGGTCATAACTCATGATAACTGTTTTATGTTCAGCTGGAGGTTTGGACTAAGGAAAGGGAAGCTGCTGGATTGAAGGCCAGCTTGACTACATTAATGTCTGAAGTTCAACGGTTAAACATGTTGTGTGAAGAAAGGAAGGAAGCTGAAGATTCTTTAAAGAAGAAATGGAAAAAAATTGAAGAGTTTGATGCTCGCAGATTGGAACTCAAGTCCATATATAGTGCTCTACTCAGAGCCAACATGGTAATGACATTTTCATAATCATTTGCATAAAATCATTTGTAAGGGATTCATTATATCAGAAAGTACCATAAATGCTAGATGCGTCGTTATAAGACCCACATTACATAGAATCATGCCTTTGATTGCTAATCATGTAATATTTCATTGTTTTTCTTCTCACAATGTAGGATGCTGCTGCATTTTGGAATCAGCAACCTGTAGCTGCTAGGAATTATGCATCAAGTACCATTATTCCAGCATGCATGGCTGTTATGGACATATCAAACATGGCAAAAGATCTTATCGACAATGAAGTTTCAGCCTTTTATCGAAGTCCGGACAATAGCCTTTACATGCTTCCATCAACCCCTCAGGTCTGTGTATGTGTATGGGTAATATCTATTTTACCAGATTGTTATGTCGAAACCATGGTGTAATTTATGTTGTCAAATGCGTCTTAATGAAGTCTTAAATGTGTGAACTACTGGCTCTACTGGACCTGATGCCGTAGCCGCTGCTGAAAAGAGTGCTGTCCTTTTAACAGCAAGAGCTGGCGCCCGAGATCCATCTGCAATTCCTTCCATATGCCGTGTTTCTGCAGCACTTCAGTATCCTGCAGGTGTGTTTTTATTTGTATAATGCAATCTTTATACATAAGTTATGTTAGTTATGGTGTTGTGTTTCTGCTATAAATAGATCAGATTTTCAATAGTCTTTTGCACCAGTCTTTTCTTAAGCCGTAAAGTTATGGGTTGGGTGTTTATCTAGGGCTTGAAGGTTCAGATGCTGGGCTAGCATCAGTGCTGGAATCAATGGAATTTTGTTTGAAGTTGCGTGGTTCTGAGGCTTGTGTATTAGAGGACTTGGCAAAGGCTATCAATTTGGTTCATATTCGGAGGGATCTTGTTGAAAGCGGCCACTCATTACTAAATCATGCTTATCACTCCCAACAAGAATATGAAAGGTACATTATAATAACATGGTTATTTTACTAAACAGCTTGATTACTCCGTATTATGTTATACTATCTAGTTTAGAAGCAAATTTTAGCTCTATATATAATATAAGGTGTGATTGGTTTTACATATTCCAATGGGTCAAAAGGGTAAAGTTTAGAAGATTTAGCTAAAATGGTAACAGCTCAAACAATTTAGAAATGTGCTTGTAACATACTCGAGTGCTCCAAAAGAAACAATTGTTGATGGGCCAATCTTATCTGGTTTGATGCTCCCCAAAACTTTTACTCTTTCCTACCTGAAATAGCATTAGCCAACCCACCTATTTGGCATCGGATACAAACATGATGAATACATTTTTAAATTCCTATTTACTAAACACATGAGTGAGGCTTTATTTTTTCATATACAACATAAATGACACTTATATTTTGCAGGACAACAAGCTACTGTTTAGATCTGGCTTCAGAACAAGAACAAACTATCACAGAGAAGTGGTTGCTTGAGTTACGTAATGGAGTTGTGAATGCTCAGAAAAGTCTGGATGATTGCAAATATGTCTCCGGATTGGTAAGTGATTTTCTTCTGGTTATCTGGTATCTGTTAGAGTCCTCACGTAAAGGCCTAGGCTAATCCACCCAACACTTAGTCTACTGTCTTTTAAGTTCATAAATAGTAATGTTTTACGCAAATACTAGAATATGTTGTTCTATTGAATTTACTACTCTGCCATGACATTTTGATGCAGCTGGAGGAATGGTGGGAACAACCAGCATCGACAGTTGTTGATTGGGTAACAGTAGATGGGCAAAACGTCGCTGCCTGGAATAACCATGTAAAGCAGCTCCTTGCTTTTTATGACAAGGAACTTTTATAACTATACTCACAGTTCAGGTACCCATTCATGGAGGATAAAAGCCACTCTACTTTGTATAGATAGTGCTTGCTGAGCAAGTATTCGTGTATAATAACTTCGTTTATTGTTAGTGTTTTTTTTCTCTTTCGTTATTTAAGCACTATCGTTTGCATGTTTTGAGGCTTGATTACTAGAGGTTTGGAGTTTGTATTCACTAATTGTAACTTGTAATG
This sequence comes from Erigeron breviscapus, assembly GCA_034093135.1. Taxonomy (NCBI): domain Eukaryota; kingdom Viridiplantae; phylum Streptophyta; class Magnoliopsida; order Asterales; family Asteraceae; genus Erigeron; species Erigeron breviscapus. Next base: position 72,624,034 of record CM067168.1, read on the forward strand.
TATGATCTGTTCTCGGTTTAAAGATGTAAACATATAGCAGGCTGCTGCTCCCTTATTATGTACGTAATGAATCAAATGCAGTACTTTGTTATTTTTGTTTAACAACATACACAAACAAATCTGGATCAAACACCAAACTTCAGCTACAGCCTACAGGAATTCAAGCAGCAGTTTTTGAAATAATACAACTGTGTTTTGAAAAGCTGAAATTTTGACATATCTTATTTTAACCATCTTTGAAGGATCAACAGAAATGAAGATTCATTTCCAAATTGGGAGGTAAAAGAGAAATACTAAACGTACAAATAAATGTTCACAAACGAAGTTACAAATTGATGTGTTATCATTTACCAATAACACGACGAGAGAGAGAGAGAGAGAGAGAAGAGTATGAACACAATTTTTAAACATTGTGTTTAGTTTGTATATTTAGTTTTTAAACATTGTGTTTGTAAAGTGACATAAGTTTGAGAATCGTTTTATTTGCTCAAATGTATCAACAACTTAATAAATTAACGGATATGAACACAATTTTTTGTTCATTTATTAAATAAATGAAAATGAACATTGGTTTTGTTTGTTCATAGTTACATATTACTTGCATCAGGATCTTGCATATTTTCAGGGGATAACCTGGTACCTAGGTCCCCCAAACAACAGCATACCATTTCTCGCTCGAGTACTTAGGCTAAATACCACGGTGTTACCAATGCAGTTTATCATGCAACAAATTAAAGATAACAAAAATGAATACAAATGAGCAAAGGTGAACAATTAAACAAGAGATTGACTTTAAGTTATCTGACAAACATGTTTGAACACTAAATGTTACACTAACAGCCATCAAGATGTATCTCAACAAGTAACAAATATCAAAAATGTTTCAGAATCTAATATCAAACATACAACACGACATAGTAGCAGCTACCAAACATGGTCCGATTATGATACTCCGCCAATATGCTATTATAACTTATCTTCATGGTTCAAAATCATTGTTGTTGTTCATGGTTCAAAATCACATGTAGGATTCTGTCAAGCCATTACATCATAATCATCGAGCTGATCATTATACGCCAAGACCTTTCTCTTTATCTTGGATTCATCAACCCATGTGATAAAATCTTCCATGTTTCTTGTTACTAGATATGCTGGGTCAGTAACAGTTTCTGGACCGACTCGAACATGCCCTTGTTCTATAAATGTCACAGCTTGCTTCAAGCGTTCACAATACTTCAACTTTACCAATACAGTTGCAAGCCTACGTCTAAAACATTGAACAAAAAACGGAAAGGGGGATTTACTTTTCAATGACTTAATATACAATCTTTATAAATAATTGTATACTGTAAAAGATGAACTGTAACTGTCTTACCG
>CM067168.1:72627910-72729228 GCA_034093135.1 Erigeron breviscapus
ATATATAGATATATATAGATATATATAGATATATATAGATATATATAGATATATATAGATATATATAGATATATATAGATATATATAGATATATATAGATATATATAGATATATATAGATATATATAGATATATATAGATATATATAGATATATATAGATATATATAGATATATATAGATATATATAGATATATATAGATATATATAGATATATATAGATATATATAGATATATATAGATATATATAGATATATATAGATATATATAGATATATATAGATATATATAGATAATTAGATATATATAGATATATATAATAAATAGATTATATAGATATATAAGATAACGATGATAATAATATTATATATATAAAAATTATATATATAAAAAGATGGATGAAAAATAAAAGTAAAACCGTAACTGTGTGAAAGTTGTTTGATGAAAACATGAGAACCAAAAGTTAAGTGTCAAGAAAATGAAAATGAAAACTTTGATGTGAAACAAAAGTTAAAAGATAGAAACTTTAGGAGGTTAAAATGAAAATTGGTAAAAATTATTTTTAATAATTTAACTAAATTTTCGTTTTAACCCCTTAAATTTTAACCAATTTTCGTTTTAACCCCTTAAATTTTAACCAATTTTCGTTTTAACCCCTTAAATTTAACAATTTTGTTTTAACCCCTTAAATTTTAACAATTTTCGTTTTAACCCCTTAAATTTTAACCAATTTTCGTTTTAACCCCCTAAATTTAACAATTTGTACAAGTTTTAACCCCTTAAATTTTAACCAATTTTCGTTTTAACCCCTAAAATTAACATTATTTTAGTTTTAACCCCTTAAATTTAACAATTTTCGTTTTAACCCCTTAAATTTTAACCAATTTTCGTTTTAACCCCTAAACTTTAACAATTTTCGTTTTAACCCCTTAAATTTTAACCAATTTTCGTTTTAACCCCTTAAAATTTTTAACCAATTTTCGTTTTAACCCCTAAATTTAACCAATTTTCGTTTTAACCCCCTAAACTTTAACCAATTTTCGTTTTAACCCCTAAATTTAACAATTTTGTTTTAACCCCTTAAACTTTAACCAATTTTCGTTTTAACCCCCTAAATTTAACAATTTTACGTTTTAACCCCTTAAATTTTAACCAATTTTCGTTTTAACCCCCTAAATTTAACAATTTGTACAAGTTTTAACCCCTTAAATTTTAACCAATTTTCGTTTTAACCCCTTAAATTTTAACCAATTTTCGTTTTAACCCCTTAAATTTTAACCAATTTTCGTTTTAACCCCCTAAATTTAACAATTTACAAGTTTTAACCCTTAAATTTTAACCAATTTTCGTTTTAACCCCTTAAATTTTAACCAATTTTCGTTTTAACCCCTTAAATTTTAACCAATTTTCGTTTTAACCCCTTAAATTTTAACCAATTTTCGTTTTAACCCCTTAAATTTTAACAATTTTGTTTTAACCCCTTAAACTTTAACAATTTTCGTTTTAACCCCTTAAATTTTAACCAATTTTCGTTTTAACCCCTTAAAATTTTTAACAATTTTCGTTTTAACCCCTTAAATTTTAACCAATTTTCGTTTTAACCCCCTAAATTTAACCAATTTCGTTTTAACCCCTAAATTTAACAATTTTCGTTTTAACCCCTTAAATTTTAACCAATTTTCGTTTTAACCCCTTAAATTTTAACCAATTTTCGTTTTAACCCCTTAAATTTTAACCAATTTTCGTTTTAACCCCCTAAATTTAACTAAATTTTGTTTTAACCCCTTAAACTTTAACCAATTTTCGTTTTAACCCCCTAAATTTAACAATTTTACGTTTTAACCCCTTAAATTTTAACCAATTTTCGTTTTAACCCCCTAAATTTAACCAATTTCGTTTTAACCCCCTAAACTTTAACCAATTTTCGTTTTAACCCCCTAAATTTAACCAATTTTCGTTTTAACCCCTAAATTACAATTTGTTTTAACCCCTTAAATTTTAACAATTTTCGTTTTAACCCCTTAAATTTAACCAATTTTCGTTTTAACCCCTAAATTTACATTTTGTTTTAACCCCTTAAATTTTAACCAATTTTCGTTTTAACCCCCTAAATTTAACAATTTTACAAGTTTTAACCCCTTAAATTTTAACCAATTTTCGTTTTAACCCCTTAAATTTTAACCAATTTTCGTTTTAACCCCTAAACTTTTAACTAATTTTCGTTTTAACCCCTTAAATTTTAACCAATTTTCGTTTTAACCCCCTAAATTTAACTAAATTTTCGTTTTAACCCCCTAAACTTTAACCAATTTTCGTTTTAACCCCCTAAATTACAATTTGTGTTTTAAGCCCTTAAATTTAACAATTTTCGTTTTAACCCCTTAAATTTTAACCAATTTTCGTTTTAACCCCCTAAATTACAATTTGTTTTAACCCTTAAATTTAACAATTTTCGTTTTAACCCCTTAAATTTTAACCAATTTTCGTTTTAACCCCCTAAATTTAACAATTTTGTTTTAACCCCTTAAATTTTAACCAATTTTCGTTTTAACCCCCTAAATTTACCAATTTTGTTTTAACCTAAATTTAACAATTTTCGTTTTAACCCCTTAAATTTTAACCAATTTTCGTTTTAACCCCCTAAATTTAACAATTTTCGTTTTAACCCCCTTAAACTTTAACCAATTTTCGTTTTAACCCCTAAATTTAACAATTTTGTTTTAACCCTTAAACTTTTAACCAATTTTCGTTTTAACCCCCTAAATTTTAACCAAATTTCGTTTTAACCCCTAAAATTTCTATTTTTTAACTTTTACTCCACATTAAAGTTTTCGTTTTCATATATTATATATATATATACTAAAAACTAATATGATTTGTACAAGATGCTATGTACAAGCCTTTTAAGCATGAAAGGTACAAGCTATTGAATCACATACTAACTTTAACTAAATTTCGTTTTAACCCCTTAAATTTTAACCAATTTTCGTTTTAACCCCTTAAATTTTAACCAATTTTCGTTTTAACCCCCTAAAATTTTTATATATACTAAAAACTAATATGATTTGTACAAGATGCTATGTACAAGCCTTTTAAGCATGAAAGGTACAAGTTATTGAATCACATACTAACTTTAACTAAATTTCGTTTTAACCCCTTAAATTTTAACCAATTTTCGTTTTAACCCCCTAAAATTTTTATATATACTAAAAACTAATATGATTTGTACAAGATGCTATGTACAAGCCTTTTAAGCATGAAAGGTACAAGCTATTGAATCACATACTAACTTTAACTAAATTTCGTTTTAACCCCTTAATTTTAACAATTTTCGTTTTAACCCCTTAAATTTTAACCAATTTTCGTTTTAACCCCCTAAAATTTTTATATATACTAAAAACTAATATGTTATGTACAAGCCTTTTAAGCATGAAAGGTACAAGCTATTGAAGCACATACTAACTTTAACTAAATTTTGTTTTAACCCCTTAAATTTTAACCAATTTTCGTTTTAACCCCCTAAAATTTTTATATATACTAAAAACTAATATGATTTGTACAAGATGCTATGTACAAGCTTTTAAGCATGAAAGGTACAAGCTATTGAAGCACTTTTACTCCACATTAAAGTTTTCGTTTTCATATATTATATATATATATATATACTAAAAACCAATATGCTATGTACAAGCCTTTTAAGTATGAAAGGTACAAGCTATTGAAGCACATACTAACTTTAACTAAATTTCGTTTTAACCCCTTAAATTTTAACCAATTTTCGTTTTAACCCCCTAAAATTTTTATATATACTAAAAACTAATATGATTTGTACAAGATGCTATGTACAAGCCTTTTAAGCATGAAAGGTACAAGTTATTGAATCACATACTAACTTTAACTAAATTTCGTTTTAACCCCTTAAATTTTAACCAATTTTCGTTTTAACCCCCTAAAATTTTTATATATACTAAAAACTAATATGATTTGTACAAGATTCTATGTACAAGCCTTTTAAGCATGAAAGGTACAAGCTATTGAATCACATACTAACTTTAACTAAATTTCGTTTTAACCCCTTAAATTTTAACCAATTTTCGTTTTAACCCCCTAAAATTTTTATATATACTAAAAACTAATATGTTATGTACAAGCCTTTTAAGCATGAAAGGTACAAGCTATTGAAGCACATACTAACTTTAACTAAATTTTGTTTTAACCCCTTAAATTTTAACCAATTTTCGTTTTAACCCCCTAAAATTTTATATATACTAAAAACTAATATGATTTGTACAAGATGCTATGTACAAGCCTTTTAAGCATGAAAGGTACAAGCTATTGAAGCACTTTTACTCCACATTAAAGTTTTCGTTTTCATATATTATATATATATATATACTAAAAACCAATATGCTATGTACAAGCCTTTTAAGTATGAAAGGTACAAGCTATTGAAGCACATACTAACTTTAACTTAATTTCGTTTTAACCCCTTAAATTTTAACCAATTTTCGTTTTAACCCCCTAAATTTTTTATATATACTAAAAACTAATATGATTTGTACAAGATGCTATGTACAAGCTTTTTAAGCATGAAAGGTACAAGTTATTGAATCACATACTAACTTTAACTAAATTTCGTTTTAACCCTTTAAATTTTAACCAATTTTCGTTTTAACCCCTTAAATTTTAACCAATTTTCGTTTTAACCCCCTAAAATTTTTATATATACTAAAAACTAATATGATTTGTACAAGATTCTATGTACAAGCCTTTTAAGCATGAAAGGTACAAGCTATTGAATCACATACTAACTTTAACTAAATTTCGTTTTAACCCTTTAAATTTTAACCAATTTTCGTTTTAACCCCCTAAAATTTTTATATATACTAAAAACTAATATGTTATGTACAAGCCTTTTAAGCATGAAAGGTACAAGCTATTGAAGCACATACTAACTTTAACTAAATTTCGTTTTAACCCCTTAAATTTTAACCAATTTTCGTTTTAACCCCCTAAAATTTTTATATATACTAAAAACTAATATGATTTGTACAAGATGCTATGTACAAGCCTTTTAAGCATGAAATGTACAAGCTATTGAAGCACATACTAACTTTAACTAAATTTCGTTTTAACCCCTTAAATTTTAACCAATTTTCGTTTTAACCCCCTAAAAATTTTATATATACTAAAAACTAATATGATTTGTACAAGTGCTTTTGCATTAGGTACAACACTTTCTACTTTTGCCAATTTTGATATTTTGCCCTTAAGTTTTTAACTTTTCACTTTTACCCCAATCATAATATAACTTTAACATTTTTTTTAACCCTTAAATTTTAACCAATTTTCGTTTTAACCCTTAAATTTTAACCAATTTTCGTTTTAACCCCTAAACTTTAACTAAATTTCGTTTTAACCCCTTAAATTTTAACCAATTTTCGTTTTAACCCCCTAAAATTTTTATATATACTAAAAACTAATATGTTATGTACAAGCCTTTTAAGCATGAAAGGTACAAGCTATTGAAGCACATACTAACTTTAACTAAATTTCGTTTTAACCCCTTAAATTTTAACCAATTTTCGTTTTAACCCCCTAAAATTTTTTTTTTTTTTTTTTTTTTTTTTTTTTTTTTTTTTTTTTTTTTTTTTTTTTTTTTTTTTTTTTTTTTTTTTTTTTTTTTTTTTTTTTTTTTTTTTTTTTTTTTTTTTTTTTTTTTTTTTTTTTTTTTTTTTTTTTTTTTTTTTTTTTTTTTTTTTTTTTTTTTTTTTTTTTTTTTTTTTTTTTTTTTTTTTTTTTTTTTTTTTTTTTTTTTTTTTTTTTTTTTTTTTTTTTTTTTTTTTTTTTTTTTTTTTTTTTTTTTTTTTTTTTTTTTTTTTTTTTTTTTTTTTTTTTTTTTTTTTTTTTTTTTTTTTTTTTTTTTTTTTTTTTTTTTTTTTTTTTTTTTTTTTTTTTTTTTTTTTTTTTTTTTTTTTTTTTTTTTTTTTTTTTTTTTTTTTTTTTTTTTTTTTTTTTTTTTTTTTTTTTTTTTTTTTTTTTTTTTTTTTTTTTTTTTTTTTTTTTTTTTTTTTTTTTTTTTTTTTTTTTTTTTTTTTTTTTTTTTTTTTTTTTTTTTTTTTTTTTTTTTTTTTTTTTTTTTTTTTTTTTTTTTTTTTTTTTTTTTTTTTTTTTTTTTTTTTTTTTTTTTTTTTTTTTTTTTTTTTTTTTTTTTTTTTTTTTTTTTTTTTTTTTTTTTTTTTTTTTTTTTTTTTTTTTTTTTTTTTTTTTTTTTTTTTTTTTTTTTTTTTTTTTTTTTTTTTTTTTTTTTTTTTTTTTTTTTTTTTTTTTTTTTTTTTTTTTTTTTTTTTTTTTTTTTTTTTTTTTTTTTTTTTTTTTTTTTTTTTTTTTTTTTTTTTTTTTTTTTTTTTTTTTTTTTTTTTTTTTTTTTTTTTTTTTTTTTTTTTTTTTTTTTTTTTTTTTTTTTTTTTTTTTTTTTTTTTTTTTTTTTTTTTTTTTTTTTTTTTTTTTTTTTTTTTTTTTTTTTTTTTTTTTTTTTTTTTTTTTTTTTTTTTTTTTTTTTTTTTTTTTTTTTTTTTTTTTTTTTTTTTTTTTTTTTTTTTTTTTTTTTTTTTTTTTTTTTTTTTTTTTTTTTTTTTTTTTTTTTTTTTTTTTTTTTTTTTTTTTTTTTTTTTTTTTTTTTTTTTTTTTTTTTTTTTTTTTTTTTTTTTTTTTTTTTTTTTTTTTTTTTTTTTTTTTTTTTTTTTTTTTTTTTTTTTTTTTTTTTTTTTTTTTTTTTTTTTTTTTTTTTTTTTTTTTTTTTTTTTTTTTTTTTTTTTTTTTTTTTTTTTTTTTTTTTTTTTTTTTTTTTTTTTTTTTTTTTTTTTTTTTTTTTTTTTTTTTTTTTTTTTTTTTTTTTTTTTTTTTTTTTTTTTTTTTTTTTTTTTTTTTTTTTTTTTTTTTTTTTTTTTTTTTTTTTTTTTTTTTTTTTTTTTTTTTTTTTTTTTTTTTTTTTTTTTTTTTTTTTTTTTTTTTTTTTTTTTTTTTTTTTTTTTTTTTTTTTTTTTTTTTTTTCCCCCAAACCATTCACTTACAAATTTAATATCATACTATATTCCACAATACCCACAATATACTAAATTAAAATCAAATAAAACATAACAAATTATATAAAACAAAAGGAATAGACCCACTATATTCATTTCACTTAAGTGAATCAATTCACATATCATTCTTCACTCACTCCTTTCATCTATACACATTATCAATTTGTTAGCTTATACCTACCAATTTCACCTACCTTTAGACCATTCTCAAACAACATTTTTTCATGTCATGTCACATTTACTTTCTCTCATTTAACGCCATCATTTTTTTTTCTTTAAACTTCACCTACCATTAAAACATCACCTATATTTTAAAAATAACATGTTCTATTTAAACTCAAAATACATCAGGATAAAAACCATTATATTATTTAGAAAAATAACATAAATACAAAAATGAACATAATAATATAAATTAAGTGACATGAATAAAATAATAAATAAATCGGTACAGTTAGATCAACTGCTTAATACTCTTGCGTCTAGAGATAGGGGTCAAGGGTAAGGTTGTCTATATCTTAACCTCCTCCAAACACGAGCGGTTGAATACCCTATCCTCGCTCTAATGAATAAGCGGGATAGCCACTAACTCTCCTGGTATTAGGACCTAAAACTCGTGAAATACGAATTGGTGTGAAACGTTCTTACGGACTTAAAAATGGTGTTAATAAAGTCACTCATTTTTTACTAAATTATTGTTTTAACTTAAAATTGTCTCGAATCTGATTCTTTTATTACTCTTTATCTAAGTACTGTTATCAGTATTCCTAAAAATTACCCCCAATCACCACACTTCATAGATAAATTTAAATGTTGGGGATATCATTCGTGCTGCATCTTTATCTATTATTTGCACTCTTTGTCCCATATCAAAGTTTTATTTTTTACATTTCGTCATGTGCAAAAAGAAAGTGTGAGAACCGCAGTGCTAGTGCTGCTGTTATGCGATGTTTTCCCAAAAAATGTTAAAGAGGAGAACTTGAACTTGTTATCTTCATTTACTTACTTTTAGCGCTATTTAAAATGCACATGTCAAATGTATAAACTATGGGTTAAGTATCCCGGAGTGTAAGTAACTTTGCAACTTTTCCTATTGGGTGTATGCATCAAAAATTTTGAACATTGTATGTAAGTATCTGTAACACCCGTTTCGTAAAAATATGGATTTCCAAAAAAATTTCGCCTAACGGCGTCAATAAAGCGGAAACAGTTTATTAAAAACCTCAACCAATGAAAACAGTTGAGAAACATAAGTGGTGTTACTAATAGCATCAAATCAGTAATAAAAGAAATCCATAAGATTGCCCAACATAAAGCAACCATAACATAGTCATTACAATAGTTCCATAAAGGAAATCATTAACATTAAGTCTATGTGAAGTTATTGGGTGAACTAAAGCCATCCTGATCATCTACCCATCTCTCGCCAAAGCTTCACACGACATCTCACTGCTTAACCTGAGGGGTGTCAACACATAAGAAGAAACAAGTGTTAGCTATAAAGCTAAGTAAGATAACACCAGGTTTAAGCAAAACATTTCATCCATTAAACACGTCACTTTAAAACATTACGTCATTTGATTTAGGCATTTATATCACCACATAACGTATCCATATCACATATAAGCATAGAGTCTATGACCCTAAGTGTGCCTAATCAATTTCGTCATTTCATCTCATCTCATTAGGTTGTGACTAGGTCACCGTTAAGTTGTAACCGAAGTTACCGTTAAGGAAAGACAATGTCGATCCATGAGTAGCACGTTATGTTCATAACATTAGGTGGGTCATCAGGCCACCCGAACTACTCGCCACATATGACTTGTTGCAAGGAGCCACCCGAGCAACCATTTTAACGTACCCTCCCACATACGGGCACTACGTACTCTCCCACATACGGGCACTACGTACTCTCCCACATGCGAGCACGACGTACTCTCCCACATACGAGCACTACGTACCCTCCCACATACGGGCACTACGTACTCTCCCACATACGAACACGGTTTATACGTACCTATTACCACAGCCAGGCACGGGTTATGCATAACACTCATCATCTAATTAGCTCGAGCATTTACCACGTTTAGTTTAGGTTTCCACATTAATCCTAAACTAATCCACATCTATCATCTTTTCACGTTAGGGCCCTTAAAACGTGCACGTGTCATGGCAACCTAAAAAGGTCTAGTGTTCTAGATGAACAAGCCACATATACATGCACATATCAACATTACAACACGTCATTAACCACCGTTCATTATATCATATCACATCATATCATATCACATCATATCATATCGTTAAGCATATCATCATCATTGCATATCATATCATAACCATGTGTACGGGGAAGCATTTTAGGCATAAACATCGTCATCATTAATCCCCGAGTACCTCCCATATCAACCCAACCACATATGAGTTATACATTACCGTTTTGGAGGTTATAGTTTACAAACCATTTTCGTTGCACCCTCAGCGTGACAAAAGTAGTGTATCTTACCTGATAGTAGAATGTGCGCGCAACAAAAGCTAACAGTGCTTAATAGTAATCCCCGACACCTATCGTACATTAATATATGAAATATAAGTCATTTGGGACCTTAAATGGACTTGCAAACGAATTTAGTTAACTATCCTCAACGAACTTAGGCCATCAAAAACGGACTTAGCTCACCCTTTTAAACGAATTTACAACCCAACGAAGTTTAACTTCGTTTGCCAAACGAAGATAATTTTGATCAAACGAATTTAGATCATTAGAAAACGAATTTAGCTTACTTTGGTGCAAAACGAATTTAAGCTTTCATAAAACGAATTTAGGCTTTACACTTCAAACGAAATTGGCTGCTTAAACCATCAAACGAACTTAAACTTCGTTTTACAAACGAATTTAGATCCCTCAAACGAACTTAAAGTTCGTTTTGAACCTTAGCTGAACCAGAAAACGAATTTCATCTTATTTTCGTCCAGAAATCATAAAACGACTTTGTTCTTCATTTTTCCAGAAATCGATCGACTTAGGCTTCACCCAAAACATGTTTTTGACATATATAAACCTCCTTTGATCATCAAGATCGATTATAAACTCGTTTGATGTCGTTTTGATCGTTAATTTGCTTAAACATAATATAAACCCTAATTTATTAAAAGTCTCTTTCAAAATCAGATTTAATCCTTTATAAAACATCATTAGATCTGAAAATATAGCCAATAAAACATTGATTACCTGTAGAAACGATAGCCAATTCGATTCAATACAAAAACACTTGATTTGATTAACCAAAACTTGAAGATCTTGCTTTAGAAATCAAAAGAGAATTAGAGAGGCTGATGAATGTGTTCTAATTAAGTTTTGAGGCTGCCAAATTAACCTAGATTAGGCTAATCCCTTTCTTAACCCGTTTTTAACTTTTCACCATTGGCAAAACTAGTCCCTGGACTTCATATTGACTTTATTTCACTTTAAAACACCTATTGGGGATACATATAACACACCAAAGCACTTTCGCACACTACAAAGGCCTTTTACACATCATTTAATCCACTTCATTGTCACTCATTAAAGATAAATAAATCTCACATATAGGGCACATAACCATATAAACACACATTTTATCACATATCAAATCACGGACTTAGAATTTGACCTAACGACGTTAGTCAACATAAACGATTAAGTTTTGGGATGTTACAGTATCTCGCTAAATTGAACGCTTAATGTAAAAATGTATACGTGGCAACCATATGAGCTGTCCACGTATAAGTTTTTGATTGGTCAACGTAATAATTTTACATTAAGTGTTCAATTTAGCGAGATATTTACATACAATGTACAAAATTTTTGATACTTACATACAATAGAAAAAGTTGCAAAGTTACTTACACTCCGGGATACTAAACCCATAAACTATTTATGATATTTTCGAAATAAAATAAAATGTTAAATAATGTATATTTAATTATTAAAAGTGTAGACAAAATCAAATTAAATAAATGTAATTCTAAAACATTGAATGTGTAAAAATACTGAATCTAAAAATATTATTACTAAATTGAAGATTACAACTCTATAACAATGATCTATCCACAAACGTGTGTAGATCTAAAGGACTGGGTTGTCCACAATCGTGTTCAACCTTAAACAGAAATTCAGAAAGAAGGAAACTGATTACAAAATAAGCCTAACAACAACTACTGAGACAGTAAGATGAAGAACAATGCACACACAAATATAGAGACTGAATGTATAAAACTCAAGAACCCTAAATCGTCTATAATGGTATATATACTCAATCACTTCTGTCTCTTAACAACTTCAGTACCTGCAAATAAGAAATAACAAACACACCCCTCTAACTTACCTTTTTACCTGAAGTGCAGAACTGGTCCTTCAAGAATGAGAACTTATAAGTTGACACAAAATATATATTATTTTTAACATCCTCCCTCAAACTTATAAGTTTATGAAGACTTTAAAATTTTCTGAACATGTCAAGCATATTCAGTTTTTTACAAAGACCATAATGTTGTACTTCTCCCAAACCTTTAGTAAGTATGTCTGCTACTTGATCACAAGAATCAACTTTAATAGTTGAAATCATTCCAGAACTCACTTTTTCTCTTACAAGATGCCAATCAATTTCAAAATGTTTAGATTTTTCATGAAAAACTGGATTAGCAGCAAGCTGAATAGCAGAATTGTTATCACAAAATAAACTTACAGGAAGTAAGTTTGTTAACCCTAATTCAGAAAGTAAATTTGTAATCCAAATAATCTCACAAGTAGCAGAAGCCATGCACCTATATTCAGCCTCAGTAGAGGATCTAGATATAGTAGCTTGCTTTTTGCTTTTCCAAGAAATCAAAGAATTTCCAAGAAAAACACAAAATCCAGATACAGACTTTCTTGTAGGACATTTTGCCCAGTCTGCATCTGAAAAAACTTTAAGATTTAATTCACCACTTTTATCAAACTGAATTTCACTTCCAGGAGAATTTTTCAAGTATCTTAACACTCTAAGAGCAATTTTGACATGAGATTGAAAAGGAGCATGCATATGTTGATTAAGACAGTGAACAACATAAGAAATATCAGGTCTAGTATTAGTCAAATAGATTAATTTTCCAACTAACTTTTGATACTGACCAATATTTGAAATAAACTTATCATCATGACTCTCTTTGTTACTTAAAACAGTGTTTGCAGGAAGGGGGTAGCTACTGGTTTAGCTGCCAACAACCCAAACTCATGCAAAAGTTCAAGACAATACTTCCTTTGAGTCATGCATAATCCTTTAGCATTTTCTAAAACCTCAATCCCTAGAAAATATTTCATTTGACCCAAATCTTTAATTAGAAACTTGTTACTTAAAAACCTTTTAAAATTTTCAATCTCATCAATATTATCACCAGTTATTACAATGTCATCAACATATACTAAAAGAGCAACAAAACCAGAATTAGACCTTTTAGTATAAAGAGAGTAATCATACTTACTTTGAACAAAGTCATGCTCAACCAAGGCACCGGTCAACTTAGCATTCCATTGCCTAGGTGCTTGCTTTAAACCATATAAAGATTTAACTAACTTACATACTTTATTAGAACCATGTTCAACAGAACCAAGAGGTAAAGACATATAAACATCTTCTTTCAAATCCCCATATAAAAAAGCATTATTCACATCAAGTTGAAACAATTTCCAACCTTTATTAACTGCTAAACTAATCAAACACCTCACAGTAACCATTTTAACAACAGGACTGGAAGTCTTATCATAATCAAAACCTTCTCTTTGACTATACTCTTTAGCTACCAACCTAGCTTTATACCTATCTACCTCCCCTGAAGCTTTATATTTTATTTTATATATCCATTTGCATCCTATAGGCTCTCTATCATAAGGTAAATCAGTTACAATCCAAGTATTATTCCTATATAAAGCTTCAAGTTCTTTGTTCATAGCATCTACCCACATAGGATCTTTCACAGCCTGATCATAAGACTGTGGTTCAATGGCTTTATTAAGGTTTGTAGCAAAACAATAATTGAAGTCACTTAACTTTGAATAGCTTACAAATTTATCTAGACCATACCTAACACTAGTACCAACTAAATAATCATTTAACCTAATATTAGGTTTAGACACTCTTTCAGACCTTCTCAAAACAGTTCACTTCTAATCATTTAACCTAATATTAGGTTTAGTCACTTAACTTTGAATAACCTAATATTTTGAAAGGAAAAATTGTCTCATAAAATTTCACATCTCTTGAATAAAAAATAGACTTGGTATCAAGACTGAACAATTTATAAGCTTTTTTAGCATCATTGCTACTTGTATCTTTCCCTTCATCATTGGGATTTGAGAAATTTTGACTGTTATTATTGTTTTTGGTGAAAAAATTAAGTTGTTCAACTTCAGTTGACCCTTCAATACCAGACATAGACTTAGAAGAATTTTTCATTTTGAAAGGAAAAATTGTCTCATAAAATTTCACATCTCTTGAATAAAAAATAGACTTGGTATCAAGACTGAACAATTTATAAGCTTTTTTATTACTAGAAAAACCAATTAAAACACATTTTTCACTTCTAGAAGTAAATTTATCTGAATTATTTAAGACAGTAGAGTAACAAAGACAGCCAAAATTCCTTAAGTGGGAAAGATTAGGTTTTTTATTATATACAAGTTCATATGGTGATTTTCCTTTTAAGACAGAAGATGACAACCTGTTCACAAGATAAGTAGCAGTCAAAATACACTCAGACTAGAAATTGAGAGGTATTCCTCCCTGAAACATAAGACTTCTAGCAACATTCAGTAAGTGTCTGTGTTTTCTTTCAACTATACCATTCTGCTGTGGAGTATAAGCCACAGTAGTTTGGTGAACAATGCCATTAGTAACAGATAATCATTCAACTTATTATTTACAAATTCAGTCCCATTATCTGTTCTAATGGTTTTAACTTTCACTTCAAACTGATTTTGAATTAAAGATATAAATGACATAATCATTTCAAACACCTCATCTTTAGACTTAATAAGATATACCCAGACAGCCCTACTGTAATCATCAACCACAGTTAAAAAATACCTAAACCCTTCTCTACTTGTGACTTTATAAGGACCCCATAAGTCAAGATGCACAAGTTCACCAATTTTATTTGTTTTATGATCACTCAAGGGAAAAGGCTCTCTTGTTTGTTTAGCTTTATGACATACTTCACAAGGTGAAATATATGAGTTACCTTCCAATTTTAAATCATTTTTTAAAACAGCTAGTACAGGATCAGCAGGATGACCAAGCCTGTTGTGCCACAAAGTTTTTGACACAAAACAAGACTGAGTAATGACAGAATTATTACACTTACCAATAGTCATAATATCATGATCAAAAATATATAATCCTCCTTTCTCACTACCAGTCCCCAAGACTTTCTCCCTTTTCAAATCCTGAATGTAACATTTAACCTCATCAAAACCAACAAACAGTTTATTATCTTTTATCAATTTGTGCACAGACAGTAAACTTACACAGTAATCAGGAATAACTAAAACATCATACAGAATTACATGTTCAGTTAATTTTAAATTACCCACTTGAGTAACTTTAGCAAGTGTACCATTAGGATGACCAACAGTAAGATTTAAATTAGAAATATCAACCACATTAAACATATTCACAGAACATACAGTCATATGATGTTTAGCACCAGAATCTATAATCCATCCTAAACTTACATTTTCCCATTTTTTATCCAGAAGAAGCACAAAAATATTTATCAAAATTAACATTAAACAATGAATTATTATTATAGAAAGTTGACATACCTGCCATACTTGCTTGAATATTTCCTGCACGCTTATCACTAATCAAACTTATCAACTTTTGAATATGTTCATGAGTAAATGGAAGCATAGAACTAGAAATAGAAGAAGAAGAAGCATTATCAAGCTCACTATTAGCATTGAATCCATTTTTAAAACTGCTATGTCTAATAGGATTAGGATGCTTCTTAAAACCAGGAGGATAACCAATGACCTCAAAACACCTGTCAATAGTGTGACCAATCATACCACATTTTTTACAATTTAAGTTTGGATTTGGTCCTTTATTAAACTTTCTTTTATTATCAAATGACCTTGACACAAAATCAGATATTTGTGGTTTAGAATCTTGATCAGACAAAGAAGGAACAGAACTAGCAGAAACATTAAAATGAATCCCTCTATGAGATTCTTCTCTAGACAAAATAGCAAAGGCACTTTTACCATCAGGCAATGGATCTTTAGTAAGCAAAGTACTTCTTATTGGAATATAAACATCATCAAGACCCATCAAGAACTGCATAAGCCTAACAAGTTTATCATAAGTTTGAACCTCAGTTCTAGCCTAACATGTGCATGCAGGAAGTTTGGTTAAAATATCAAATTCTCTCCACAAATAATTGAGTTTATGATAATAATCAGATATGGAAGAACCACCTTGTATAATAGTATTATTTTTATGCATTAGATTAAACACAATAGATCCATCTACTTTATCATATGTTTCACTTAATTCTTTGTAACATCCGTGAGTTTTGACCGTTTGACTTTACGTGCAATTTGACTAACAATTCAAGTTAATGAAATATTCGGGTCGTTTTGTGATCGAATGACAATGTGGTATGTTAGTCGGGTCGGTAGTTTGACTTAAACGTGTTTAAATGTAGAACGAATTGTATTTTGGCTTGAGAAAGGAAACGGGTCGGCCCGTGGGTCATCCACGACCCACCAGCCCCTTTATGACCCATCTCCTCCTCTTATCTCATTCATTCTTCATTTCCTTATCCCTTTATCTTTTTCTCTCTAAGTGTAAAGACAAGACCAACCCATCTCATTTCTTCTCTTCTCTAGCATTACTTGGTGTTTTAGATTTGGTTTAACTCAAGAATCATCATCGTCTTCATCTCATTATCGTCTAAGCAAAGGATTTCATTTCTTAGTTCAAGGTTTTACCCATTTTGCCATAATTCGGGTTCTAGCTCGGAAAGGAAGTTTTGGTAAGTCTAATTCATCCCATTTACTTCTATTTATGTTAGTTTACTCGTTTGTAGTCATCTCGTACATTTACAGGTTCTAAATCGACTTAAATCTAGTTTTGGGTCAAATTAGGGTTTTAACTAGGGTTGATCAATTTGGTCGTTTTGATGATGTTATGAAGTGAAATATTGATTTGGATAAGTGTATTTAGGTGTTAGAAGGTCAAGTGTATCTTGAAATTGAATTTCAAACTTCTGCAATTCGTTTTGGTATGGTTTGGGTTGAGTTTGGGGGTATTTGGTTCGGTTTCCTGCACTTGAACTGCTGCTACTGAAGCAGGTTTTGTCTCACTACGGCGCAGTGGGAAGACCTTGTCTCACTGCGGCGCAGTGACAAAGTTCTGACCTCTTGCATCGTTTAGCCTCACTACGGCGCAGTGGCAAGGCAATGCCTTGACTGCGGCGCAGTGAGATACTTCTGGGAAGTTCGCGCGTCAATTTTCAAACGTTAATAACTTTTGATCCGTAAGTCCAAATAAGTCATATGACCTATCGTTGGAATCGTGAGAGAGTCTAGTTTCTTGTAGTAACACTCATTTTGTATGAATCTTCTTCCATTTCTAAAAATGTCGAGTCAAAGTGTCTTGTTTCTTACTCGGTAAGGTTGAAGAAGTGTTTGTGGGTTAGTGACTCGACTTAAACTAAATGAACTAGCTTAATTATGATTATAGAGTTAACATTATGTTATATGACATGCTTTGATAGGTTGTGGACGCGTGGGGCCCAATACTCGCTATTAATCTTTCATTTACTCGACTTAAGATTCTTTGCCGATCAAGGTGAGTTCCGTAGTTCCCTACTCATTTGAGATTCGGGCTGAAAAGTGTAGGTTTGACATGTTTACTTGCATTTGTTGATTGATTGATTGATTGTTTTGATTGTTAGATTGATGTGACGGTTCATTTCGTTTGGTTGACTTGGTTTATGTTTTGGTTAAGTATTTCATTAATATTAGGATAGACATACATACATGGAAGTCGGTTATGCCTTCAATGGGTTTTAGATGTGGTGGGAAGGCTGCGGGTGACCCTATATATAAGCATCTGGGACTCGAAGAAAGTAGAATCCTCTTAAGTGTATGTACGTATAGAATTGGTGTTAATATTGATTGTTGGTTCATGTTCATCATATTATGATTGTTGAGTTATGATTGATGCATTTTCGATTGATTGTAAGCATGCATACATTGTTGATAATCCCTCGGTTGAGGATTGCATACATCCAAGTGTATAGATGTATACACTTATTTGATGGATGTTGAGTTCATGATCCTGAGTATATAGACATATATATCTCGATGTTTTTGAGATGCAGCCTGTGTCATTGCTATGACAGGCGGGTATCGTTGCATATGTATTGATGAGACGCACGCACCCCCAAGCTATGGGAAACGTGAGCGGGAACGTACGCACCCCTTTTGTATGGGAAACGTGTGCGAGGCCGTTCGCTCCTTGTTGATACACTATTGGCTTGTTATGTGACGAGGTTTACTATCGGTTTACCTATTTGCTTGACTTTGTGCCTTATAAAGGCTACTTGTAAGACATTACTTACTATTCCTTATACATATTGGGATTGCTGACGATGGTTCCTTATGATCCATTACTACGAACTCACCAACCTTGTGTTGACTATGCTTAGTACACTTTTCAGGTAACCAGGTTAATCCAGGGCGTGGAGTTTGATTGTTAGCTTGCTGTTGAACCCGGACTTGGACTTATATGGATCAAGGATCCATTTGCCTTCTTTTGCACTGTACTTAGAACCGTTAGCCATCTTATGATGTTCTGTTGTAATCCTTGATGATGACATGCTCTTTATGTATTTTGATGATTGTTTATCTTACTGTATGGATTCACTGAATCCTTTATTTGCATTTAGTTCATGTTCTACATTAATCCCACCCTGTGCTATATGATTTCTGTGATATTCTGAGCCTTAGCTTGGGGTGTTACAGAATGGTGGCCCATGCAGGTCGTAGAGAATTAGGCGGTTTGACCTAGACTACGGCTTAAGTTAAAACTCTTCATATAGCATGCATGGTTAGGAAATTGTGTGCAATGTGAATTATGTGAACCCTAGAAAGTGTATATTGTGAGTTCGTAGTTAAAACCACTTATGTGATGACTTGAGTTTAATGTGATGAATGTGGATTGAGTACAATGTGGTTAATGTGTGCATTGATTGAAGTGATTGTCGTTGATATGGATTGTTACTATTGATTGGTGCTAGTTGGATGATTTAGAGCAAAATGAAGTTATGTTATTAACTTAGTATAATATTGTGGCAACCCTAAAAGAACCCGATCAACTCTTTTATGGTCACCCAATATTATAACAAGTTAATAACATCATGGATTGCGCATGCATGGCTTAGAGTATAATAAGGAACCGATATGCTTAATGGAAGTTGATTGGGTGGAGGGTTAGCCGTTGGTACACCCTGTATACATACCCGGTCAATAACTAGAGAGCATATCGAATTCGAATTATACTTTAAACCACTCGTGTTAGTTGACTTGTTTTAGTTGCTCGTAATGAGATGTGTTGAATACGAGTATTTGGTTTTGATGGTAGATAATTGTTGTGAACTTAGCACGAGGACATGATAGATAACGATTACTTGAGAACTTTGATATGTTGTCCTTAGCATAGTGAAATGAAACACGCATGATATGCTGGTATGATAACACGATATATGACAGTTAGTTGAGAATATTTATATGTCGGCTTTAGTAAAAGACAGTGAACGTGTGTAGTGTGTCGGCGTTAAAACATTGACTACTAATGCGGCTAACCTGAGAGAAATTGTGAAGCAAACCCCTGGGTCATAAACTTTAGAACTATTACTATGATCGGATTTGGTAGTGGAATGACATGTTGTCTAGTATGATTAACATATAGATTATGCATGTGTGATGTGTATGTATGTATGCCCTGTAGTGGTCACGTTGATGCTGTAAATGTTTTCGTTGTTGTTCGACTTAAACGTGTTGATAAACGGTTAGAATACAATGTGATAAATATGTTGATATGCACCCTATGGGAGTGTCAAGGTTATAAGCATCTTAACTCCCATGTATTATAAACGGATGATATTCCAACACAAATGATGTTAATTGTAATCGGTGAACAATAGGGATATGTTGCTTAATAGTATGTGAAATTGAACATGTATGAGACATTGTTAAACTTGGTTGTAAGCATGATATAACGTAGTTGGTAAACGTGTAAAAATGTATTAGTAGATGGACGATTGTATGAATGAAGCTAACAAGTTAGTTTATTTGTATGATGTATTGACATGATTACTTGAATTAACGATAAACGACTGTAGTGAACTTGACATGATAAAATGATAAGTAACAATCCTATAGGATTCTAGCACTCTTACCTTAGCTTAATGATATGAAATGAGTATGTTGTATCGGTATGTGAGCATTGACTACTTGTGTGACTAATATGTGAGCATTGTGAGGCTAACTTTCGGGCCAACGCGTTACTTACCTTATAGATAATGGTGGGACCAAGAAGGAATGCGACTAGCCATAGCGATGAGCCAGATTTGGCAACCGTGATTGCCCAAGCAGTAGCAAACGCCATACTTACTATCGTAGCCCAAGTCACATCAAGTCTCCAAAGAAGCAATGAAACACGTGAAGCTAGAGTAAATATGGGCGACGAGGAGATGTTAAGTAAAGCCTCATCGAAAAGGAAAGAAGTTGGAGAATCTAGGGAGGCAAGGAAGGCGGGTAGGTTTGACCCCAACGGTCATAATAAAGGTAGAGTCAGGGCGACGGTGAAGCCGGCAAGGAAAACTTACTTGGGACCTCACCCCTTATGTGGAAGATGTAATCTTCACCACTCTCCCACTAACCAATGTGGGACTTGCTTAAATGGTAATCGGCGCGGGCACGTAGCTAGGAATTGTAGAGCACCGAAAGCGGCACCATTGAATGTAACACCTCTTCAAATCATTTATCCTCAAGCCAACCACCCTCGGAGCCAACAGGGTGTTTGTTTTGTGTGTGGTAGCCCCGACCACTATAGAAATGCTTGTTCAAGATGTATCGGACCACAAACCCAAGTAGCGACTTCTCATAATCAACTTCAAGTTGCCATCTCTACCCAAGACCACGACGAACCAAGCCGTCAGGTGCAACCTCGAGGACGAACCTTGGCGGGAGATGCTAATGAAGCCAGCAACGACCCGGAAGCGGCGATAGGTACTTTCCTTTCTCCTCGACCACTACAACTCAATGTTATTCGATTCTAGGACCGGTTATAGTCTTACTTTCTCTTACCAGACTTCCTTCATTAACAAACATTTGTAGGCTTAGATCTGGATCTCTATCTTTTAAATGGTTTGTGATGCGCTAGATAGGTCTAGTTGAATTACCTGGCAATGATGGTTGACTTTAAATGATATTAAGCTCTTCATTAGCCCTATGCTCCTGGAAATTTGGAACTTTGAAAATTTTTGCAAGTATGGATTGGATGACGGTGATGAATACGGTTAGTGGTAGCGGTAAAGAGTTAACTAAAAACGTCTTTGTGTAACGGTAAGGTCCTTAGGGTCCCATGTAAGTCTTCAAACTCAAGCATCCTTAGAGCTACCGTCTTAAGAATCTGAAAACTAACGTCGTCTCTGTTAATCTTAAGTCTCCCGAGGCTTTTTCGGGCGGCTTACCGGGCTTGTCCCATCTCGATAACTTAAATCTCGTACATGCTTAACTTCCTAACATCGCGTGCGTAGTCAAAACCCTTATAAACTTCTGAGACGTGAATAAGCGTGTAGTGAGAGACCGGGGAGAGAGATTTGAAGGAAAACAAATTGGAATGGACTTCGCCACGAAGTCGCCGACGACAAGAAGTGATCACGATACGACGAAACCGGTAAAAATTTGACAACTTGGCGCATTAGTATGTAGAAGAAATGGGTTAGGTGCACGAAGATTTGATTTATATCATTTCAGATAAAGAAAGTCACTTAACTCCAATTCAGGGAGACATCCAATGAGCAACGGGTACTCAAAACGACTTGAGACTTGATCACGTGTGAAGAGAATGTGCTTATGACCCTGACGGAAATCTTGTGCAATGACGGGTGTTACGCGAGTATTCGAATGTCACCGACCGAAGCACTGGGTAGTAGAGATGTTACTCTCCACTGGGTGAGCCAAGAATCGAAGAAAACCAAAGTAGCGGGCCAGGAATAGTAATTGGAATGACAAGAACAACTTCTCAAGCTAGGAGAATAGTCTAACTAGCTCGCGTGCTACGAAAGAGGTATGCCGATGTGAGGCGGAGACCGTTAGAGCTTGAAGTGGGTAATTTTGTACTTTTGAAAGTATCACCGTGGAAAGGTAGTCATCCGATTCGTGAAGCGAGGCAAACTCGGGCCGAGGTATATTTGTCCTTCCAAGATCCTCGAACGGGTTGGAAAAGTTGCTTATCGATTAGAATTACCACAAGAGCTTAGCGGTGTACATGATGTGTTTCATAATTGTAACCTACGCAAGTGTTTGGCGGACCCTACGCATCATGTGCCCATGAACGAGATTAGAGTGGATTTGAAGCTTAACTTTGTTGAAAAGCCGGTAGAGATATTGGACCATCAAGTCAAGAAGCTCAAGAATAAGCGCTACACGATTGTTAAGGTTAGATGGAATGCTAGACGTGGAGCCGAGTTCACTTGGAAGCGAGAGGATCATATGAAGACTAAGTATCCGCATTTATTTAGAAATTAGTGTTTTGTTGAATTTCGGGACGAAATTCTTTTGACGGGGGAATAATGTAACATCCGTGAGTTTTGACCGTTTGACTTTACGTGCAATTTGACTAACAATTCAAGTTAATGAAATATTCGGGTCGTTTTGTGATTGAATGACAATGTGGTATGTTAGTCGGGTCGGTAGTTTGACTTAAACGTGTTTAAATGTAGAACGAATTGTATTTTGGCTTGAGAAAGGAAACGGGTCGGCCCGTGGGTCATCCACGACCCACCAGCCCCTTTATGACCCATCTCCTCCTCTTATCTCATTCATTCTTCATTTCCTTATCCCTTTATCTTTTTCTCTCTAAGTGTAAAGACAAGACCAACCCATCTCATTTCTTCTCTTCTCTAGCATTACTTGGTGTTTTAGATTTGGTTTAACTCAAGAATCATCATCGTCTTCATCTCATTATCGTCTAAGCAAAGGATTTCATTTCTTAGTTCAAGGTTTTACCCATTTTGCCATAATTCGGGTTCTAGCTCGGAAAGGAAGTTTTGGTAAGTCTAATTCATCCCATTTACTTCTATTTATGTTAGTTTACTCGTTTGTAGTCATCTCGTACATTTACAGGTTCTAAATCGACTTAAATCTAGTTTTGGGTCAAATTAGGGTTTTAACTAGGGTTGATCAATTTGGTCGTTTTGATGATGTTATGAAGTGAAATATTGATTTGGGTAAGTGTATTTAGGTGTTAGAAGGTCAAGTGTAGCTTGAAATTGAATTTCAAACTCCTGCAATTCGTTTTGGTATGGTTTGGGTTGAGTTTGGGGGTATTTGGTTCGGTTTCCTGCACTTGAACTGCTGCTACTGAAGCAGGTTTTGGTCTCACTGCGGCGCAGTGGGAAGACCTTGTCTCACTGCGGCGCAGTGGGAAGACCTTGTCTCACTGCGGCGCAGTGACAAAGTTCTGACCTCTTGCATCGTTTAGCCTCACTGCGGCGCAGTGGGAAGACCTTGTCTCACTGCGGCGCAGTGGCAAGGCAATGCCTTGACTGCGGCGCAGTGAGATACTTCTGGGAAGTTCGCGCGTCAGTTTTCAAACGTTAATAACTTTTGATCCGTAAGTCCAAATAAGTCATATGACCTATCGTTGGAATCATGAGAGAGTCTAGTTTCTTATAGTAACACTCATTTTGTATGAATCTTCTTACATTTCTAAAAATGTCTAGTCAAAGTGTCTTGTCTCTTACTCGGTAAGGTTGAAAAAGTGTTTGTGGGTTCGTGACTCGACTTAAACTAAATGAACTAGCTTAATTATGATTATAGAGTTAACATTATGTTATATGACATGCTTTGATAGGTTGTGGACGCGTGGGGCCCAATACTCGCTATTAATCTTTCATTTACTCGACTTAAGATTCTTTGCCGATCAAGGTGAGTTTCGTAGTTCCCTACTCGTTTGAGATTCGGGCTGAAAAGTGTAGGTTTGACGTGTTTACTTGCATTTGTTGATTGATTGATTGATTGTTTTGATTGTTGGATTGATGTGACGGTTCATTTCGTTTGGTTGACTTGGTTTTGTTGATTGATTGATTGACGTGTTTAATTGCATTTGTTGATTGATTGATTGATTGTTTTGATTGTTGGATTGATGTGACGGTTCATTTCATTTGGTTGACTTGGTTTATGTTTTGGTTAAGTATTTCATTAATATTTGGATAGACGTACATACATGGAAGTCGGTTATGCCTTCAATGGGTTTTAGATGTGGTGGGAAGGCTGCGGGTGACCCTATATATAAGCATCTGGGACTCGAAGAAAGTAGAATCCTCTTAAGTGTATGTACGTATAGAATTGGTGTTAATATTGATTGTTGGTTCATGTTCATCGTATTGTGATTGTTGAGTTATGATTGATGCATTTTCGATTGATTGTAAGCATGCATACATTGTTGATAATCCCTCGGTTAAGGATTGCATACATCCAAGTGTATAGATGTATACACTTATTTGATGGATGTTGAGTTCATGATCCCGAGTATATAGACATATATATCTCGATGTTTTTGAGATGCAGCCTGTGTCATTGCTATGACAGGCGGGTATCGTTGCATATGTATTGATGAGACGCACGCACCCCCAAGCTATGGGAAACGTGAGCGGGAACGTACGCACCCCTTTTGTATGGGAAACGTGTGCGAGGCCGTTCGCTCCCCGGGGAACTGGTGTACTTTTGATGATTGTTGAGAGACACATGAAATACACTCATGCATTGCTTGATCATGCCGCATGCACATATACTTTACGCATCCTTATTGCTTCGCATACTCATTGATGTTGGTATTACTTATGCATAATCGTGACACGCATCCCTCATCCTTGTTGATACACTATTGGCTTGTTATGTGACGAGGTTTACTATCGGTTTACCTATTTGCTTGACTTTGTGCCTTATAAAGGCTACTTGTAAGACATTACTTACTCTTCCTTATACATATTGGGATTGCTGACGATGGTTTCTTATGATCCATTACTACGAACTCACCAACCTTGTGTTGACTATGCTTAGTACACTTTTCAGGTAACCAGGTTAATCCAGGGCGTGGAGTTTGATTGTTAGCTTGCTGTTGAACCCGGACTTGGACTTATATGGATCAAGGATCCATTTGCCTTCTTTTGCACTGTACTTAGAACCGTTAGCCATCTTATGATGTTCTGTTGTAATCTTTGATGATGACATGCTCTTTATGTATTTTGATGATTGTTTATCTTACTGTATGGATTCACTGAATCCTTTATTTACATTTAGTTCATGTTCTACATTAATCCCACCCTGTGCTATATGATTTCCGTGATATTCTGAGCCTTGGCTTGGGGTGTTACATTATTTCCAAACTTCAGATGCATTATCAGAATATACAGAAGCAAGATATAACTCTTGAGAAACAGTTCCTAAAATCCAAGACAAAACTACAGCATTACATCTTTCCCATTGTTGAGACAAAACAACACTAGTAGCATATGCAAACTTAACAACAGTTCCATCAATAATCCAGTTTTATTTTTAGTTTGTAAAGCCAATTTCATAGCACTAGCCCATACTCTATAATTTTCAGTCCCAACAAGTTTAAATGATATTAAAAGGTGTACCAAGAGTATCATTAGCATGAAGATGTAATGGATTACTTAAATCAAGACTATTAACATTAGCAGTATCACCCATTTTAATCAGACAGAATCACAAAAATAAATAGAATATAAACACCTTTTTAAAAAACACACTTAAACAACAAAGAAACCACAAATAAGAAGATCAAATCAACAAATTAAGACAAATAACTAAAAATAAATTGATTGGAGTTTTAACAGATCACACAAGATTTAATACAATCAACAGATCAAACTACTACAAGAATTCCAGACTTCTTAAGAAGTAGGTCAAGGCAGCCGTATGACCCTATGTAAAAAATCTAGGCAATCAACTAATCAAGAAGAATGAAAGAAGACTTACAGTGCGTTGATTGATATAATCAACCAACTTACTTAGCGGAAACAATTTGATGAAAATTAGGGTTTTCAAGATTGAAACCCTAACACGAACGATAAACGGCAACTTTGAATAATCAACTTATACGATCAACCCACACAATCAATTAATAAAGAATTAATCGATTATGTTTTCAATACCAGAAAAAACCCTAGATCTGATAAAAAACCCAAATATATGTCGAAACCCTAGAATCTTTGAAATCAACGATCGATCTCAACCTCGACGCTCTGATACCATGTAAAAATATTGAATCTGAAAATATTATTACTAAATTGAAGATTACAACTCTATAACAATGATCTATCCACAAACGTGTAGATCTAAAGGACTGGGTTGTCCACAATCGTGTTCAACCTTAAACAAAAATTCAATACAGACTCGATAAAAGAAAAAAGGAAACTCATTACAAAATAACCCTAACAACAACTACTGAGACAGTAAGATGAAGAACAATGCACACACAAATATAGAGACTGAATGTATAAAACTCAAGAACCCTAAATCGTCTATAATGTGGTATATATACTCAATCACTTCTGTCTCTTAACAACTTCAGTACCTGCAAAATAAGAAATAACAAACACACCCCTCTAACTTACCTTTTTACCTGAAGTGCAGAACTGGTCCTTCAAGAATGAGAACTTATAAGTTTGACACAAAATATATATTATTTTTAACATAATGCATATATTTTATTTCATCTTTTGTGCAGTAATACTTTTTTATAGACAATATTTGTTTATATCTTTTGATACATCATTGTTGCTTATTAACACCTTAAGATACTTTTTGATCTAACTCGACATATTGCGATGTACAATTATCCGTACTTGAAAATTGGACATTGTAGCTACAAGCCAACTTTTAGATAAAAGTAGTTAATAAGAATTTACATGACAAATGTATCTTTTATTTCTTATTCAAAATAGTATATCAATATGTTGAGGAAAAACTATGAAATGTTAAACTCAGAATCTAAAAACTACAGCATTACATCTTTCCCATTGTTGAGACAAAACAACACTAGTAGCATATGCAAACTTAACAACAGTTCCATCAATGAATCCAGTTTTATTTTTAGTTTGTAAAGCCAATTTCATAGCACTAGCCCATACTCTATAATTTTCAGTCCCAACAAGTTTAAATGATATTAAAAGGTGTACCAAGAGTATCATTAGCATGAAGATGTAATGGATTACTTAAATCAAGACTATTAACATTAGCAGTATCACCCATTTTAATCAGACAGAATCACAAAAATAAATAGAATATAAACACCTTTTTAAAAAACACACTTAAACAACAAAGAAACCACAAATAAGAAGATCAAATCAACAAATTAAGACAAATAACTAAAAATAAATTGATTGGAGTTTTAACAGATCACACAAGATTTAATACAATCAACAGATCAAACTACTACAAGAATTCCAGACTTCTTAAGAAGTAGGTCAAGGCAGCCGTATGACCCTATGTAAAAAATCTAGGCAATCAACTAATCAAGAAGAATGAAAGAAGACTTACAGTGCGTTGATTGATATAATCAACCAACTTACTTAGCGGAAACAATTTGATGAAAATTAGGGTTTTCAAGATTGAAACCCTAACACGAACGATAAACGGCAACTTTGAATAATCAACTTATACGATCAACCCACACAATCAATTAATAAAGAATTAATCGATTATGTTTTCAATACCAGAAAAAACCCTAGATCTGATAAAAAACCCAAATATATGTCGAAACCCTAGAATCTTCAAATCAACGATCGATCTCAACCTCGACTCTCTGATACCATGTAAAAATATTGGATCTGAAAATATTATTACTAAATTGAAGATTACAACTCTATAACAATGATCTATCCACAAACGTGTAGATCTAAAGGACTGGGTTGTCCACAATCGTGTTCAACCTTAAACAAAAATTCAATACAGACTCGATAAAAGAAAAAAGGAAACTCATTACAAAATAACCCTAACAACAACTACTGAGACAGTAAGATGAAGAACAATGCACACACAAATATAGAGACTGAATGTATAAAACTCAAGAACCCTAAATCGTCTATAATGTGGTATATATACTCAATCACTTCTGTCTCTTAACAACTTCAGTACCTGCAAAATAAGAAATAACAAACACACCCCTCTAACTTACCTTTTTACCTGAAGTGCAGAACTGGTCCTTCAAGAATGAGAACTTATAAGTTTGACACAAAATATATATTATTTTTAACATAATGCATATATTTTATTTCATCTTTTGTGCAGTAATACTTTTTTATAGACAATATTTGTTTATATCTTTTGATACATCATTGTTGCTTATTAACACCTTAAGATACTTTTTGATCTAACTCGACATATTGCGATGTACAATTATCCGTACTTGAAAATTGGACATTGTAGCTACAAGCCAACTTTTAGATAAAAGTAGTTAATAAGAATTTACATGACAAATGTATCTTTTATTTCTTATTCAAAATAGTATATCAATATGTTGAGGAAAAACTATGAAATGTTAAACTCAGAATCTAAAAACTAAATATTGATTGAAGAACAATATTTAAAATTCATGATCGAAGATATACAATTATGTAGTTTACCAATTTTGAATTTGATTTAGATTTTAGTAGGGCTGTAGTCTACTGCAACGGGAGAAAGGAAAGCTGGCCAATATTCATGATAAGACCCTCTTTACGCTCTCTCTTTCTGCTCGCTCCTGT
The DNA here is from genome assembly GCA_034093135.1 of Erigeron breviscapus. Taxonomy (NCBI): domain Eukaryota; kingdom Viridiplantae; phylum Streptophyta; class Magnoliopsida; order Asterales; family Asteraceae; genus Erigeron; species Erigeron breviscapus. The sequence goes on from CM067168.1 coordinate 72,656,079, forward strand.
CAACGAATGAATTTACTACTTGTGTCACTGACATTCCATTAGCATGGTGGACTATAGACCGGCTTTCACGTTCACTCTATAGGAAGGGGACTTAGATTAAACGATTCAATGGGCGAACTGCTTTCCTTTAAAGGTAGCGAGTGATTGGAATGACAAGCTTGTAACTGATTTGAAATAGGAAGACAGTAAGTTGGTTGAGGAGCTCATGTACCACAATATTATCTATATTTCTATACTCCGCTTTAAAAATTATAAGCTCTCCCCATTTTAAAAGTAGTTACACAAAAGTTACATTAGGGTGGACGGAGTGGTTTAGGCACCAACCGGTACCGGAGGGAACACCGCCCCCAGGTACCGGTACCGGTTGGGCGGTGAGTGAAATCGAGACCTTGGTCACCGGCTCCGTCTCGCATATGAACGTTAGAATTTAAAAAAAAAAGAAAAAAATTATGGGGCCCCCAGGTAACGGTCCAAAACCCACTTATTTCTTTCCTTATTTTTTTCTTTCTTCTTCTTCATTTTCTTTCTTCTTCATTTTCTTTTCTTCTTCTTCATTTTTACATTCTGCTTCTTTTTTCTTCTTCATTTTCTTTTCTTTCTTCTTCATTCATTCTATACACAACACACACAAATGGCAAACATGAACCTAAGGGATGTTAAGATGGCGATGCAAGGCCACATGGTCAACCACGATAGACACCGATCTCAAGTGAACACCGCCATTCAGAGTGTATCCAACGAAAAGGCGGCTTACGGAGCCGAAATCAACCGAATAGAAGCTCCCGATCGTGCTCAGAACACTGCCGAAATTGAGTATGTAGTATATCTTCGGCAGAAGATCGACTGGCTGAACCAAATTATTTTTCAGCTTACCGCTGCCTCTTCCACTTTCACAGCCACGCTTGACCACACGTTATTCTCGCAAGGCAATGTCGGTGGTGGTCAACATGTAGATTATCATACTGACCCGGAGGAGGAGTACTTATCTCGTCAACCCGGGGACGCTACCGGGTCTCCTGAAGCCTATCGGTACATTCATCGTAACGACGACGACAGTACTGTGGACTCGGACTATTCCGAGTGTTAGGTTTATGTAATGTTTTGAATAATTTTAGTAATATTATGAAATGTAATGTGTTTTAATGATTTTAGTAGTATAATGTTAATGAGGTGTGGTCCAATTTACACCCACACTCGAACTAAGCTAACCAAATTTTTATATTTCGGATATAATAAAAATAAATAAATATATACAAATAAATATATATTTATGAAAAACCTTGGAATGGGACCCAAGAAAGCTTAAGGCCAGACTAGTAAGGAAGGTAAGGCTTCCAAACCTTGGAGTGGGGCCCAAGGAAGCTTAAGGCTAGATAAGACAAGTAAGCAAGGTAAGGCTTCCAAACCTTAGAATGGGACTCAGGAAAGCTTAAGGCTAGACAATAAGCAAGGTAAGGCTTCCAAACCTTAGAATGGGACTCAGGAAAGCTTAAGGCTAGACAAAAGAAAGTGTAAGTCCCAACTTGATAGATGGTACTACTGAAAACACCTCAATGTCGATGGTGGAGTTACTTTGCAATATATGCACTGAACTGGAGACGACCAGTTGCAGTGTGTATATACCAAGTTCTAGATAGATTACTTATTTAAATGACAATAAGTAAAGAACAATGCAATAATACAAATAACTTGTAAGATAACTTGATGAGACAATATGTATTTTTCAATGTGTAATTTATTTATTGATGTTAAATAAATTACAAGGTTGATGCGGAACCAAGATAATACAAGGATGTAAATATCCTAACAACCTATGAAATACAATTGATCTACACTCGGAATTTCTCAAGACAATCGAAACACTTAAAAGTTGTGAAATGTTCCTTTTAGCGATTGAGAGAATATTGCACAAGTTCACCAAGAATATTGCAGGTTTGCAAAGTGAATTCTATCGAAGAGTATTCGAAGAAGTTGTTCGAGAGAACTTGTTCGATAGAAGTTAAATTCTTGGTTGTGCAATGACTTGTATTATAGGCAAAGTTAACATTGGGATGTTAACTTTGGCCGTACAAATGTGGTTGAGAGCATTTAAGGAATAGCATTTAATTCCTTAAAAAGCAGTGTAAAGTCGCATGATAAAGCAACTTTACACAACCACCTTTATGTACCTTTTATTACTTAAATAATAAGATAAGGCTTATTATCCGGGTAAAGGTACATAAAGCATACAAGTCAATTCCTCGTAATCAGTGTAAAGCTTTGTAAGGGCTTTCCACTGATGGTCTCCAGTTTGTAACTGACTAGAATGCCAACTGGGCTTCGCTGCCATTGCCATTCTCTATCTTCCATTTGTTGTCTTCGACTTCAACTGGAATGATTCTTCAACTGGTCAGTTCTCAACTGGAGGAAGTCTTCAGTTGCGTTGACTGTACGGTGCAACTGGACTTCAATATATTTCTGGACAAATCTTCTTGGTCACCAGTTTCACTGGTCTCCAGATGCAACTGGTGACTGGCAAGTGTAAACTGGTGACTGGACAGTTCCAGTTGAACTGGTCCTAACAAATTCCCCCTATTTGTCTAGAAATATAGTGTAAGTCTTTTTCTAGTTCTTGTATCTATACAAGTGTGAACTATAGAGACTTGTTCGATTAAAATCTATCTAAGTTCCCAAGGCATTTTTATAGATCAATAAATGCCTTAGGTTTTTCTTTTAGGTTTGTTAGATTTTAATCTATTATCTACCTTGTGGTTACAAACTGGTAACTTCATTTATACAAGGAAATGGAATTTATACAAGTTACAGAATAAATACAAATTACAAGTAGATAACTGAAGAAAGAACTTAATGAGATGGCCCTTCGCCAGTTCTTCTTCTCTTGGCAACTGAAGAGATAGGCTGAGAGTCTTCAGGGTCAATATTCAACTTTTTCTCAAGATTTTCTTTATGTTGAATTTTGCCCCTTAGAAAGTTTGCCCATGCTTTCTCAAACCTATTCTTTTGTGCCTTTGCATCCAGTACATTCACCATCTCTGTGACAACTCGTAATTAATTAACATCGGGTTAGTCCTAATCTCAATTAGACAGTCATTTGACGTGGAACTTATTAGACTTATGGACTTTTGACTTAGTCAAATTAGACGTATCTTGATGACGTAGACTATTAGCTATCTAGACGAATGCCGAGTCTTTAAAAATAACTTTAAATAAATATTTAAAGGTTATGTCTTGTACAAAATAAATAGACTGTCTAGACTAAATTTTATAAAGTTCCCTTTGACGAAACTTTATTGGCTCGTCTTGACTAAAAATGAGACGAGGGAAAATAACTTTAAATAAATATTTAAAGGTTATGTCTTGTACAAAATAAATAGACTGTCTAGACTAAATTTTATAAAGTTCCCTTTGACGAAACTTTATTGGCTCGTCTTGACTAAAAATGAGACGAGGGAAAATACCTTTATTTTACATTTTGACTTTTAGGTCAAACGGTAATTAATCGTAAGCATTTTACCAAATTAAGGGTATTAGAAATATCCAAAATGAGGCCACATGGGCTGAAATGTTTTGAAAGGCAGGGAGGGAAACACCCATCACCCCTTTTTCTTAAAATCTCCTGACAAACACACACACACACACACACAGAACACACACAAAATTCATTTTATGCTCTAAATCATTTTGGCAAGGAGAAATCAAAGGGAAATCAAAGCAAATAAATCATCTTTCAATAATAATTAAGGTTTTGGGCATTATCATCATCATCATCTTCATATTTCTTCTTATTTCTCAAGAACACCTTTTGGTAAGTAACTTTCTTCTTCAAACTTTTGATTTGATTTAATTTCCATTTCAAGTTTAATTTCAGTATTCTTAAATGAATTAGATAGCCATGGAAATGAAATGAGTTTTTGGTTTGGTTAACCTAATTAGGTTTTGACTTAGAATTAGGTTTTGATAGGTTTTGAGGTCTAAATGATTGAAATGGCGAAATGGTTGGCGAAATGGTATGTTTCCAGGTCTATTACACATGTTGAAACTTGTTATAATGAAAGGATTTTAGTCGAAAAACGATTTGGGCTTGCCTGCATATTTTGCACCTGCTGGTGCTGGCTGCAGAATGAGGCCACTGCGGCGCAGTGGCATGGGCTTAGTCCCACTGCGGCGCAGTGGCTAGGGCTGGTTTTGTGCATTTTTAGCTCACTGCGGCGCAGTGAGCTTGGCAATGGCTCACTGCGGCGCAGTGAAATACTACTGTAAATTTTGACGTTTCTAGTTTTGACAACTTGAACGTTTGAACTTAGTGAATATCGAATGGTACCTTAGATTACCTTATAATGACTATGTCATTGATATTACCAATAAAAGTTCGATAAAATTTTTTTTTTTTTTTTTTTTTTTTTTTTTTTTTTTTTTTTTTTTTTTTTTTTTTTTTTTTTTTTTTTTTTTTTTTTTTTTTTTTTTTTTTTTTTTTTTTTTTTTTTTTTTTTTTTTTTTTTTTTTTTTTTTTTTTTTTTTTTTTTTTTTTTTTTTTTTTTTTTTTTTTTTTTTTTTTTTTTTTTTTTTTTTTTTTTTTTTTTTTTTTTTTTTTTTTTTTTTTTTTTTTTTTTTTTTTTTTTTTTTTTTTTTTTTTTTTTTTTTTTTTTTTTTTTTTTTTTTTTTTTTTTTTTTTTTTTTTTTTTTTTTTTTTTTTTTTTTTTTTTTTTTTTTTTTTTTTTTTTTTTTTTTTTTTTTTTTTTTTTTTTTTTTTTTTTTTTTTTTTTTTTTTTTTTTTTTTTTTTTTTTTTTTTTTTTTTTTTTTTTTTTTTTTTTTTTTTTTTTTTTTTTTTTTTTTTTTTTTTTTTTTTTTTTTTTTTTTTTTTTTTTTTTTTTTTTTTTTTTTTTTTTTTTTTTTTTTTTTTTTTTTTTTTTTTTTTTTTTTTTTTTTTTTTTTTTTTTTTTTTTTTTTTTTTTTTTTTTTTTTTTTTTTTTTTTTTTTTTTTTTTTTTTTTTTTTTTTTTTTTTTTTTTTTTTTTTTTTTTTTTTTTTTTTTTTTTTTTTTTTTTTTTTTTTTTTTTTTTTTTTTTTTTTTTTTTTTTTTTTTTTTTTTTTTTTTTTTTTTTTTTTTTTTTTTTTTTTTTTTTTTTTTTTTTTTTTTTTTTTTTTTTTTTTTTTTTTTTTTTTTTTTTTTTTTTTTTTTTTTTTTTTTTTTTTTTTTTTTTTTTTTTTTTTTTTTTTTTTTTTTTTTTTTTTTTTTTTTTTTTTTTTTTTTTTTTTTTTTTTTTTTTTTTTTTTTTTTTTTTTTTTTTTTTTTTTTTTTTTTTTTTTTTTTTTTTTTTTTTTTTTTTTTTTTTTTTTTTTTTTTTTTTTTTTTTTTTTTTTTTTTTTTTTTTTTTTTTTTTTTTTTTTTTTTTTTTTTTTTTTTTTTTTTTTTTTTTTTTTTTTTTTTTTTTTTTTTTTTTTTTTTTTTTTTTTTTTTTTTTTTTTTTTTTTTTTTTTTTTTTTTTTTTTTTTTTTTTTTTTTTTTTTTTTTTTTTTTTTTTTTTTTTTTTTTTTTTTTTTTTTTTTTTTTTTTTTTTTTTTTTTTTTTTTTTTTTTTTTTTTTTTTTTTTTTTTTTTTTTTTTTTTTTTTTTTTTTTTTTTTTTTTTTTTTTTTTTTTTTTTTTTTTTTTTTTTTTTTTTTTTTTTTTTTTTTTTATTTGGTGTTTGATCCAGTACATTCACCATCTCTGTGACAACTCGTAATTAATTAACATCGGGTTAGTCCTAATCTCAATTAGACAGTCATTTGACGTGGAACTTATTAGACTTATGGACTTTTGACTTAGTCAAATTAGACGTATCTTGATGACGTAGACTATTAGCTATCTAGACGAATGCCGAGTCTTTAAAAATAACTTTAAATAAATATTTAAAGGTTATGTCTTGTACAAAATAAATAGACTGTCTAGACTAAATTTTATAAAGTTCCCTTTGACGAAACTTTATTGGCTCGTCTTGACTAAAAATGAGACGAGGGAAAATACCTTTATTTTACATTTTGACTTTTAGGTCAAACGGTAATTAATCGTAAGCAATTTACCAAATTAAGGGTATTAGAAATATCCAAAATGAGGCCACATGGGCTGAAATGTTTTGAAAGGCAGGGAGGGAAACACCCATCACCCCCATCACCCCTTTTTCTTAAAATCTCCTGACAAACACACACACACACACACACACACACACACACAAACACACACACACACACACACAGAACACACACAAAATTCATTTTATGCTCTAAATCATTTTGGCAAGGAGAAATCAAAGGGAAATCAAAGCAAATAAATCATCTTTCAATAATAATTAAGGTTTTGGGCATTATCATCATCATCATCTTCATATTTCTTCTTATTTCTCAAGAACACCTTTTGGTAAGTAACTTTCTTCTTCAAACTTTTGATTTGATTTAATTTCCATTTCAAGTTTAATTTCAGTATTCTTAAAGGCATTCTAGGATGGATAGCTAAGTAGTGGTACGTAGGATACTTGTCGTCGTGAGATTTGATCCTCACCATTGGTACTCTTATCCTAGGTTTTGGATAGACGTGGAGACTAGACTGCTCTTATTCTCGGACTGCTCATTCTTTAGCTCGTAGACTGCTAAGGTGAGTTTATGGCGCCCTTTTTCCTTTACTTTGGGCCTGAAAGCATGTACTGTATACACGACTACTTTGTAAATGATTTGTCTTTGTCTACGCCATGAGATTTGGTAAATGAAATCATTTGTCTTATATTTGCCATGAGACGGCTGTCTAAAAATGTGTATACATGTCTTATGAAAATCGATCTATATGTCTTGACTTGCCATGTTGTCGGCTGACTAAACTGTTCCTTGTGTTTTGACGAACTAAAATGATCCCCCTCATGTAGTTATATTGAGGTTAGACTTCGGTCTGAACCGTCTTGTCTATATATTTAGGTTAGACTTCGGTCTGAACCGTCTTGTCTATATATTGAGGTTAGACTTCGGTCTGAACCGTCTTGTCTATATATTTAGGTTAGACTTCGGTCTGAACCGTCTTGTCTATATATTGAGGTTAGACTTCGGTCTGAACCGTCTTGTCTATATATTGAGGTTAGACTTCGGTCTGAACCGTCTTGTCTATATATTTAGGTTAGACTTCGGTCTGAACCGTCTTGTCTATATATTGAGGTTAGACTTCGGTCTGAACCGTCTTGTCTTCGTATCAGGGTCGGACTTCGGTCTGGACCGTCATGTATTAAATAACTACAACAAACGACGATTGATCTTTTAGTCAAACACACTGTAAACTCACCAACTATTTCGATAGTTGATCCTCTCAAATTTCATGCTTTTCAGGTGACCATCAGTAAGTCTTGGAATCGTCTTTGGCATTATAGGGCCAATCTTTTGACTTTGGACGTACAATTAGCATCAGACATTGAGGACTCTCATGCTTTTGGCTTTAATTGTATTTGACTGTCCAATTTATTGAACTTGTATTCTGTGGGCCCAGTTCCAAATGAGGATGACTTGTATCCATATTTTGGGGTCCACACTTTGAACGATTGTACTTGTTTTGACTTGTATTGGTATAAATGGATGTAATTTCTATTAACCTTCTGATTAGTATGCAATTCTTTGTTAACCCTGTAATTCCGCTACAACGGGGTGTGACAAAAATTGGTATCAGAGACAAGGTTATAGTTAATACCGAGTTTTTCCGCTGGAAAAACTCAATCTATAGCCATTTCGTTTCAAAAAGGGAATCTAAGTCTATTTAGGTTTAGGATACTTATTTCAGGAGTTATATTATTTGTCTATAATTAGACCTAACTTGATCAACTACGTCCCGATTATGTAAAATAATATAAGGCTCGAAATAAATATCTTAGATTTTGTATATACGTTATGGTTTGAGCTATATTCACAACATACTGTAGATGTGGTGGGAAGGCTGCGGGTGACCCTATATATAAACATTGAAGGTATGTTAGGAATAGAAACTCAAATTATATGTGTATGCATAAGGTTTATATACGTGATAGTTTGGATTATATTAACAACATATTTAAATGTGGTGGGAAGGCTGCGGGTGACCCTATATATAAGCATTGCAAATATGTTGGTAATAGAAACCCAAACCAAATGTGTGTAATCTAGACAAAGATTTCTTTAAAACTCAAATTGCGTACTGTATCATCCATTTGAGACGTACTGCCTTATCCATTTGACTTATATGGATTCTTTGACTATCTTTTCAGACTAGTCATGTCGGATGGAGTTAGCTCAAATGCTGTTGTACCTTGTACACCTCCAGTTCCTGCCTTGGCAAACTCCATTCCTTATGTTCCTGACTCTTATGAAGAGGAACCAATGGAGGAATCGGGCAATGAATCACGCCCTATCAATCTTATTTCATCTTCCAGTGAGTCTGGAGGCGAACATGTGTCTATCCATGTTCAATCATCTGTAACACCGGTATCTCCATATCAGAGGAGGACTACCGAGGGAGCTCATTTGCCTTATGCTCCTAGAGACCCCTATGCTCCTGGTCCTTCTGCACCAGTTCAGGGCAACAGTGGATTTGGTCTTTCATTCTTTCAGGGAGATCCATATGCGGCGGGTCCCTCCAGAGTGCCTGTCTACAACCCAAGTGCTGTTATGCCAGTTGCATCTGCAGCTGATAGGTCGGAATATTATCACCGACAATTGTCAAGGATGAACAATTCCCTCATCTGTACAAGGGAGAAAATAGAGAATCAAGCTCAGGCGTTGACGGGAGCTTATCAACAGGCGGCTGAGGCTATGTCTGTTGCTAGAGAGGGGAAGGAAACTATTGGGAGGTTGATCTGGATACTGTCTGTTGTGGTGGTTTTAGTGGTGGCTTTGCTGGTCGTTGTTATTTGCAAGATGTAATTTTGTAATAAGTCTTTCTGTATTGTAAGCCTAGAACTTATAACAACTCGTACTTCTGTACTTTGAGTTGTAATCTTTTGGTGGATGTATTTCCCACGTGTCTATAAATCGTATTGCTCCGACTAAGTAGTCTATCGTTGTGGATGAAGTTTCCCACATGTTTTTGGACTGTACATACCAGACTATGTAAAATTTTGAACATCAATGAAATACGATTGTCTTTTGGCTTACTTACTTGTTCAGACTATGTCAACTACTTATTCTTAGCTCTAGAAATATGATTTTTCATATTTTTCTTGTCTTGTCTAGTACATGAATTCATACAAGTCAGCAATTTGTGACTTGCATTGTACTGTCATCTGTCTTGCAAAGCTACTTTCTATTTAACCTATCAAGGAAATCTCTAAATGACATTTTTGTTCATATCTTAGACTTATGGCTCCTAAGACGAAAAGCAAAGTTCAGAAAAAGGCTCCAGTCAAGAAAACTGCACCAAAGAGAGTTACTCGATCCACTCCTTTGAATAATGAAGCTGAACAGGAAGAACCTGCAATCCAGCAAGAACCAGAAACTGCTACAGTCCAGGTGAACACTGGCCCTGGACCTACCCCAAATACTGGCGGGGATAATAATATGGCAGCATTTGTGACACAACAACTGTTGGCCGCCATGCCTACTTTAGTTGCTCAGATCACGGCAAGCATGAACGCAAATAATAATCATCATACTGATAATAGTAACAATGTTGAACCTACTGCTGAGCAAGTTGTTCCTCGAGCTCAACTTCGAGTGGGTGACTACAAGACCTTTACCTATTGTAAACCAAAGGAATTTCATGGTACCGAGGGTCCGGTAGGTCTAATCATTGGCTAGAAAGCATAGAGGCGGTGCTTCATATTAGTCGTTGTGCCGAAGAGCACAAAGTGGAATATGCTTCCACTCAACTTCAAAAGCACGCTCTATCATGGTGGAATGAGCAGGTTAGGACCCGAGGTCGAGACCAAGCTAATAGGATACCTTGGTTTGATTTTAAAAGTATGTTGATGGAAAAATACTGTCCTAGGGAGGAAGTACAGAAAATGGAAGGCGAATTTTGGAATCATACTATGGTCGGGCTAGACAACGAGAAATACACTACTCGTTTTCATGAGCTGACAAGACTAGTTCCTCGTATGGTAGATACGGAGGAGAAATTGATCGAGAGATACTGTTATGGCTTGTCACCTGATGTCAGAAGATTGGTAGCCGCTTTTAATCCTATGACTCTTCAAGCGGCAGTTAGTGCAACCAACCGGATGGTGATAGACTTGAAAAGAACCACTGGTTCTTCTGTTGGAACTGAAGTGGTCAAGAGAAGAAGTGATCATGCCTCTGGTAGTGGATATGGTGGCGGTGGAAATGGCAAGAGGTTTAAGACTGCCAGAAACTTTGCGGTAGTTACTCAGGACGTCACGGGGTACACCGGCACAGATCCTAGGTGTAATAGGTGTAATCTCCATCACAGAGGAAATTGTCCTACTTGTCGCCGTTGTAAAAGGGCGGGACATCTGGAAAAGTTTTGTAAGGGCAAGGCACTAGCTAAATGCTACGAATGTGGGAGCGAAACCCATCTGCGACCTGCATGTCCAAGACTTAATCTGAACCCGAACAACAATGCAATAGTTCCAGTAAGGAACCATGCGGGGAATAACCAAGCAAGGAATCAAGATGGACGAGGTAGAGGCCGAGTTTTTGCTTTGGATGCTGCTGATGCACGACGTGATCCCAACGTCGTGATAGGTACATTCATACTCAATAATCATTATGTTTTTGTGTTATTCGACTCTGGTGCTGATAAAAGCTTTATATCCTTAGAATTTAAGTCCCGATTTGGTATAGTGGCTATCCCCATGAAAGACACTTATATTGTCGAATATGCAAACGGTCAAAAGTATATTGCTAGAGATCATTTAGTAGATTGCAATTTGACACTATCTGGCGAAACCTTTAAAATTGATCTAATTCCCATAGAACTCAGTAGTTTTGATGTAATTGTTGGTATGGACTGGTTATCTAAGGTTAGAGCCGAAATAATGTGTTACGAGAAGATTGGTAGCCGCTTTTAATCCTATGACTCTTCAAGCGGCAGTTAGTGCAACCAACCGGATGGTGATAGACTTGAAAAGAACCACTGGTTCTTCTGTTGGAACTGAAGTGGTCAAGAGAAGAAGTGATCATGCCTCTGGTAGTGGATATGGTGGCGGTGGAAATGGCAAGAGGTTTAAGACTGCCAGAAACTTTGCGGTAGTTACTCAGGACGTCACGGGGTACACCGGCACAGATCCTAGGTGTAATAGGTGTAATCTCCATCACAGAGGAAATTGTCCTACTTGTCGCCGTTGTAAAAGGGCGGGACATCTGGAAAAGTTTTGTAAGGGCAAGGCACTAGCTAAATGCTACGAATGTGGGAGCGAAACCCATCTGCGACCTGCATGTCCAAGACTTAATCTGAACCCGAACAACAATGCAATAGTTCCAGTAAGGAACCATGCGGGGAATAACCAAGCAAGGAATCAAGATGGACGAGGTAGAGGCCGAGTTTTTGCTTTGGATGCTGCTGATGCACGACGTGATCCCAACGTCGTGATAGGTACATTCATACTCAATAATCATTATGTTTTTGTGTTATTCGACTCTGGTGCTGATAAAAGCTTTATATCCTTAGAATTTAAGTCCCGATTTGGTATAGTGGCTATCCCCATGAAAGACACTTATATTGTCGAATATGCAAACGGTCAAAAGTATATTGCTAGAGATCATTTAGTAGATTGCAATTTGACACTATCTGGCGAAACCTTTAAAATTGATCTAATTCCCATAGAACTCAGTAGTTTTGATGTAATTGTTGGTATGGACTGGTTATCTAAGGTTAGAGCCGAAATAATGTGTTACGAGAAGATTGTTAGAATACCCCTTCAGAATAACGAAACCCTAATAGTGCAAGGAGACAAGTCAGGGAAGGAATTGATTTTAGTATCGGCGATAAAGGCGAATAAATATTTACAAAAAGAATACCCTGCCTTCTTGGCACTAGTTGTTGAAAGGAAGCCGAAGGGTAAAGACATTCAAGACATCCCAGTAGTTAAAGATTTTCCAGAAGTATTTCCTGAAGATTTGGCGGGACTTCCACCTCACAGACCAGTTGAGTTTAGAATAGACTTAGTCCCTGGAGCTGCACCCGTGGCCAAGGCACCCTATCGTCTTGCGCCGTCAGAAATGCAAGAATTATCCGAACAACTTCAAGAGTTGTTAGCTAAAGGACTAATTCGCCCAAGTTCATCACCGTGGGGAGCTCCGATTCTATTTGTCAAAAAGAAGGACGGCTCTATGCGCATGTGTATAGATTATAGAGAATTGAACAAGTTGACTGTCAAGAACAGGTACCCTTTGCCTCGTATTGACGACTTATTTGACCAACTGGAAGGTGCATCACACTTTTCCAAGATCGATCTCAGGTCTGGGTATCATCAACTCAGAGTCAGAGAGACAGACATTCCTAAAACAGCTTTCAGAACTCGTTACGGACATTATGAGTTTTTGGTTATGCCGTTTGGCTTAACCAATGCACCTGCTGTGTTTATGGACTTAATGAATCGAGTATGTCGACCGTATCTGGACAAGTTTGTCATTGTATTCATTGACGACATACTGATATACTCAAGGAATAAAGACGAACATGAAGGTCATCTGAGAACCATTCTGCAAATGCTCAAGGATCAGAAGTTGTACGCGAAATTCTCAAAATGTGAATTCTGGATTAGGGAAGTACACTTCTTGGGTCATGTAGTGAACGGGAATGGGATCCACGTAGATCCATCTAAGATTGAAGCAATAAAGAAGTGGGAAGCCCCTAAGACTCCGACAGAAATTCGTCAATTTCTTGGACTGGCTGGCTATTACAGGCGATTCATTGAGAATTTCTCTAAGGTTGCTCAACCTCTGACTTTATTAACTCAGAAGACTAAGGAGTTTATTTGGCAGGATGCCCAAGAAAAGGCATTTCAGACGTTAAAGGACAGGCTGTGTAATGCTCCTATCCTAGCGCTACCGAATGGCATTGAAAATTTCGTGGTATACTGTGACGCCTCACATCAGGGCATGGGATGTGTACTTATGCAGGAAGGTAAGGTCATTGCTTACGCTTCTAGACAGCTTAAAATCCACGAAAAGAACTATACAACCCACGATCTAGAACTCGGAGCGGTTGTCTTTGCATTAAAAATTTGGAGACATTATCTGTATGGTACCAAGTGTACTGTATTCACGGACCACAAAAGCCTTCAGCATATCTTCGATCAGAAAATGCTGAATATGCGACAACGATGATGGGTAGAATTACTCAGTGACTACGACTGTGAACTCAAATATCATCCCGGTAAAGCCAACGTTGTTGCTGACGCGCTAAGTCGAAAAGATAGAATTTCACTATCTGTCATAACAAGAGCAAGTTCTTATCTTGGCTCGTCATTAAGGGATAGAGTTTTAGACGATCAAAACGAAGCCCTACGGCCAGGGCGTATCGAGGAGGAAGCATTGTGGAATGCTGAACGTTTGTTTGAATTGGATGGCAATGGAATCCGACATGTTAAGGGCAGAGTGTGGATTCCCAAGTATAATGGACTTAGAGACCTTTTAATGAACGAAAGTCATCGATCTAGGTATTCAATCCATCCTGGCGCTGACAAAATGTACCATGGACTGAAGGACTTTTATTGGTGGCCTGGTATGAAAAGAGATATCGCCACTTATGTCTCGAAGTGTCTAAATTGTTCAATGGTCAAGGCGGAGCACCAAAAGCCTTCTGGGCTGCTCCAACAACCCAAAATTCCTGACTGGAAATGGGAACAGATTACTATGGACTTCATTACGAAGTTACCTAGAACCCTGAAAGGTTACGATACTATTTGGGTCATTGTCGATCGATTGACGAAGTCTGCTCATTTCATTCCAATTCGGGAAAACTGGAAGATAAGGAAATTGTCTCAAATATACATTGAAAGGATTGTATCTCTTCATGGCGTTCCTTTGTCTATTATCTCTGACCGTGATGGTCATTTCACTTCACAATCATGGCGATATTTTCAAGACGCCCTAGGCACTCAATTGCATCTGAGTACGGCTTACCATCCACAGACTGACGGACAAAGTGAACGTACCATCCAGACTTTAGAGGACATGCTTCGGGCATGTATCATTGACTTCAAAGGTAGTTGGGATACCTTTTTGCCGTTAGCTGAATTTTCATATAACAACAGCTATCACACTAGCATCAAATGCGCGCCTTATGAGGTTTTATATGGACGAAAGTGTAGATCTCCTGTCTGTTGGCTTGATGCTGGAGAACGTCGTTTGTTTAAATATGGACTAGTTCAGAAGACTACTGATCAAATTGTCGAAATTAGGGCACGGCTGAAGGCGGCTCAAGATCGTCAAAAGAGCTATGCCAACCGTAGACGGAAACCACTTGAGTTTCAAGTGGGAGACAAAGTCATGTTGAAAGTGTCACCTTGGAAAGGCACTGCACGTTTTGGCGTACGAGGGAAACTTAGTCCTCGTTATATCGGACCATTCGAAATTGTTCAAAGAATTGGTTCCGTGGCTTACAAGCTCGATTTACCTAAGGAGCTAGAACACGTTCATCACACATTTCACATTTCGAGTCTTAAGAAATGTCTGACTGATGAGACTTTAGTCGTACCTGTTGAAGAGCTGCAAGTGACTGACTCTCTTCAATTCGTTGAAGAACCTGTTGAAATTTTAGACCAACAGCTCAAACAACTTAGACGTAGTCGTATCAAATTGGTCAAAGTTCGTTGGAACTCAAAACATGGTCCCGACTTGACTTGGGAACGTGAAGACTTTATGAGGAATAACTATCCTCATCTTTTTACTGAGCAAGACTTGATTTCGGGATGAAATCCTTAGAAGTCGGGGATGCTGTGACAACTCGTAATTAATTAACATCGGGTTAGTCCTAATCTCAATTAGACAGTCATTTGACGTGGAACTTATTAGACTTATGGACTTTTGACTTAGTCAAATTAGACGTATCTTGATGACGTAGACTATTAGCTATCTAGACGAATGCCGAGTCTTTAAAAATAACTTTAAATAAATATTTAAAGGTTATGTCTTGTACAAAATAAATAGACTGTCTAGACTAAATTTTATAAAGTTCCCTTTGACGAAACTTTATTGGCTCGTCTTGACTAAAAATGAGACGAGGGAAAATACCTTTATTTTACATTTTGACTTTTAGGTCAAACGGTAATTAATCGTAAGCAATTTACCAAATTAAGGGTATTAGAAATATCCAAAATGAGGCCACATGGGCTGAAATGTTTTGAAAGGCAGGGAGGGAAACACCCATCACCCCCATCACCCCTTTTTCTTAAAATCTCCTGACAAACACACACACACACACACACAGAACACACACAAAATTCATTTTATGCTCTAAATCATTTTGGCAAGGAGAAATCAAAGGGAAATCAAAGCAAATAAATCATCTTTCAATAATAATTAAGGTTTTGGGCATTATCATCATCATCATCTTCATATTTCTTCTTATTTCTCAAGAACACCTTTTGGTAAGTAACTTTCTTCTTCAAACTTTTGATTTGATTTAATTTCCATTTCAAGTTTAATTTCAGTATTCTTAAATGAATTAGATAGCCATGGAAATGAAATGAGTTTTTGGTTTGGTTAACCTAATTAGGTTTTGACTTAGAATTAGGTTTTGAAGGTTTTGAGGTCTAAATGATTGAAATGGCGAAATGGTTGGCGAAATGGTATGTTTCCAGGTCTATTACACATGTTGAAACTTGTTATAATGAAAGGATTTTAGTCGAAAAACGATTTGGGCTTGCCTGCATATTTTGCACCTGCTGGTGCTGGCTGCAGAATGAGGCCACCGCGGCGCAGTGGCATGGGCTTAGTCCCACTGCGGCGCAGTGGCTAGGGCTGGTTTTGTGCATTTTTAGCTCACTGCGGCGCAGTGAGCTTGGCAATGGCCCACTGCGGCGCAGTGCCATTGTACTGGTCCCTGGTTCGATTTAGCCCACTGCGGTGCAGTGAGCATGGTTCTGGCTCACTGCGGCGCAGTGAAATACTACTGTAAATTTTGACGTTTCTAGTTTTGACAACTTGAACGTTTGAACTTAGTGAATATCGAATGGTACCTTAGATTACCTTATAATGACTATGTCATTGATATTACCAATAAAAGTTCGATAAAATGAAAGTTTAAATCACATTCTCGATAAAGGCATTCTAGGATGGATAGCTAAGTAGTGGTACGTAGGATACTTGTCGTCGTGAGATTTGATCCTCACCATTGGTACTCTTATCCTAGGTTTTGGATAGACGTGGAGACTAGACTGCTCTTATTCTCGGACTGCTCATTCTTTAGCTCGTAGACTGCTAAGGTGAGTTTATGGCGCCCTTTTTCCTTTACTTTGGGCCTGAAAGCATGTACTGTATACACGACTACTTTGTAAATGATTTGTCTTTGTCTACGCCATGAGATTTGGTAAATGAAATCATTTGTCTTATATTTGCCATGAGACGGCTGTCTAAAAATGTGTATACATGTCTTATGAAAATCGATCTATATGTCTTGACTTGCCATGTTGTCGGCTGACTAAACTGTTCCTTGTGTTTTGACGAACTAAAATGATCCCCCTCATGTAGTTATATTGAGGTTAGACTTCGGTCTGAACCGTCTTGTCTATATATTTAGGTTAGACTTCGGTCTGAACCGTCTTGTCTATATATTGAGGTTAGACTTCGGTCTGAACCGTCTTGTCTATATATTGAGGTTAGACTTCGGTCTGAACCGTCTTGTCATATTATTTAGGTTAGACTTCGGTCTGAACCGTCTTGTCTATATATTGAGGTTAGACTTCGGTCTGAACCGTCTTGTCTATATATTGAGGTTAGACTTCGGTCTGAACCGTCTTGTCTTCGTATCAGGGTCGGACTTCGGTCTGAACCGTCTTGTCATATTATTTAGGTTAGACTTCGGTCTGAACCGTCTTGTCTATATATTGAGGTTAGACTTCGGTCTGAACCGTCTTGTCTATATATTGAGGTTAGACTTCGGTCTGAACCGTCTTGTCATATTATTTAGGTTAGACTTCGGTCTGAACCGTCTTGTCATATTATTTAGGTTAGACTTCGGTCTGAACCGTCTTGTCTATATATTAGGTTAGACTTCGGTCTGAACCGTCTTGTCATATTATTTAGGTTAGACTTCGGTCTGAACCGTCTTGTCTATATATTGAGGTTAGACTTCGGTCTGAACCGTCTTGTCTATATATTTAGGTTAGACTTCGGTCTGAACCGTCTTGTCTTCGTATCAGGGTCGGACTTCGGTCTGGACCGTCATGTATTAAATAACTACAACAAACGACGATTGATCTTTTAGTCAAACACACTGTAAACTCACCAACTATTTCGATAGTTGATCCTCTCAAATTTCATGCTTTTCAGGTGACCATCAGTAAGTCTTGGAATCGTCTTTGGCATTATAGGGCCAATCTTTTGACTTTGGACGTACAATTAGCATCAGACATTGAGGACTCTCATGCTTTTGGCTTTAATTGTATTTGACTGTCCAATTTATTGAACTTGTATTCTGTGGGCCCAGTTCCAAATGAGGCTGACTTGTATCCATATTTTGGGGTCCACACTTTGAACGATTGTACTTGTTTTGACTTGTATTGGTATAAATGGATGTAATTTCTATTAACCTTCTGATTAGTATGCAATTCTTTGTTAACCCTGTAATTCCGCTACAACGGGGTGTGACAATCTCCACCCATTCGCTGAACCCATATTGCATAGCACCAGGATTGTCAGTTTTAACCAGTGGCCCCCTGGTATAACTAACTTCGACTTGAAAAACTTTGGTGTCTGGCTTGATTGTTACATTTACACCATTAATAGTACCACTATGTCTTCTGGTTGACATGATCTGGGAGTAGTAGCTTCTAGCTTCAGATTCATTTGTAATTCTTATACTCCAAGCACCAGCAGCCAGTACAGCGGACTTGATGTCTTCATTTGAAACCTCGCCAGTTGGTTCAACAAATGTGCTAAGGTCAGCATCTCTAGACAGTGGTCTTCTTGGTGGATTCAAAACCTTCTTCACAACCTTCTTAACATTTTCAATTCGTTTAAGAATCCCACTAGCCCTATTCTCCTTGGCCTTCTCCACTGAAATGTTCAAGCTTCTGGCATCGAATTCAGATTCATCCTCAGGATAGTGTCTGTCCAGTTCTACATCCAGCATTTCTTTCAACTGGTCAACTATCCTGGGATCATTCTTGATCCTAACATACTCCTCCTTAGTGATACCCAAAAGATTGGCATCACTCATATCAAGTAACTTGATTTGTGCAAGATGTGCCCTGGCTTCAGCTTGGTTTCTTTGTTTCATTTTCTTTCTTTCTTTGATATCATTTCCAAGTCTGGCCAGTCTTCTGCTATCACTATCTGAAACTGGAGGAAGTACATCAGCATTACCAGTTTCAAGCATTACATCAGTGGCCGGCTGGGCAGATGCATCACCAGCTAAACCTTTTCCCTTATCCAAAACAACATTCCCCCTATCACTAACATCACCAGATCCACCAACTCTTTGCTCACCAGCTTCAGTACTGGTAGCCACAATCATTTCTCTTTCAGATGGAGTCCTTCTAGGTGCAACTGGTGTAAGGACTGCACTTCTTTCCCCCTTGGCAGCATCTAGACCTGCCCGAATACCTTCCCATTCAGAGGGGTGAGATGGCAACCGGTCAAGAGGCTGCCATGACTGTTTGTCCTTACACTCATTGAAGATTCCACACATCATCCTGAAGGATCTCCACAAATGGTTCGTCTCCTTTGACTGAATCAAGACATTTGCACTAACTTGTTCTTGACCTGTTTTTAGTGCATTTAAAATTTTGGAGTCTTCATCCAAACCAGAGACAACCTTATCCTTCACTTCATCATCCTTCTTCTTCAGATTTTCTACTTCGATTGTCAGTCTATCCAAAGATTGAGCATGTAGCGATACCTGGGTGTTCAAACTTTCAATGCTGCCTCTCAACTGGTTGATCACACTGGTGAGTGGGGCCAGATCAACTTGAGGAGTGGCCAGCTTGGTGATCTCAGATATCACCCTTTCAACCAATTGTGCTTCTCTAGCACCCAGCGTATCCTCTATTTTCTGACCAACCGAAGTCATCAACTGCTCTCCAAGTCCAGTTACATCTAGGCCAGGTTTTTCAATCAATTCCTTAACCTGCCTTTCAATGTCTTTCAAATAAACTTCTGAAGTTCTGACAGTATTTCCAGCAAGTTGGAGATTGAGGTTGTAACCTTGGAGTGAGTTAGGTCAAAGGCTTCCTTTAAAGTACCAGCCAGATTGTTGCAGCCAGTGACCAACTCATTTAGCTTTTTAAAGACCAAGTCTTCATTAGATGAAAACTTGTTTATCCCCAGATCAACCACTTTGATGTTTGTCAGGTGATCCTTGTGGTATCTGGAGAATGACTTGGTGTTTTTGTCAAGTGTCTTTTGAATCTCCTCCACCCTGGTTAGAAGGTTTTGGAGATCGGCTTGAAGTGAGATAACTTGACTGTCCAGTGATGAAGGAGAAGGTGTCACTGGACCAGCAGCAGTTACTACTGGAGCAACTGGAGGAGGCAAACTTAAGGAAGTCTCTCCAGTTGTCAAACCAGCAGTTGAAGATATAATAGGAGTGGTGGATGAAGAAAGGACTGGAAAATCAAAGTGTTGTTCATGGTGAGAATGCTCAGGTGTGAACAACGGCGATGGTGGGGGTGGCATTTCTCGAGCAAATGAGAATTGCCCAGTTGGTGAAGGAGCGGTATATATTGGTAAAGATATATCAGTAGGCACATTTTCTTGGGAGGGTGAAAGTGAAATTGATGCGTCTGGAAGGGAGATTGGAGATGAAGGGTCTTGAGCTTGTACAGAAGCATCAAGAATCTCCAAGTCTGTTTCAGTACCTTCAGAATCCAAAGATTCTATAAGGATTTCCTCGTCATTAACATTTATGTCCAGATCCATGAATGTAACTGAGGGCTGACCAGTTTCCTGGTCAGTCTCCAGATGACCTTCCTAGTTTCCTGGATGGGTGCATCTGTTGGTGGATCAGATACCGAAGTATCTTCACCAGGGATAGATGTAATGGGGGTTGCTTCAGTTATGGTTACTTTATCCTCAACCACAACATTAGACGAACTGGAGGGTCCCTCATTATTTTGAGGCCCGCCCAGTTGCCTTTCTGACTCACCTTCAATAGGTGCATCAGTTGAAGCGAATGCCAGTTGCATTCGTTCAGGAATTTCGACCACTCCAGCTTCAGATACTAGAGAGTCTAAATTCCTTAGCATATCTGGAGCAGTGTACGGTGAATCTGTACTATTATATGCTTTTCTGCCCAGAATATGCTTAAAACAAAGAGAGAGGAACCTTGAAAAGGGGATACACACACCCCTTGTGCCCTTCAGCTTTTGGACCAGGCTTCTAAACAAAATATCTGCAAAGTCCACTCTTAATCCGTTCCACAAGCAGTAAGCCATTTCTGCTTGTGAGGAGTTAATCTGGTCAAGTCCACCAGAACTCCCACCCATGCTCTCCACCAGGTGGATGAAAAAATACCTCCATGAAGGTGTAAGGCCCTTCATGGTCATCGCACCTTTCGTTTTCAACACCCCATTGTCCAAGCACTCCTTGTGTCCCATTTCGAGGAGTACTTGACGAAAATTGATATTTGGGGGTAAGACGACTGGAGATTCACCCTCTCTCCAGTAATTGAGGCGTAAGGCATCCCTCAATACATCGGCGGACAAGGTACACTGGATTGTTCCATCCTTTAATGTGAAACTGATGGAGGAACAATCAAAAGAAAGACTGGCAGTATACCAGAACTCACACAAGTAGTTGTGAAACAACTTGCGTGGGTTAAGAGAGAATGAGGGTCCTATTGGAGAATCCTTCAAAAACTTTTGGATTCTACCAATAAGGGTATCGGACCCTTGAGATCCTCGTAAGCTTGCCATCGGATTATTTGGATTTAGTTTGATGACAGAGGCATTACTAGGAGCACCAGATGCCGGTTTGACATCTGGTGAAGGAGCATATGGAACAGTCAAGAGATTTACATCTCTTGAACGGGATGATCTAGGAGCCATAGGAAATTGAAATTGAAAATTTGTGATTTAGGGTTCTTGATTTGAGTGCAGAGAGAAGAATGAAGCAAATTTGATGATTGGGAAGTAAATGAAAGAATGTAGAAGAGAAGTAAATGAGTTCGGAGTAAATAAGGGTATTTATAAGGGATTCAAGATCCCAATGAGATACCAAAAATCATATTTTAATAAACAAAATCCCTTTTGAAGATATTTTCACAAAGTTAGTTTGAATTTTGAAATAAAATCATAATTTTCCATGTCAACATTAAATGCTACCATGTCAGCATTAAATGCTACGACGGCTTATCTTACCCACGCGCCCACTCACTTTTTGTTTTCCCAATACAAACAGTTTTCAAGTACTAAAATGGCTTAAAATACGTCAGATCACAATACCAAGTGGTTTAAAACACTCGAGTATCATCACGTGTCACAAATATTGACCAAGTATTTCTAACGTTATAAAAAATTAGACAAGACTGAATCTGGTAACTGGAGGATCAGTCCAGTACCAGTTTCCAACTGGAGAGTTCTCCAGTTGCATTTTCAAACAAAAACGAATTTTAGTCAGAAAATTATTTTGAGTCTTTCCCCCTAAAATGATGATCCAGAAATCAATTAGTGCCAAGATAGTATCACAAAGGCGTTCGATAGCCTGGCGAGCAAAGATTATCTGGACCTCCTCAACTGGAGAACTTCATCAGTGTCACTGACGCGTTCAATAACAAAGAAAGCTCCAGTTAAGGATTTAACATTCCCAGTTCGCTGATGAGATGTTTATAGGTTTTCTCATCGAGAGGTTTTGTAAAAACATCAGCTAACTGTTTGTCAGTGGGGATGAAATGAATTTCAATGTCTCCTTTCATAACATGATCTCGAATAAAATGATACCTGATGTCAATATGCTTTGTTTTCGAGTGCATCACTGGGTTGTGAGATATAGCAATTACACTGGTGTTGTCACAAAAGATTGGGGTCCTTGTATACTTTTGACCATAATCTAGTAACTGGTTCTTGATCCAGAGAATCTGGGCACAACAACTGGCTGCAGAAATGTACTCTGCCTCAGCAGTGGACATAGAGACTGAAGTCTGCTTCTTGCTGGTCCAACTCACCAGTTTTCCTCCAAGGAAATGACAACCACCAGTTGTTGATTTTCTATCTATCTTACAACCTGCATGATCAGAATCTGAATAACCCATTAGATCTAATCCTGAGCCTTTGGGGTACCAAAGACCAAGATTAGGACACCCTTTCAGGTATCTAAAGATACTCTTTATAGCGTGCAAATGTGATTCTTTAGGGTTAGCCTGAAACCTGGCACATAAACATGTTGCAAACATTATATCTGGTCGACTGGCAGTTAAGTACATCAGTGAACCAACCATACCTCTATAGTCAGTTATGTTAACTGGTTTGCCAGTTGGGTCAGAGTCCAAATTCAATGGTGCTGCAATAGGTGTGTTTTTCTATGGGATTGAATCATTTTTGTATTTTCTTAACAAATCTCTGACATATTTTCCTTGGTTTATGAAAATTCCATTTTCAGTTTGCTTAATCTGAAGACCTAAGAAAAAATGTTAATTCACCCATTAAACTCATCTCATACTCAGATGACATGATTTTAGAAAACTTTTTACACATTGCATCATCAGTTGAACCAAAAATAATGTCATCAACATAAATTTGTACCAATAAGATATTACCTCTTTCTTTCAAGATAAACACGGTATTATCTATTGCACCTCTTTGAAAGCCATTTTTAAGAAGATGTTTAGTTAAAGTATCATACCAGGCTCTTGGGGCTTGTCTTAGACCATACAATGCTTTGTTCAGTCTATAAACCCAATGAGGATGCTTCTCATCGATGAAACCTGGAGTCTTCTTAACATAAACTTCTTCTTCCAATGTTCCATTAAGGAATGCACTTTTGACATCCATCTGGAAGACCTTGAACTGCAGATGGGCTGCATAAGCCAAAAATATTCTTATGGCTTCAAGTCTTGCAACTGGAGCAAAAGTTTCATCAAAGTCAATGCCCTCTGCTTGACAATAACCCTGGGCAACTAGTCTGGCCTTGTTTTTTACAACATGGCCATCTTCATCCATTTTGTTTCGGTAGACCCATCTGGTACCAATAGGTTCTTTCTTTAACCCTGGTGGACAAGGAACAAGCTCCCAAACATTGTTCCTTTCAAACTGGAGGAGCTCTTCTTGCATAGCTTCCACCCAGCTTGGGTCTGCCATAGCCTCGTCAATCTTCTTTGGTTCAATTAAAGATAAGAAGGTGACGTTTAAGCATTGCTCACTGGTGGCTCTTCTAGTCTGAACCCCACTAGTTGGATTTCCTACAATCTGTTCAATTGGATGTGCTCGAGTCCATCTAGTGTAATGACTAGGCTGGTGAACTACAATATCAGTGCAAGTCACCTGGCGATCTTTTTCAGTTGCAACAGCTTCTGGAGAAGGATCAGTCCAAACAACTTCTACATCCTCATCAGAGTCAATGAGGTCTCGATTGGCATCATGAAATTCCTCATTAGAAGGCATTTCATGAAGAACTGGAGAAGTAGGTGTTTGAACTGGTGCTGATATTGGAGTGGCACGTACATCAGATCCAATCACCAATTCTTGTGGTAAGTTGAAATTGATGGAGGGATAGAATGATGTGTCACTGGAGCTTTAGTCTATCGGGTCTTGGGCACCTTAGACTTTTGAGGTAAAGGCTTGTTACCAGTGGCCTTTTTGACTGGAGCTTTAGTCTATCGGGTCTTGGGCACCTTAGACTTTTGAGGTAAAGGCTTGTTACCAGTGGCCTTTTTGACTGGAGCTTTAGTCTATCGGGTCTTGGGCACCTTAGACTTTTGAGGTAAAGGCTTGTTACCAGTGGCCTTTTTGACTGGAGCTTTAGTCTATCGGGTCTTGGGCACCTTAGACTTTTGAGGTAAAGGCTTGTTACCAGTGGCCTTTTTGACTGGAGCTTTAGTCTATCGGGTCTTGGGCACCTTAGACTTTTGAGGTAAAGGCTTGTTACCAGTGGCCTTTTTGACTGGAGCTTTAGTCTATCGGGTCTTGGGCACCTTAGACTTTTGAGGTAAAGGCTTGTTACCAGTGGCCTTTTTGACTGGAGCTTTAGTCTATCGGGTCTTGGGCACCTTAGACTTTTGAGGTAAAGGCTTGTTACCAGTGGCCTTTTTGACTGGAGCTTTAGTCTATCGGGTCTTGGGCACCTTAGACTTTTGAGGTAAAGGCTTGTTACCAGTGGCCTTTTTGACTGGAGCTTTAGTCTATCGGGTCTTGGGCACCTTAGACTTTTGAGGTAAAGGCTTGTTACCAGTGGCCTTTTTGACTGGAGCTTTAGTCTATCGGGTCTTGGGCACCTTAGACTTTTGAGGTAAAGGCTTGTTACCAGTGGCCTTTTTGACTGGAGCTTTAGTCTATCGGGTCTTGGGCACCTTAGACTTTTGAGGTAAAGGCTTGTTACCAGTGGCCTTTTTGACTGGAGCTTTAGTCTATCGGGTCTTGGGCACCTTAGACTTTTGAGGTAAAGGCTTGTTACCAGTGGCCTTTTTGACTGGAGCTTTAGTCTATCGGGTCTTGGGCACCTTAGACTTTTGAGGTAAAGGCTTGTTACCAGTGGCCTTTTTGACTGGAGCTTTAGTCTATCGGGTCTTGGGCACCTTAGACTTTTGAGGTAAAGGCTTGTTACCAGTGGCCTTTTTGACTGGAGCTTTAGTCTATCGGGTCTTGGGCACCTTAGACTTTTGAGGTAAAGGCTTGTTACCAGTGGCCTTTTTGACTGGAGCTTTAGTCTATCGGGTCTTGGGCACCTTAGACTTTTGAGGTAAAGGCTTGTTACCAGTGGCCTTTTTGACTGGAGCTTTAGTCTATCGGGTCTTGGGCACCTTAGACTTTTGAGGTAAAGGCTTGTTACCAGTGGCCTTTTTGACTGGAGCTTTAGTCTATCGGGTCTTGGGCACCTTAGACTTTTGAGGTAAAGGCTTGTTACCAGTGGCCTTTTTGACTGGAGCTTTAGTCTATCGGGTCTTGGGCACCTTAGACTTTTGAGGTAAAGGCTTGTTACCAGTGGCCTTTTTGACTGGAGCTTTAGTCTATCGGGTCTTGGGCACCTTAGACTTTTGAGGTAAAGGCTTGTTACCAGTGGCCTTTTTGACTGGAGCTTTAGTCTATCGGGTCTTGGGCACCTTAGACTTTTGAGGTAAAGGCTTGTTACCAGTGGCCTTTTTGACTGGAGCTTTAGTCTATCGGGTCTTGGGCACCTTAGACTTTTGAGGTAAAGGCTTGTTACCAGTGGCCTTTTTGACTGGAGCTTTAGTCTATCGGGTCTTGGGCACCTTAGACTTTTGAGGTAAAGGCTTGTTACCAGTGGCCTTTTTGACTGGAGCTTTAGTCTATCGGGTCTTGGGCACCTTAGACTTTTGAGGTAAAGGCTTGTTACCAGTGGCCTTTTTGACTGGAGCTTTAGCCTGTTTGGCTCCAGTTTTAACCTCAAAGGGGATGGTCTCAAAGGTTTCAGTTTCAACAGCTTCAGGTTGATCATAAGGTGTTTCAACCTTGAGAGCTGGAGGCAATGCATGAAGATCTGGTATGAGAGCTGTCATCTCCAGATCTCTAGATTTCCATGCATTCTTCTGGGCATCGATAGTTCTTGAAAATGCATCATAGTTTTTACCAGATTTTGTTCCAGATGGAACATTCTTTAGTTTAGGTATTGAAGGGAGTGGTTTAATATTTTGTTTGTAAACTGGAGGTAATAAACCTCCTTCCAGATTGTTAATCCGGGTAGTACAACTCTGAACCTGCCGAGACAAAAGTTGGAGTTGACTTTCCAGATTAACCAAAATATTATTTTCTTCAGGTAGTTGAACCTTGGACCTTGGTTCAACTGGAGCTTTAGTCTATCGGGTCTTGGGCACCTTAGACTTTTGAGGTAAAGGCTTGTTACCAGTGGCCTTTTTGACTGGAGCTTTAGTCTATCGGGTCTTGGGCACCTTAGACTTTTGAGGTAAAGGCTTGTTACCAGTGGCCTTTTTGACTGGAGCTTTAGTCTATCGGGTCTTGGGCACCTTAGACTTTTGAGGTAAAGGCTTGTTACCAGTGGCCTTTTTGACTGGAGCTTTAGTCTATCGGGTCTTGGGCACCTTAGACTTTTGAGGTAAAGGCTTGTTACCAGTGGCCTTTTTGACTGGAGCTTTAGTCTATCGGGTCTTGGGCACCTTAGACTTTTGAGGTAAAGGCTTGTTACCAGTGGCCTTTTTGACTGGAGCTTTAGTCTATCGGGTCTTGGGCACCTTAGACTTTTGAGGTAAAGGCTTGTTACCAGTGGCCTTTTTGACTGGAGCTTTAGTCTATCGGGTCTTGGGCACCTTAGACTTTTGAGGTAAAGGCTTGTTACCAGTGGCCTTTTTGACTGGAGCTTTAGCCTGTTTGGCTCCAGTTTTAACCTCAAAGGAGGTGGTCTCAAAGGTTTCAGTTTCAACAGCTTCAGGTTGATCATAAGGTGTTTCAACCTTGAGAGCTGGAGGCAATGCATGAAGATCTGGTATGAGAGCTGTCATCTCCAGATCTCTAGATTTCCATGCATTCTTCTGGGCATCGATAGTTCTTGAAAATGCATCATAGTTTTTACCAGATGCTTTTACCCATGACTTGAAAATCTTTTGTTCTTTTTCAAGATCAGAAATTAGTTTTTGATTATCAAGTTCTAAAGCCTCAATCTTTAAAACTGACTCCTTGAGAGCCAACTGGACACTTTGTAAATCATTCAGTTGTGGTTTAACAATGTTCAGTTCAATTAAGATAGTGTCAAGATATCTTTCACTATCAGCTCTAACAGTTTCCACAAAAGCTAAATCACCACTTAATGATTCAGCCAGGTCCAGTTTTAGTTCAGGGTCAGTCTGGTGATCATAATCACATACCTTTTTCAAGATGATATCCACCCATCTTCCAGTGATGACATCTTCTTTTGCCACACGTTGCTGCTGTTGATCTTCCAAGGCCATGAAACACATGTCCCTTTCCTCTTCTTCATCAACTGTTGAGTCATCAGAGTACTCCCATTTTCCCCCAGTTTGTGCCATTAAGCACTGATCCTTTTCCTTTTCCATGGCCAGGAGGGCAATCTGGGCCTTAAGCTTCTTGTATTTTGCTTTGTAGCTATCATCAGGCCGATTGAAATTAGGGACAGGGGGGCCAGTTTGGTTGTTCAACTGACTAGATCTGCATTCCTTCATAAAGTGACCTTTCTTACCACACTTATAGCAGGTAAGATTGGTTTTATCCAGAGAGCTGGAGTTGGAAGCATTGTTGGGGCCATTAAATCTTTTAGATTTATGCTTAAACCTGTTAAAGGTTTTAGCAATCATGGCGACCAGATCATCATCGTCAGTTTCATTACAACCATCACTGTTTTCAGTGGTCAGGCCAGAGTTCAAGAAACTGTTTAACATCTCCTTCATCGAGTGTGCCTGGACACTCTCTGCAGATATTAAAGCAGCACAAGGTCGCTCAGGTACACTAGCAACCTTGGAACTCTGGGCATGGTTCATGGCATCTTGCTCAGCCACAAGTCTTGCAGCATTATTATCTTCAGTGAATCTGAAGGCTCCATAGAGCGATGCAAGAGTATGGGTGTGCAAGGTTTTACCTTGTCTCAAGACAAGAACCATGTTTTCCCATTTGGAAGGAAGAATATCACAAAACTTCTCAAGAAGAATATCCTTATCCTTCTCTACACCCAAGCCTCTCAGCTGATTAATGAGGATAGAAAATCTGGTGTATGTACCAGTTAGACTTTCATTGGGCAAGGCAAAGAAGGATTCATACTTCTTGTTCAAGGCAACTTTTCTGGTGACAATAGTATCATCACCTCCTTCAAACTGAATAACCAATTCGTCCCACATTGATTTTGCACTAGGGAACAGCACAAGTGTTGGAATTAGATCTTCAGGAACAGCCCCAAGGATCATGTTCTTGAGTCTGGTGTCCAGATCAACAAGTCTACGATCCTCATCAGACCAATGGTCTTCAGGCTTTTCTCTTGAACCTCTTCTTCCAGTTGGATCAAGTAGAGGACTAACCCCAAGAGACATGGGTATATATGGTCCATCCTTAAGGATTTTCAACATATACCTCTCAATACCACCAAAATGCAAAAGCATTCTAGCCTTCCATGTACCGAAAGTCTCACTGTTTCCATCGAATTTGGGAACGAGAGTGTTAGAGTAGTGTACATGGACGTGGTTTGGGGTAGTAGGAGGAGGAGGATTAGTATTAACATTTTGAAAAGGTTGGGCATTATTATTCAAAGGGATTTCACCTTGACCAGAACCATCTCCACCTCAGTAGTGTTCATCTTAGCAGATCTAGGCAAGTTTATTAGCCTTCTGCTCTGATACCACTTGTAAGTCCCAACTTGATAGATGGTACTACTGAAGACACCTCAATGTCGATGATGGAGTTACTTTGCAATATATGCACTGAACTGGAGACGACCAGTTGCAGTGTGTATTTACCAAGTTCTAGATAGATTACTTATTTAAATGATAATAAGTAAAGAACAATGCAATAATACAAATAACTTGTAAGATAACTTGATGAGACAATATGTATTTTTCAATGTGTAATTTATTTATTGATGTTAAATAAATTACAAGGTGGATGCGGAACCAAGATAATACAAGAATGTAAATATCCTAACGACCTATGAAATACAATTGATCTACACTCGGAATTTCTCAAGACAATCGAAACACTTAAAGTTGTGAAATGTTCCTTTTAGCGATTGAGAGAATATTGCACAAGTTCACCAAGAATATTGCAGGTTTGCAAAGTGAATTCTATCGAAGAGTATTCGAAGAAGTTGTTCGAGAGAACTTGTTCGATAGAAGTTAAATTCTTGGTTGTGCAATGACTTGTATTTATAGGCAAAGTTAACATTGGGATGTTAACTTTGGCCGTACAAATGTGGTTGAGAGCATTTAAGAAATAGCATTTAATTCCTTAAAAAGCAGTGTAAAGTCGAATGATAAAGCAACTTTACACAACCACCTTTATGTACCTTTTATTACTTAAATAAAAAGATAAGGCTTATTATCCGGGTAAAGGTACATAAAGCATACAAGTCAATTCCTCGTAATCAGTGTAAAGCTTTGTAAGGGCTTTCCACTGATGGTCTCCAGTTTGTAACTGACTAGAATGCCAACTGGGCTTCGCTGCCATTGCCATTCTCTATCTTCCATTTGTTGTCTTTGACTTCAACTGGAATGATTCTCAACTGGCAAGTGTAAACTGGTGACTGGACAGTTCCAGTTGAACTGGTCCTAACAGAAAGTATTGAGCCTTGGCAAGAGAAAGTAAAGGTGAGACAAGAAAGTGTTGAGACTTGAAGAGAGGCAAGGGTTACAAGTCTAAATGTCACTACGTTTATGACTAACACCTAATAATCCTCGAATGTTCTATACCTCGTACTCTCTTTGGAATTTGGGCCAGGGCCCATACTTGGTAAGGCCCAAGGTACAAAGTTGCCCTAAATGTCAGTCTATAAATACTCCTCATCATTTGGTTGTCAAACCAATCCATACAATTCACAATCAATTCATTCATTCAATACACACATTCAACATTATATAATCATCAGTATATTCATAGATATTATCATCAGTACATTCATCATCAATCAATCATAAACATAAAATCACATATCAATCATATCCTCCAAAGATCGAAACGTCTCTTTGGGAAAATAATCAAACACGTTAGATTCGTCAAGAGTTTATTAGGTTTGCACTACCTTGTAGGAGATCTTGATGATTTTCATGGTTAAACCCCTTGTTTGATTGAGCTTCACATTTTAATGCTCAAACATTGGCGCCATCCGTGAATTTACTGATCACTGGGCGGTTTTGTGTTGTTACAAGTCAAAAATCGTCACTTTATTTATTGTTTGTTTCTTAATTTCTGATGGCTGAGGAATTTACTCCTGTTTCTCAAGTAATACCTTCTGGGTTGGGGAAGGGTGTTGATGGAGATGGTTCTTCAATTATCAATCTGGAAATTTCTGAGATGTGTGATACTCAAAATATCTCAGGAGAAAAATTCCCTGATTTTGGTCCTAGATCTGGTGAAGTTGTAACAAATGCAACTAATGTTGTTTCTGTTGGTGGATCTAGGATGCCACCCAAGGTAAGCTTTGCATCTAGCCTTGGGTCTGGTAGTGTCAGTGTGGGACCACTTTTCTCCACACCTTCATCTTCTATATCTCCCCTATCCTTGTTTTCAACACCCCCAACTAGCACATCTCCTTTCACTATGCTCTCTTCGGGTCCTAGTCAGTTGAGTTCTCACATAACTAGCTTGACTAGCCCACCCATGACTGGAGGTCAGATTTCCTTGCAACCTATGGCCAGCTCCACCTCAGTCAGCCCCACAAGCTTCTCCACAGCCTACAGGCATGGAGTCCATAATGAAGTTGTTGGTGGACGAGATGAAAAAGCAAAGGCCATTAGAGCCTGCTCCTGAACCAGTCAACCCAGTAAAAGAGTTGTTAAAAATGCTAAAAATTGCAGCGAAGGAGGAGGTTGATGGGAAAGCAAGGATGGCCACAGTGCCAAAGTCTGCAACAAAGTCAAGGTTTTGTGACTGGGTGGCAAATTATGCCTTCCCAGACGGTCAGAAGGTTCCCACTATCGTTGGCACTTACGATGGTACTAGAGACCCAGAAGATCATCTCGCAATCTATGATCAGGCCGTGTTAACTGAAAAGTGGGTGGAGCCCGTGGCATGCCACTTATTCCCAGGCACCTTGCAAGGTTATGCCTTAGAGTGGTTCACGAAGCTTCCTGAGAAGAGTATCAAAGACTATGAGGATTTGAAGAAGAAGTTCATAGCTCAGTTTGTCCAACAGAAGAAGCGTCAAAGAAGTCACTTGGAAGCTCATCTAATTAGACAGAGGGAAAGCGAGCCACTAAGGAATTTCATTGCAAGATACACCGAGGAATGCCAGAAGATACCGGGTCTCCCTGAAAGTCAACAAGTCTCAGGTTTTACCTTGGCACTGCTCCCTGGCGAACTCCAGGATGATCTAAGCAAGAGAATCCCTTTAACATTTAAGGAAGCTATTGATACGGCGTTCGACTTCATTCGCTCCAAAGAGACTGCCTCGCTAGTAAGAGGTGTCACAAAGAAAGATAAGTCTGGAGGAGGATTGGCTAGTGAGGAATGGAGTCGACACAACCAAAGACGAGACGAACGTCGGGAGGAACGTCTGGATGAGCGTCGGGAGAAAAGGTTTGGACCATACATCAAAGATGCACCAATTGTTAACTTGATCAAATGCCCTAGAGAAATTCTGAACACTGAGACAGTGTGTGCTACTTTCAAACCTCCCTCACCAATGGCCTTCAAGTCTGGGAAGAAGAACATGAATCAATATTGTGAATTCCATGAGGACCACGGACATGATACTAATGCATGTAGACAGCTAAAGTGGGAGATCAAGAGGGCATTAGATGAGGGGAAGCTTGAACACTTAGTACCGGGAGCTAAGCGGGCAAGGAAGACCTTTGCATGGCAAAGGAAGGTGGTACAGGAGGATGATGATCCAGGAGAGCCTAAGGGCCATGTATACATGGTCCATGAATAAGACAAATGATAAGACTCTAAGTTAGTATGGGTCCCGGCCTCCCTCCTTTGAGAATCATCCTCCCCCTATCTCTAAAGCATCTTGATTAAGCTACTTTGTCAAGAGTTATCACTTTATTGTTAAGTATTTCCATGTCATTTTACTTCAGCTATTGTTATGTTTGTTGGTCTGATCATGTATCCCAACCTTATCATTAATATCATCTTCTTTTCCAAAATAATTGGTCAACAAATTGTTGTAAGTATACTTTGGCTATGAGACAAGTTAGAAGGGTAATCCGAATGAAAAATTCCAGAAGTCAAGTGCTAAGATGGAAGAAAGAATTCCTAGCCAACTTCTGACAAGGATTATAAAAACCCAAGTATTTGTAAAGGCAAGACAGACAAACCAAGTGCCTAAAGGCAAGACAGACAAACCAAGTGCCTAAAGGCTAAGACATGCCTCATATGTATGAGTGGAAACTTCAAAAAGGATAAAAGCTACAAAGCAATCCCCAACTAACACTTAAAATTATTTTCATCTTCCTCGCCCATGAGGATAGACACTTCGTAAGAATAATAATATAAAGTGAACATCTAAGCTAAGCTTGGCTAACACTTAGAAAATTTTCATTATTTCTCATCTACTTGATGAGAGTAGAGTGATTCCCGCTGGAAGCAAGACACAAATTAAACAAAGTCTCACCAAGTGTGAGTCCCAAGTGTAACAAGCTAAAATTGGGCCCGGCTGAACACTAATAAAAATTTATTCATCTTTTTATTCATCGGAAAAAAAGGTAGGCACTTCTCATCGGGAAGTGATATATTTTTATTCATCTTTTTGTTCATCAGACAAAAAGGTAAGCACTTCTCATCGGAAAGTGATATTGATGAAGGGATAGCGAAGAAATTACTCCACCCACATCAATTATTACGTCTTATTCATTCATTGGATGATAAGATAAGCGTTTCCTATTGGGAAGCGGAGCGCATAAAATTTAGTCATCTTTTTTATTCATCGAATAAAAAAATAAACACTTCTCATCAGGAAGTGACAATACTCGCGAGTAATAAAGTTTTTAAGATCCATAAGTGGACAGAAAATAGAATTAAATAAATAAAATTCAACATGCAAATTTCAAGTCAAGAAACCTTTTGCAGTTGAATTTGGGGGACCTGATATAGGCAAAGCCATATATAAAGAAGACATTAAGGAGATACAAATGGTTGTCTTAGAGGTGTACAAGCAAAGTGATTCCTTGTCAGAAAAAAAAGGAAGAATCCTTTGAAAAGGATTAAAAAGTTTTATACCTTTTTTATTTCCCTTTCTTTCTTTGTCACCCCCGATTTCAAGAAAGGAGAAAAAGAGAAAAATGAGTCTGAATAAAAGCATGTGAAGTTTAAACCTAAGATTTTGAAAGAAAATCTTACCTTCAAACTTGAGGGACTTGATGACTATGGTGGAATTTCACCAAGATCGATCCCAATTATTATGTAATATATGTTGTGTGAATTCTCGGTCAAAACCCTAGAAAAGTTTAAGGGAGCAAACTGGATCCCGACGAAGAGAAAGACAAGAAATTAGAGCTTCACACTGTCGAGCCCTAAATGAAGAGGAAGGGGTTGTCGAGCTTAAACTATATATTAAATTAAATATATCGACGCATAGGTAGAATTCTAAGTTCCTTGGTGGACCCTCAGGCGCGAAGCTTAGACAAAGTTTTGATTAACAAGTATTATATATATATATATATATATGTTTTGATCAAAGCCTAGGGTTTAAGAGAGGTAAGATCCGATCGAGGCTTGGAAGCTTTAAAGAATATGAGCTTGGCTAATACTCATATATGTATTATATGAACTTAAATCTGTCGAGACTCTCTGCCCTTTCTCTCAAGAAAGCCAACGAGATTCTCTTTCAAAGAATTGTCGAAGTACAGTAAGACAATCAGTCGAGTTCTAATCGAAGCTAGAGAGACAAATTAAATAAATGAAGTGAAGAGAGAGAGTCAGACTCTCTGACCTTGATCGAAGTTAGATGAGAACAAAGGATGTCGAGGTTCAGCACTCTACCTTGAATTCTGTCTAAGGCTAGCGATATAGATAAAGCTCTGGCGAGTCTTCAACAAAGGCAAGAGAGAGGATAAACAAAATCTTATCCAAATCTAGGCTTTACAAATATATATAAAATCGGAGTGTAAGGATAGAGGAAAGAGTTGGCAAGCCTTAAGAAAAGACAAAGGGACTTGGAAGCTAGAAGTGGGGGCCCAGCAGAATTCCCTCATTTAAGTGAGCCCTTGGCTCTCGGTCGATGCTTAGCAAACGACAAGGAGAGCTGAGGCTGGAAGTGAGGGCCACTGGCAAATCTTTGAGTTTCCACTCTTCTATAAATTAAATCGAATCAATATATATATATATATATATATATATATTTATGTATATATATACATATAAGCGATGCTCACTAGATGGAGTTCCAACCTGGCTAGCCTTCACAGTGGGCCCCAGGCGAAGCTTAGACCGGTCTTGGGGAAAGCAACGAGGCATGTGAGAAAGCCCATGACTTAATTTGCTAAAGTATAACAAATATAAATACAAGGAAAAAGGAGAGAGAGGGAACGAGCTCTAGGAAAGAAACAAAAGACTCCGAGTGGGCCCAGACAGGGTGTCACCTTAGATGGAGTTTCAATAAGAAAGTCTAGGTAGGACCCATACGAGAGACCCATGAGGCATGACCAATCGGTCCTTGGGAAAAAGACAAAATTCAAGCAGCGAAGCTTTAGCAAGGCTAGGAAGAGTTTTGTCTAAACTTTGAAGAAATCAATTAACAATCCGCCTTGGGCCTGGGCCCACCCCTCGAACTACTAGGTTCCTCTCCTAGTACGGCTTAGCAAGTAATCTTATACATATTTGTATAAGGTGAAGCAAAAGAAGGATAATTCTAATGTTTTTGTCATAATGTACGAAAATAAATAAAACTATGTACGTATTCTAGAATGTACTATTCTAGGAATCGTTTGACATTTGGGCCTGGGCCCACTCTTCCTCACCTTATGAAACAAAGCGTGTTATATGTACATGTGAAGTGCCAAAACTTCACCAAGGCTTAAAAAGTCAAACAATAAACTCCTTTATATCCGAAGCTTAAAGAAAGAAGAAGATAGAACAATGAAAAGCTTAGAGTTCGAGTATAAGTCTTATATAGATAAAATACTTACACCCGAACTCGGGGGACTTAATGAGGTGTGGTCCAATTTACACCCACACTCGAACTAAGCTAACCAAATTTTTATATTTCGGATATAATAAAAATAAATAAATATATACAAATAAATATATATTTATGAAAAACCTTGGCAAGGCTTAAGGTGGAAAAACCATGGAAAGGCTAAGATAAAGACAAAAAAGTCTTGGAGAGGCTTAGGAAAAGACAAACACTTTCAAAGCTGGAAGTGGGCTCC
This sequence comes from Erigeron breviscapus, assembly GCA_034093135.1. Taxonomy (NCBI): domain Eukaryota; kingdom Viridiplantae; phylum Streptophyta; class Magnoliopsida; order Asterales; family Asteraceae; genus Erigeron; species Erigeron breviscapus. The sequence continues at coordinate 72,691,337 of CM067168.1, forward strand.
AGGAGAGCCTTCATCTAACCTTAGGAAAAGACTAGTAAGGAAGGTAAGGCTTCCAAACCTTGGAGTGGGGCCCAGGGAAGCTTAAGACTGGATAAGACAAACAAGGAAGGTAAGGCTTCCAAACCTTGGAATGGGACCCAAGAAAGCTTAAGGCCAGACTAGTAAGGAAGGTAAGGCTTCCAAACCTTGGAGTGGGGCCCAAGGAAGCTTAAGGCTAGATAAGACAAACAAGGAAGGTAAGGCTTCCAAACCTTGGAATGGGACCCATGAAAGCTTAAGGCCAGACTAGTAAGGAAGGTAAGGCTTCCAAACCTTAGAGTGGGCCCAGGGAAGCTTAAGGCTAGATAAGACAAGTAAGGAAGGTAAGGCTTCCAAACCTTAGAACGGGACCCAGGAAAGCTTAAGGCTAGACAAAAGAAAGTATTGAGCCTTGGCAAGAGAAAGTAAAGGTGAGACAAGAAAGTGTTGAGACTTGAAGAGAGGCAAGGGTTACAAGTCTAAATGTCACTATGTTTATGACTGACACCTAATAATCCTCGAATGTTCTATACCTCGTACTCTCTTTGGAATTTGGGCCAGGGCCCATACTTGGTAAGGCCCAAGGTACAAAGTTGCCCTAATTGTCAGTTTATAAATACTCCTCATCATTTGGTTGTCAAACCAATCCATACAATTCACAATCAATTCATTCATTCAATACACACATTCAACATTATATAATCATCAGTATATTCATAGATATTATCATCAGTACATTCATCATCAATCAATCATAAACATAAAATCACATATCAATCATATCCTCCAAAGATCGAAACGTCTCTTTGGGAAAATCATCAAACACCTTAGATTCGTCAAGAGTTTATTAGGTTTGCACTACTTTATAGGAGATCTTGATGATTTTCATGGTTAAACCCCTTGTTTGATTGAGCTTCACATTTTAATGCTCAAACAAATGTAACGTAATGATTTTAGTATTAATATTAAGTAGTTTATGGTTTTAGTAATATTTGTTTTAAATTAAAGTTTTTATTTAGTTGGTTAAAAATAAATAGAAAATAAATAAAATAGAAAAGGGTGGGGGGTAGGGGCGAGGAAGCATTCCGTGCATTTAGGGAGTGGGGGGGAGGAAGAGAAAAAGCGGGGAGGGGCGGGGAAGCACTCCCCCACCCTTATAAGTCATTGTTCTTAATGAACCCTTTTAATGGAAATAAGTTATTAGAAATATCATTTTGCCTTAATGAATTAATTTACACTTTAAACTTTTATCTTACTAATTTACACTCTAAGTCTTATCTTCTAAAATATTTCAACTTATACTACACCACCAATAGTCGCCGCCAACAATCCCCGTCGCCCTCATCACCAGAGCGTCGTCTTCACCACCACCGCCACATTGTGCGGGTACCGTGCTAATTAGATTTATATATTCTTATAAATTTCTTATTTCTTCGTACTATCAGTGGTCACAAAGCTACATTCAGATTGCCGGGCCAGTTCAGTGACGAAGATGTCATACCTATTACTACTTTTGATACATATACCGTACTTATATGACTTGTATATTGCGATAATTATATAAATTAAAAATAATGGTAGAAACTTACTATTGATAACAACAATGTATACTTGCATAAATCACAACTTATACAAAAATAATAATAAATAATAATAACAATAACAACAATTTGGTGCAATTAAAGTTCTCAAATATAGGCTGACTTTGTATCGAACTTAGATTTATTTAGCATACATCTATGGTAACAAAATTACTCTATGAGATGGGGAAAACCAACTTTCATTTCTAGATATATAAAAATACGCAAAGAAAAACATTTTTTCCCAGTATGTTAAAGTTTAAAATCATTAGGCTTAACTATAAATTGCAACATTAACAATTGCCATACTTATGGGCTCCTTGAATGGTATGGTACTATGGTTGATAATTAATGGAAAAAAAATATGTGGAAAAGTGAAAACAAAGTCACATTCATGCATTTCCACCACTGTCTCACTTTTTAAAGAGGACAACATAAATATAGAGGTTGAATTTAAGATATAGGGTTTTAAGAATAGATTTTTTCGGTTTAACTAATAAGAAGGGTATCCGCACGTTGTAGCGATACTTTTGTTTTTTTTCTATTTGTGTAAGGAATGATAAGTATTTGCATTCATGTTAGGAATGATAACAATTCACATATATGTTTCCGTTCTATATCATTTCAACCAAAGATCCTTTTTTGACTTCTGTAGATTGTAAAACTAACACAACAATTAACAAATGAAAAAGTTGGATTGCAAAATTTTGACACACTCAACGGAAAAGTTAGAATGCAAGGTTTACATTAGTAAAAGTTTTAACAAATGAAAAAGTTGGTTTTGAAGTTTTTGAGACACTCAATAAAACGATGGTTATATAGCAAGTTTTACATCGGTGCAAAAAAGGACAAGATAGTACCCCAAGCACATAGTATCTTCACAGACATGGATTTGAGATGGGACAGTTAGGATTAAGAAAAAAAAAAATGTGAAAAGTGTTTGAAAATAGGAATTAGGGGTATTTTGGAAATAACAAAAAATGCTTAATTTCTTAAATCCACTTTGTTTTATAAGGGACTAAAAGGGTGCCCGCACGTTGCAGCGGCAACGGTTTATAACGCGTGAGATGCTGTAACGGTAATACAAGCTGTTTAGGTTACTTTCATGAGATGCGACGATGAGACATCTAACCGTGGTTATCATTCTAAATATAAGTCGAAGATTAGATGCAAAAAATAATAAGGTGCAAAAATGAACTATTTTAAATATATTTGTTAGAGTTATTTAGGGGTAGTTTGGGGATATTGAAAAAAAGCTGAATTTAAGTTTTTGAGACACTCAATAAAACGATGGTTATATCGCAAGTTTTACATCAGTGCAAATAAAAAACAACATAGTACCCCAAGCACATAGTATCTTCACAGACATGGATTTGAGATGGGACAGTTAGGATTAAGAAAAAAAAAAATGTGAAAAGTGTTTGAAAATAGGAATTAGGGGTATTTTGGAAATAACAAAAAATGCTTAATTTCTTAAATCCACTTTGTTTTATAAGGGACTAAAAGGGTGCCCGCACGTTGCAGCGGCAACGGTTTATAACGCGTGAGATGCTGTAACGGTAATACAAGCTGTTTAGGTTACTTTCATGAGATGCGACGATGAGACATCTAACCGTGGTTATCATTCTAAATATAAGTCGAAGATTAGATGCAAAAAATAATAAGGTGCAAAAATGAACTATTTTAAATATATTTGTTAGAGTTATTTAGGGGTAGTTTGGGGATATTGAAAAAAAGCTGAATTTAAGTTTTTGAGACACTCAATAAAACGATGGTTATATCGCAAGTTTTACATCAGTGCAAATAAAAAACAACATAGTACCCCAAGCACAGGGTATCTTCACAGACATGGATTTGAGATGGGACAGTTAGGATTAAGAAAAAAAAAAATGTGAAAAGTGTTTGAAAATAGGAATTAGGGGTATTTTGGAAATAACAAAAAATGCTTAATTTCTTAAATCCACTTTGTTTTATAAGGGACTAAAAGGGTGCCCGCACGTTGCAGCGGCAACGGTTTATAACGCGTGAGATGCTGTAACGGTAATACAAGCTGTTTAGGTTACTTTCATGAGATGCGACGATGAGACATCTAACCGTGGTTATCATTCTAAATATAAGTCGAAGATTAGATGCAAAAAATAATAAGGTGCAAAAATGAACTATTTTAAATATATTTGTTAGAGTTATTTAGGGGTAGTTTGGGGATATTGAAAAAAAGCTGAATTTACTAAAATAGGGAGGTCAGTTTGTTTTATAAGGGATTATAGATTATAGATATAGATAAAGTCAAGCTATTTAGAGTAACTTAAAAATGAAATGCGACCATGTATGCCTTCAAACACAAACAACAAAAATGTAACTTCGTTCTTAAAAAAAAAAACTCATGTGGTCCTAACCACGGTTTGTGTAACAATTGTTATTTTTGGCCCACTAATTGTTGGAAATAATGAAAACCAACTTTTTGAATTTATATTGCAGATATGATTTTTGTTCACATTCTGTTCATATTATTGAGCCAAATGAAATATGAAGTTGGATTCCATGTCCTGTGACTGAGCTACTGTGATTAGACATTATTTGGAGGAAACGTATATAAGAAGCTTTAGTATAATGTACAGTTTCAGACAGTGTCGGTGGATAAATAATAATGGTACAAATAAGATCACATTTAAAGTTTGACAATATAACGTCAACTATTTAGATTAAATCACGGGTTAAACATTTAGCAAACAATGATTATTACATCGACATAAATACAAATAATTATATCCGTGATTATCGGTTGTCACATGTTACTCTTCTGACAAAGAACAAATAATTAGTTTTTGTTTTGATTCGTTTTCTTCTTGCTCGTGATTCTTTGTTTGGCAGAATTTCTCTTCTCTTTTTCTTTTGATCTAGACAGCCACCCACCTAGTCTCTTTTTCTTTTGGTTGCTTCCGTTTATTTCCTCTTAAAATATATATATATATATATATATATATATATATATATATATATAGATACTGATATTACATGTATTAAGAGATATAGATATTGAGAATTTGACATACACCACCATCTTCTTGTCTCTCCCTCTCCAAAACCTCCAACTTCTCACGGCTCAACCACATCATGACCACTAAACTATGAACCACCTTCAAACCTACATCACTTTTAGAAAACCATCTTCTTCATCATTCTCGGCCTGCAACACCACGAGAACTACCACCTGTTCATGCAACCTCACGACATCACCTTAAACAATCCACGGTTCCAACACCATCGACCATACACCACGGTTTAATCACCACCACAAACTAGCTACTCCGCAAATCATCATCACCGAAGCATTACTTGATCGCTGCTGCCACTTCTCAGCAACCACTGCTGCTGCTCGTTATTTTTCAGCACCACCCCACGGTTCATCACCATTACAACCACTACATACCGAACTGCTGCTACTAGAATTGCTGCTCGTGTACTACTGCTGCCTTTTTACTGTAACAACTACTTCTGCTACTCGGTTTTGATTGCTAATACCACCTCACGAACCTCCTGCTGCTGCTGCTATTATACTACTGTTCATCATCTTCACCACCGAACCATCACCTTTAAACACCACCACGAGCCACCACTATGTAACTACACCCACGAGCTGTAACAACCTGTTAACATCATCATCACCAACAGGAACCGTAGTTGAAAGCCAAGAAGGAAAGAAAGAAAAGAACGGTTTTGGGAAAACTTTAGATTCATGTTACGTAAAAGTTACACGTTAGTTTTCAATTCTGAAAGTTGCTGGGAGTTCGTTATTGATTCCTCTAGTTGTGTGGTGAGTTTCGTTACAATTGGTGATCGTTTATTTTTGGAAGATTTTGTTAGTTTATAAGTTCTCGTAAGGTTTTCGGGTTAGATTTAAGGAAAATGGTTAAGACTTCCAAGTTGTTATTATAGTCATATGGATAGACTGGGGTACAGAGAATTTAGACAAGAAAACGGATTCGTTGAATCTCGTTTCGTTTACAAGTTATTCGCACCGCGAAATGCCCCGTGGAAGCATTTTACATAGTTTTATTAACATAAAACGTCAACTGGGTCTTGATACGAAGCAGCCAGAATCATCATTTAAACAGGTTATTTATCACTTATAAGTTTCCTATGTTGAATTAGAAACAAGAAATACAAAGTTGTAATCTGACCGTTAAGACCGTTAGATTTTCTGACAGTTTCAGTCCTAAACCGTTAGATTTTCTGACAGTTTCAGTCCTAAACCGTTAGATTTTCTGACAGTTTCAGTCCTAAACCGTTAGATTTTCTGACAGTTTCAGTCCTAAACCGTTAGATTTTCTGACAGTTTCAGTCCTAAACCGTTAGATTTTCTGACAGTTTCAGTCCTAAACCGTTAGATTTTCTGACAGTTTCAGTCCTAAACCGTTAGATTTTCTGACAGTTTCAGTCCTAAACCGTTAGATTTTCTGACAGTTTCAGTCCTAAACCGTTAGATTTTCTGACAGTTTCAGTCCTAAACCGTTAGATTTTCTGACAGTTTCAGTCCTAAACCGTTAGATTTTCTGACAGTTTCAGTCCTAAACCGTTAGATTTTCTGACAGTTTCAGTCCTGAGCCGTTAAACTGTTTACAGTTTTAGTCCTTCGCCCATCAGTTGCTTACTAAACTGATAATTCTATAAAAATGGATTATTCTATACAGTTTCCTTTACCGAAGGCTAAAACGTTTGGGATATTCGGATACATTTCAGACTGTTACATACCTCACACTGTTTGACAGGCGTTTCAGGTGAGTTTCGTAAACCCTCCCTACTCAATTGAGATTCGGGCTGAAAAGTGTACATGTTTGTTTAACTGTTGATTGTTGATTTGATTGATTGTATGATTGAATTGTTGATATGGACATGTTAGCGCATTATTCATTATATAAGTCGCACCGTTAGCGCATTGTTTACGATGTAAGTCGCACCGTTAGCGCATTATTCATTATATAAGTCGCACCGTTAGCGCATTGTTAATTATTAACTATGTAAGCCGCACCGTTGTTGAATGTTATTGATTGTTATGGAACGTTGTTGAACGTTATATGGAATCGTTATTATTGAACGTTGACTTGTATTGAATTGTGATAATGTGAAACCTTATAGGTTTTCTTGGACTTGATTAGATATTCTAATCCTCGCTTATCGTTAACGGTTGTTATCCCGATACATACTTGTTTCCTGTTACTTGTCCCTACGAACTCACCAACTTTATGTTGACGCTCTTTAGTACACTTTTCAGGTAATCAAGTTAATCAGAGACAAAATGGATGATTGCATGCTTACTTGCTAGGATTGGACTAGCTTTGGACTTTCTGGATCCATGATCCTTACTTCCCTTTTATGGGTTACTTTTAGGATCAACTACTATCGATTGAATTGCCTTTTATTATTGATTGCACATGTATTTCGATGAATGTTGATGATTGTATACGTTTGTACAAGTTTAAGGATTGTTTCAATCCTATGTTTTCATATAGTTTGACTCTGCATAATTTTCATGTCGTGCTGTGCTTTTCTAAGTAATACCCCATGATTCCGCCATGTTGGGGTGTTACAGAATGGTATCAGAGCCGTGGTTGTAGAGAATTAGGTGGATTGACCTAGTCTATAGCCATTGCACCCACATTTTATATTAGCATGCATGATAGGAAATTTTGTGTGCAACGTGAACTGTATGATGCATGAAAATGGTTTAAACGGAGTTCGTAGGGTACTTATGATTTGATGACTTGATTGTTATGTGACAACTTGATGGACGTATATGATAGTGTCGGGATACACCGGGAATTGTGGAATTATTGTGATAAACGTCGATGTGTGTGGAATCTTGGATGCATTTATTATTTGTCCCCCAGCAAAATGAAATGATGACATTAATGGAGTATAACATTCGATAACCCTAGAGGCGCCTGATCAACAAATCTATGATTATCCTATGTTATATAAAGTTAATGATCTCATGGATTGCGCCTCGTGGATAAAGTATAGTAGCTAACCCGGTATGTTTAATAAGTGTTGGTTAGGTGGAGGGTTAGCCGATGGTACACCCTGTATACAAACACTTTTAATGTGTCGAATGTTGAAGTTAAAATTCGGACTATGCTTTACCCACCTTGTTATGACTTGACCCTTTTATTTATATAGTGTTGAATGTTTTCGTGATTGTATTGTTGATTGTAAATTGTACGATTGCTGAAGCCTTAGATTATTGCCATGATAATATCCCTGTAGAGATAACCATATTCATGCAATGATTTAAAAGGACTTGATGTGAAAATTGTATGTTACTTGAAGGTCAATTTTGATATTCGGGTGTGAATTGTGAGACTTAACTTGTTAATCTAACACGTGTGTTCAGGAAAGATGGTTAGACAAAGGATTTATTATGAACTATAGACTTAGTTCAAACTTATAGTTATGATTAACTGATAGAATAAGACAAGAATTTTTGGAAACTAGGATATTTAAATGAGTAAAATACTATGAAATGGGTATGTGATCTAGTGCGTTGGGTGAAATTTTATGAACATAAGAACGGATTGATGGAAATACTATTAATATGAATATTGAGATTAAGTTAGTAATAATTGGTTTGTGTTCAAGGAGATGGCTAGAACAAGGACAAACATAATGGTCATGAGAAGTTAAGTAATTAAAGGATTATATGAGTTCTTCTGTATAGATGATATCAGTAGAGTAAAGTCCCTCAGATTTCATTGTTAGTAGACTTTATACTTTGGAGTAAAATATATTATTTCACTACGATGTCTGCTTATATAACGTAAGCAATGATGTCAGAAAACAATAATTTTCAAAATGGCCGACAAGGAATAACTCCTCGCCAATAAAGCCAATAATGTAGCGTTATTATATCTATATCTAGAATTGAATGAAATAAAGTTGAATAACTTTATCAGAATAATTTAACGAGACCAATAATAGGGTACTGATTATGAACAAGAGTAGAGCGGGTAATTGGAATGCGATAACTTTGGTATGAATATATATTGCACAATCTATATATATAACTCGCAATAGTAATTGGAGGCAATAAAGAAATAAAAATAAAAAATGGTGAAATCGGCCGTCCCCGGGATCGAACCTGGGTTTAGGCCACACCCTTTCGCGCATTTAGCCAACCGCGCTAAATGCCTAGTGTTGTGAAAGTTCTCTTATGATTAAATATAAGTATATGTACAACAAATTCCTTAATTCACGCATATATTGTAAGTTCATATGAATTTTCTTTCCTAAACAAAATTTCTCGAGGAAGGGAAAACAAATGAGAAGATTTAACTACAAGCTGTTTAAGTAATTAAACTTAGAGAAGTTGAACGGAAGAGATGTAGGAGTGTTCTCTAAGATAGAGAATATTGAAGCAGTCATGAGCATGAAGTCGATTATCAAGTTAAAAATGTTACTAGAACTTTTAACTGGGGAATAGTTCGAGTAAGAGTCGTAATAGAATCGTAGTGCATATGAAAAAGTTATTAAGATTATGAAGCTGAATAGACTATAAGACTTGAACAAAAGTAAGAACTTTATTTGGTAAAACATAACAAGCTACTATTACAAACATTAATAATACATTCGCTCTCAACTGGAACATACACTGGACTAAGTGGCTCGGTGTGGCTTGGCTAACTCTTGCTCAATCTGCCTTAAGAAGTTGGTATTACTGGGATCCTTGGAACAAATCTTCCAAATGTTTGTTAAGAAATGAGTAGAAGCCTTATCGATCTCGCCTAAACGGAAGAACTTCTCATCCCCATCCTTTGAAGTGTAGAAGATCCCAGCAGGCCTACTTAAGACCCTTCCTTCCACAAACACTATGCCCTTTGGAAGCTGAAGATTTAACAAGGCATCATCGTCAACTGGTGGAAGCATATCGGGAGCGGATGATGAGGCGCCAACAGTTCTTAGTCTTTTCATGGGTCTTTGAGAAAGTAGAGGAGTGCTACTTTCGTCGCCTCTAAGAGTAGTGTCTTCTTCTCCCATAGTTTCCTGTAGATACTTCCTTAGACTTACTTCACCTTTAGCCATTTTGGCATACCACTCAGCTTCTCTTTTACTAGCAAGTTCTAATATGTTGACATGTTGACTTGCTGGTGTTTGCATCTCAAAACCTGTTTCTCCTGCTTCTGCAAGTAGTAGTTCCTTAGCTAACTTCAGAGAAGCCTCTTCCTCTATCGCTTGTATTTTTTGACGTTCTATAATCTCTTTGAGGATCACGTCTTGAGAACTACTTCGGAGTATTTCAAAATTTTCATGAAATATAACAGGAGAAGGTGATGACATAGGTCTCTTTCCCTTGAAAATAGTTGGGTCAACTATTGCTTCAACTTCTTCAGATTGTGAGAAATCAGCAAGTTGATACAACAACCCTTTAATTTCTCTAATTTCTGCTTCAAGTTTTGTTTGTTTATTGATAGATTTTCTCAATAGTGCTCTATCAGTTGCTAGGAGAAAAGGAGTGCTATAGTGTATTTGGTCAATTTGGGAAGTAAGAGACTTAAACGAGGTGGTTTGTTCAGTAGCAAGTGATACTATAGTACTGCTAAGTTGTTCAATTTGCATTGACAAAAGCTCGATTGAATGTTCAAGTGCAATAAATGTGTGAGTGGCCATGGCTTAGTTGAGAAAGAACGATGGTTGATTTGGATGTGTGGAAATATAGTTTCACACAAAGGAAAATGTAAAAGAGAGAAGGAAATTTCAGAATGCCTATTATCTTTAAAAGTGCCTTTCTTATATAGAGGATGAAAAGGGAAATGTAACCTGAAAGAACGGACAGGTAATTAGTAATTACCGAATTATTTTTTTTCTAAAGATAAAATTTCTAAACTTTATCATCCCTTTAACCAAGGTTGAAAGGAGCTGAACAGTTTACTCAAAAGCGTATGCTATGTCGAGAAAATCCTCAACTAAATTAATAGCTTAATGAATAGACCGTCTTCCACACATCACTATTTTTCTTCACTGCTTCTTTTTCGAGAACCATATCAATTGCTAATTCATCTTTTTGAACCCTAGATGAATTTTTGATCCAAACTATTGTTTCAGGAGTGATCTATGTAATATTTGTTTCTTTGACCTGTGGATCGCCTTTAATAATTGAATTTAAGAAAATGAGACAAATGTTATCAAAAAAAAAATAAAAAAAAAATATGTCGACTTTTCCAATTGGATAACAGTAATGTCTTGGTAAAAGAACTTCAAATTTGAAAATAAGAATTATTTGAAAGACTAAAATTTATGATGGGCGATCAACGATTAAAATACACAAACGAATTTGGTATAAAAAAATCTATCAAGACAAATATGGGAAATTCTTTTAACTGGGGAATTTCCCTAATCGACAACAATCCCCAAAAGAGAGCGAAGAAAGTTGTATTTCATTATTCGTACAATACAAGTGAAACTTGTTACATTATTTAAGCGAAAATACAACAATTAGGGATACAACATATTTAAAAACCATACAAAGAAACCCAAGTGGCTACAAAAAGTAAGGGAACCACGCCAAGAACGAATGCTACTAACCACGGATAAGCCTCATCCAATGGTAGTTGAGCCACAGTAATTAACCACGTTATGATAATAATGTAAATCATGATTAGGAAAGGACTCAACATTTTTGATACAAGGTTTCAGGTTTTGAATAGATTCTGAAGAAAGGAAAATATTAAGTTAATATGAATGGAGAGATCTGGCTTGTTATCTTATTTTATAGTCTAAGAAAGAGCCATTTCTAACGGTCAAATATGGAAAGAGAAATAAATTTGAATCCTGTATAGTGCCTTAGTCAGACTTACCTGTGTCTAGACGAATCGGTTATGCTGTACTATAAGTGTATAAGTGGTCTATATATATGAGTATAAGTATATATTTTTAAATTACTCGATACGGTCTAGATTTCGAGGTCGAAATCCTTTTAACTGGGGAATAATGTAACAATTGTCATTTTTGGCCCACTAATTGTTGGAAATAATGAAAACCAACTTTTTGAATTTATATTGCAGATATGATTTTGTTCACATTCTGTTCATATTATTGAGCCAAATGAAATATGAAGTTGGATTCCATGTCCTGTGACTGGGCTACTGTGATTAGACATTATTTGGAGGAAACGTATATAAGAAGCTTTAGTATAATGTACAGTTTCAGACAGTGTCGGTGGATAAATAATAATGGTACAAATAAGATCACATTTAAAGTTTGACAATATAACGTCAACTATTTAGATTAAATCACGGGTTAAACATTTAGCAAACAATGATTATTACATCGACATAAATACAAATAATTATATCCGTGATTATCGGTTGTCACATGTTACTCTTCTGACAAAGAACAAATAATTAGTTTTTGTTTTGATTCGTTTTCTTCTTGCTCGTGATTCTTTGTTTGGCAGAATTTCTCTTCTCTTTTTCTTTTGATCTAGACAGCCACCCACCTAGTCTCTTTTTCTTTTGGTTGCTTCCGTTTATTTCCTCTTAAAATATATATATATATATAGCATAGATATAGATACTGATATTACATGTATTAAGAGATATAGATATTGAGAATTTGACATACACCACCATCTTCTTGTCTCTCCCTCTCCAAAACCTCCAACTTCTCACGGCTCAACCACATCATGACCACTAAACTATGAACCACCTTCAAACCTACATCACTTTTAGAAAACCATCTTCTTCATCATTCTCGGCCTGCAACACCACGAGAACTACCACCTGTTCATGCAACCTCACGACATCACCTTAAACAATCCACGGTTCCAACATCATCAACCATACACCACGGTTTAATCACCACCACAAACTAGCTACTCCGCAAATCATCATCACCGAAGCATTACTTGATCGCTGCTGCCGCTGCTCGTTATTTTTCAGCACCACCCCACGGTTCATCACCATTACAACCACTACATACCGAACTGCTGCAACTAGAATTGCTGCTCGTGTACTACTGCTGCCTTTTTACTGCAACAGCTACTTGCTGCTACTCGGTTTTGATTGCTAATACCACCTCACGAACCTCCTGCTGCTGCTGCTATTATACTACTGTTCATCATCTTCACCACCGAACCATCACCTTTAAACACCACCACGAGCCACCACTATGTAACTACACCCACGAGCTGTAACAACCTGTTAACATCATCATCACCAACAGGAACCGTAGTTGAAAGCCAAGAAGGAAAGAAAGAAAAGAACGGTTTTGGGAAAACTTTAGATTCATGTTACGTAAAAGTTACACGTTAGTTTTCAATTCTGAAAGTTTCAGTTAAACCGTTAAAGTTTCTGACAGTTTCAGTTCTAAACCGTTAGATTTTCTGACAGTTTCAGTCCTAAACCGTTAGATTTTCTGACAGTTTCAGTCCTAAACCGTTAGATTTTCTGACAGTTTCAGTCCTAAACCGTTAGATTTTCTGACAGTTTCAGTCCTAAACCGTTAGATTTTCTGACAGTTTCAGTCCTAAACCGTTAGATTTTCTGACAGTTTCAGTCCTAAACCGTTAGATTTTCTGACAGTTTCAGTCCTAAACCGTTAGATTTTCTGACAGTTTCAGTCCTAAACCGTTAGATTTTCTGACAGTTTCAGTCCTAAACCGTTAGATTTTCTGACAGTTTCAGTCCTAAACCGTTAGATTTTCTGACAGTTTCAGTCCTAAACCGTTAGATTTTCTGACAGTTTCAGTCCTAAACCGTTAGATTTTCTGACAGTTTCAGTCCTAAACCGTTAGATTTTCTGACAGTTTCAGTCCTAAACCGTTAGATTTTCTGACAGTTTCAGTCCTAAACCGTTAGATTTTCTGACAGTTTCAGTCCTAAACCGTTAGATTTTCTGACAGTTTCAGTCCTAAACCGTTAGATTTTCTGACAGTTTCAGTCCTAAACCGTTAGATTTTCTGACAGTTTCAGTCCTAAACCGTTAGATTTTCTGACAGTTTCAGTCCTAAACCGTTAGATTTTCTGACAGTTTCAGTCCTAAACCGTTAGATTTTCTGACAGTTTCAGTCCTAAACCGTTAGATTTTCTGACAGTTTCAGTCCTAAACCGTTAGATTTTCTGACAGTTTCAGTCCTAAACCGTTAGATTTTCTGACAGTTTCAGTCCTAAACCGTTAGATTTTCTGACAGTTTCAGTCCTAAACCGTTAGATTTTCTGACAGTTTCAGTCCTAAACCGTTAGATTTTCTGACAGTTTCAGTCCTAAACCGTTAGATTTTCTGACAGTTTCAGTCCTAAACCGTTAGATTTTCTGACAGTTTCAGTCCTAAACCGTTAGATTTTCTGACAGTTTCAGTCCTAAACCGTTAGATTTTCTGACAGTTTCAGTCCTAAACCGTTAGATTTTCTGACAGTTTCAGTCCTAAACCGTTAGATTTTCTGACAGTTTCAGTCCTAAACCGTTAGATTTTCTGACAGTTTCAGTCCTAAACCGTTAGATTTTCTGACAGTTTCAGTCCTAAACCGTTAGATTTTCTGACAGTTTCAGTCCTAAACCGTTAGATTTTCTGACAGTTTCAGTCCTAAACCGTTAGATTTTCTGACAGTTTCAGTCCTAAACCGTTAGATTTTCTGACAGTTTCAGTCCTAAACCGTTAGATTTTCTGACAGTTTCAGTCCTAAACCGTTAGATTTTCTGACAGTTTCAGTCCTAAACCGTTAGATTTTCTGACAGTTTCAGTCCTAAACCGTTAGATTTTCTGACAGTTTCAGTCCTAAACCGTTAGATTTTCTGACAGTTTCAGTCCTAAACCGTTAGATTTTCTGACAGTTTCAGTCCTAAACCGTTAGATTTTCTGACAGTTTCAGTCCTAAACCGTTAGATTTTCTGACAGTTTCAGTCCTAAACCGTTAGATTTTCTGACAGTTTCAGTCCTAAACCGTTAGATTTTCTGACAGTTTCAGTCCTAAACCGTTAGATTTTCTGACAGTTTCAGTCCTAAACCGTTAGATTTTCTGACAGTTTCAGTCCTAAACCGTTAGATTTTCTGACAGTTTCAGTCCTAAACCGTTAGATTTTCTGACAGTTTCAGTCCTAAACCGTTAGATTTTCTGACAGTTTCAGTCCTAAACCGTTAGATTTTCTGACAGTTTCAGTCCTAAACCGTTAGATTTTCTGACAGTTTCAGTCCTAAACCGTTAGATTTTCTGACAGTTTCAGTCCTAAACCGTTAGATTTTCTGACAGTTTCAGTCCTAAACCGTTAGATTTTCTGACAGTTTCAGTCCTAAACCGTTAGATTTTCTGACAGTTTCAGTCCTAAACCGTTAGATTTTCTGACAGTTTCAGTCCTAAACCGTTAGATTTTCTGACAGTTTCAGTCCTAAACCGTTAGATTTTCTGACAGTTTCAGTCCTAAACCGTTAGATTTTCTGACAGTTTCAGTCCTAAACCGTTAGATTTTCTGACAGTTTCAGTCCTAAACCGTTAGATTTTCTGACAGTTTCAGTCCTAAACCGTTAGATTTTCTGACAGTTTCAGTCCTAAACCGTTAGATTTTCTGACAGTTTCAGTCCTAAACCGTTAGATTTTCTGACAGTTTCAGTCCTAAACCGTTAGATTTTCTGACAGTTTCAGTCCTAAACCGTTAGATTTTCTGACAGTTTCAGTCCTAAACCGTTAGATTTTCTGACAGTTTCAGTCCTAAACCGTTAGATTTTCTGACAGTTTCAGTCCTAAACCGTTAGATTTTCTGACAGTTTCAGTCCTGAGCCGTTAAACTGTTTACAGTTTTAGTCCTTCGCCCATCAGTTGCTTACTAAACTGATAATTCTATAAAAATGGATTATTCTATACAGTTTCCTTTACCGAAGGCTAAAACGTTTGGGATATTCGGATACATTTCAGACTGTTACATACCTCACACTGTTTGACAGGCGTTTCAGGTGAGTTTCGTAAACCCTCCCTACTCAATTGAGATTCGGGCTGAAAAGTGTACATGTTTGTTTAACTGTTGATTGTTGATTTGATTGATTGTATGATTGAATTGTTGATATGGACATGTTAGCGCATTATTCATTATATAAGTCGCACCGTTAGCGCATTGTTTACGATGTAAGTCGCACCGTTAGCGCATTACTTATTATATAAGTCGCACCGTTAGCGCATTGTTAATTATTAACTATGTAAGCCGCACCGTTGTTGAATGTTATTGATTGTTATGGAACGTTGTTGAACGTTATATGGAATCGTTATTATTGAACGTTGACTTGTATTGAATTGTGATAATGTGAAACCTTATAGGTTTTCTTGGACTTGATTAGATATTCTAATCCTCGCTTATCGTTAACGGTTGTTATCCCGATACATACTTGTTTCCTGTTACTTGTCCCTACGAACTCACCAACTTTATGTTGACGCTCTTTAGTACACTTTTCAGGTAATCAAGTTAATCAGAGGCAAAATGGATGATTGCATGCTTACTTGCTAGGATTGGACTAGCTTTGGACTTTTTGGATCCATGATCCTTACTTCCCTTTTATGGGTTACTTTTAGGATCAACTACTATCGATTGAATTGCCTTTTATTATTGATTGCACATGTATTTCGATGAATGTTGATGATTGTATACGTTTGTACAAGTTTAAGGATTGTTTCAATCCTATGTTTTCATATAGTTTGACTCTGCATAATTTTCATGTCGTGCTGTGCTTTTCTAAGTAATACCCCATGATTCCGCCATGTTGGGGTGTTACAGTTTGAACCCCCGACCTCATGAGTAAAACTTGAATGCCTAATTGCTCCATTTGTGGGTCATTGGCGATTTAGCGGGTTTCAAAAATAGTTAGTTTGATACTTTATTGTCATAGTATTTATTCATGTTTTATACATAAAAGTATAACTTGAATGACTAAAATGTTTTATACAATTTTAATCTAACTTTTTAGATTTCAAAAATGACCCACGAGTGTGAAATTGCAACACGATTGCGCAACTCAAATTTGTTGGAAAATGATCACGTAAAATAAACGCAAGTCGGAAATGTTTAAGCCTACGGGACACGTTTTGACACAAATGCACTATGTAATTAATTAATATGTTAATGTAGTATATTAATTAATATGTTCACGAAGTAATTAAATAAACGTTTGTTAAATGTTAAAATATACGTTTATTAATTAAAGGTTTTGAAAGAGATGGACTTAAATGAAAAATTAGGAATTAGGGATGTTTTCTAATTTTATTTTTGGGGCCGGTTTGCATATGGGTTTTGTAAACCAATACTAATTTGTTTATCAAGTTTAGTAAACCCTAGTATTAACCCTATAAATAGAGGGTTAAAGGTTATTATTTTTGTAAGAAAATTGAAAGGTAAAACCCTAACAAATACCTCTCTTCTCTCCTCTCTCCTTCGGTCGAACCAAAAACCCAAAGGGTTTCGGTTCTTGTTCGGCTACATCAAGGGAAGCACAAAGGGTTGTGAGATTCGTGATCAGTACTAGCATACATACATCGTGGTGTCGTGTGTGCGATTGTAGAGGGGTTTTACTTTAAACCCTAAACTATAGTTTCATATAGTTTATTGGAGATTAGCTAAAAGGTACACATTCACTAACTTTGTTAATATATATTGCATAATTATTTCCGCTGCGTACTCGTGTTATTTGTGTGACAAATTGTTTTATATTCTAACAGTGGTATCACGAGCCTACTATGTGATATATTTTGTTTTTTTTTATTCATTAAAATCACTTAAAGTTAATAGTTAAATTAAATCCTCTATGCAAGTTTGATTATGTGAATTAGCATGTTTATTTGATAAATTGAATGTTCTTGTATCTTTTTATTTAAACTTGTTAAATAGAAGTAAAACCATAAGGAATTCATGCAAAATTTTTAATGGTTATTACTTAGATATATTGATATATGTTGTTTGGTTAAAAGGTCCAATAATGAGGGATTATAAATTGGTAATTATGTGACAATGTGAAAATTTTCGTGTGATATTTTCTGTTTGACAACAGTTCACTAAAAAATTCATATAAAATCAACTGTAATGAGTTAGAAGCTCTCCTTTGGATTGTAGATGCGCGATTCATAGGGCTATAACTTTGTAGTTCTGGACTAAGGCCAATTCGGACAATTAACAGGTCAAATCTGGTCTAGAATAGGGATGGCAACTATGAGTCCCTGAAATACGATGGTTAACCTAGAAAGTGTAAAATACAACAAGTCTAATAATCACTAGAATGGACTAGTATTACTTGTAAATAAATGCAAGAATATATAAACAAAGTAATACAAGACTTAAAGCAATAAACAAGTAAAGTGGAATATTATGTATTTTTCAATGGTGTATTTTATTTATGATGTTAAATAAAATACAAGGTTGTGCGAAATCAAGATAATACAAATAAGTATGTATCCTAACAACCTATGAATTACAAATGATCTATATTTGTCAAATAACTCTTTTGGATCGAGATACTTAAAGTTGTGAAGTATCCCTGTTTAAGATCGAGAGTATTTAGACAAATTCACTTTAATGCAAAATGTATGCTTAAAAGTATTTTCTCAAAGAAATGACTTTGTATTTATAGGCAACAAAATTCACCAGTGAATTTTGTGCCGTACAAATGTGGTTGCATGCATTTAATGATCCGACAAGAACATTAAATGCATTGGTTAATGGTACAAGGATAAAGTCATATTGATATGATTTTATTCTTTTAACCAACCACCTTTACACGCATAAACTTTGGTAAAGAACAAGTGGATTGTTCTTTGGAAAGTGTGTAAAGGCAAAAGTCAATTCCTCGATATCAGTGTTCAGACTTGTAAGGTCTAGAACACTGACAATCCTCCAGTGTACAGATCTGGTAAGACTTCCAGTGGACTCCGCCATTTGTCAGTCTTCTTTATTCTGACTTCAGTCTTTGACTTCAGTGAGAACGTTTTCAGTAGAGTAGATCTGGACTAGGGTGAAGTCCAGTGAGCTAATCTGGAGAATACTCCAGATTTCCTATACAAGTATTTGCTCACTGGTCTTCCATTATTTCTGGACAAATCTTCAGAGGGACTCCAGATTCCAAGTCTGGAGTAGGTCCAGTAGAACACGTTTCTGGACAGATCTTCAGTAAGGCTCCAGTAGTCGAGTCTGGAGCGAGTCCAGTAAATCTGGACTAAATCTGGACCTAACAAATTCCCCCTATTTGTTTAGAAATAATGCAAGTGTTTTCAAGCTTAAATCTATACACTTTGTATGCTTGAAAAACAAAAGTTTTCATTTGTCTAAAAAATCTAAGTTACTGGAAAACACTTTATAGATCATGAGTGTTTTCAGTTTCATCTTTTAAGTTCTGACTTAGACTAAATCTGATCATTTACTTTTATGAATCAAAAATTGCAACTATTATTACATACATCAACTGATAAATAGTATACAATTTTCATAAAACAATAAATTTACAACAAGTAAATGATAAGAGTCAGGCCCTTCTTTTCGATGTCTGTCTAGGAGCATCTTCAGTAACCTTTCTCTTTGGTGATGGAGAAGATGGTATTGATTCTGACGATTTTATGCCCATTGCAACTTCCATCTGTTGCTTTCTTCTCCATACCTTTTCAACTCTTTTCGGAAATGCTTTAACATCAGTCGACACATTTGTCTTCCCCCTGAACGTTAAAGCAATCTCTTTCAGTTCACTTCATCCAAATGCTTGGACTGAAGTACTTTTCCTTTCATCAGTAAAGTTACCCTCCCTGGTCAACTTTACTTCAAACCTGGACATGCCTTCATGATTTTCAGCTAATTTGATTTCAGCACCAGTGATCCTTCTAGCATCAGCCCTGAAATTTAACATTTCATTGTACTTGTCTTTCATTTTGGCTGTCTGGATCAATGCTTCAGTTTCCTTGGACACTCTCTTTTGCTCTACAACAGATTGACTATTGATTTTTCGAGAAGTGTCCAGGGGAATGAATTTGCTTACATCAGCATCTTTAATCGCTTTGATTTGTTTGGCAGTCAGTTTTGGTAAGCCAGTCAGTTTCTTTCTGTACTCTATCTCCAGAGCACCAACGTTCTTTCTGATCTTTTTCTGGAGGCTTACCAGATCCTCCTTCCTTTGTCTGATGAGTTCTGGTACACTAACGTCATAAATTATAGAATCATAAACCTGTTCTTCTTCGGCGTAAAAGGAGCGTACATGAACATCATTCAATGCACTCAGACATTGATGAACTCTGGGGTCTTCCTTCATCTTTTTGTAAACATCGATATTTATGCCTAACCTACCAGCATTGTAAGAGTCCAGATTACCCATAGATGCCATCTCCCTTTGATGGGCCAGCAGTTCATCTTTTTGATTTATCTTGAAGATTTCAATCATGATGCATTCTTGTTCAAGCTTTTTGGAGGTTTCATCATCAGCAGTAGGATACTCTGATGATTCTTCAGCAGTTTGCTCTTCTTCTCCAGATACCATTTTTTCTTTTCCTTTAACAGCCTTCAGTGTAGTTGTAATATCTGGGAAGGACTCAAACTGGGGCTCACTGGCTTCAGTACCAGCAGCTTCTTCAGACAGCATAGTGGCTTCAGTGCCATATGTTCTTTGTGCCAAGTGCTTCAGTGTTTGATCACCAGACGACTTTTCCCCCTTGGAATGATCACCAGTTCTGGACTTGAGTGTAACACCCCAACTAAGGCGGAGCGATGAGATGTACAGAAAGTCGAGTATTCAAAACAAAGGATAATAGATAACATTCACCATAGCTTCATTTGATAAAAATAATTTTTACAATGCACAAGCATGTGAACCAATTCCCAAGTACAATACGTCTACTATACTTGGGTATTGAGTCCACGAAACAAATAACAAATACATGAGATGATATACTACAATGATCAAGGCGGATTCCATCGCCCGTCACAAGGTTTGATCTTTGACTCCCAAGTGCAATGCAAACAATCATGATGCATATAATTCCTCAAAGCTTATGCTAATTCCTGAAAAGCATGAAGAAAAAGTGTCAACTACGAAAACGTAGTTGGTGAGTGCATAGGTTTGCAAGTAAATCTCGTTACATATCCATTTCAAAATAGTTGAGAATTTCATGGTAAATTATAAAGTTCTCATTTGTCACATTTATCGTGAGAGGAAAAAGTATATCAAGCGATCAATCATATATCGCACCCAAACCGTATGTTCAATCAATAATTTCCATCCATAATAATAATAATTTCCATTCTGCCAAAGGCATAATTTGATGAGTATATGCTTGAGCCACTACTAAGACCCTTTCACGTCCAAATAATAATAATGATAACATGTCCCAAAGATATGATAATAGTAGCACATGCTGTCAATCACGTGCAATAATAATAACGAATGGGTCGTGCCATGGAGACGACCAATAATATATAATGTAGATTAGAGCACCCCTAGGCAGACCGGAGATGAGGGCGGCCACTCAGGCGGCCAGTCAACCCGCTGCCATCTTGGTGAGTGAGGGGACGGATCCTAGTTGCGCAACCCTCTAACTACAGGCCTCAATGAGTTAATAGTAGTGTACAGGGGACCACCGTTTGATAGTACTCAAGCTCATCATATAACATATAACACGTTGAACATACAATATAATTCCCATATCTTTATCATTATTTCAAAGAATCATTTAATAAGAGAAAGTCATTTTAATTAATCATGCTTTTCACCCCGCAAGTAAAACATATAAAAGAGTTTGAAAGGGGGCTATGACTCACCTTCATATGCCGCATATTATATTCACTTATCCGAAATGGGTACTTCTCATCTATCGCTTCCTTGATCATATATCCGTCATATTCCTCAATCACATTCCAAGCCAAGACTATCCCTACGATAGGACTAATATACGTAAGTTCCTATCTTAAGCCATCACTAAGAAATGCCACTTTCATTATGTTGTCATAAATTTTGGGATCCAAGTATATTGTTAATATTTGCATCTTTTTGGTTGTAGAGAGTGTTGGTGTAAAAGGGTCACTTTCATTATACATGTAGTTATAAGTTGTTAAAATTTCGGTAACTTGCCTTTGATTATCATGGTTCCCATTGTGTGCTTTGCTTAATTATAATATTTGATATTAGTAACTTCATAATATTAATATTTATGAATACTTTCTGATTTATAACTATTTATTTAGTTTAATATTATTTAATTAATCATTTATTCATTTTCTTGATTTATTAACCAAATAATTCTTTAAAAATACTTTTAAGTACTTCACTTGCCTTTATAATTTGTGGCTAATTATATTTGGGTTATATTCTGATATTATGCTTTTTAACTTAGAATATTGTGATATATATATTTATTTATGTAATTTTTCTATTAATTTAAAAATAGTTATTAATTAGTGATTTTCACTTACTTATTATTTATTTATTTGACATTTGTTTATTTATTTTCTTTAGTAAGTTTTGATTATTTACTAGAGTATTAGAATTTTATTTATTTATTTATTTATTTATTTTTTATTAAAATGATTTTACTCCAGTAGGTTTTAATCACTTTCATCATTGGTTGTGATTATTTAACCAATTTCATGATTTATATAATTTATTTATTTATTTATTTACCTTTTTAATTATCATTTAAATTTAATAATTAGTAGAAATTCTTAGAAGTCACCACATCACTTTTTGGCCAAAAATATCAGGCCTTTTAGGCAACTTTTATCATGGGAAAAATCCTATCAATTCAACCTCTCTTGTGTCTCGCTCATTTTGAGGATTCAAAGCTTATAAATCGTTTACCGAAATAGTGAATTTTAGCCTCATTTTTCAAGCAATTCAAATGCGTCAAAATGGATTTTCATCCTTATTTCATTATTTACAGAATGTTCATTATATTTTGGTGTCTTAAGTCGTGATAGTGGTGGTGGTGTGACATGTGCAAATTAAAGCTTTCGGTTAGTGCTTATATGAACCGAATTAGTGACTTGTAGGCTTGTCTTTGCCATTTAATAACCAAGTTAAGTTTTATAACTTTTATTTGACATATTCTCAGTAGGTTTATAATACTTTTGTTACGAGATTGTTGGAGTTAATTAAAGTTGCAATCTAGTGACTTTTAGCTTATTTTGTTGTGAAGAACTTTTACTTGGAATTTTCTGTTTTAACACTTATTTTCATGAAATGTTGAGTAGTCATTCTTGGTTAAGTTGAATTATTTGGACATTGGTGATTTTTGTACAGAGAAATTTATGTGTCCTATATTTATGTGAATTTTTGCTAAAGTTTTAGACATTGTTTACTACCTCTAAAAATTACCAAACCAAAACTGGTCAGATCAAGAGCTGCTGTGCGACTCCATATATTTTATAAAAGATTTCTATGGTGAACATTTAAGAAAAATCTCCCAATTTTATTTTAAGTTAGGGACACTTTGAACTCAGTTCATACCAAGTTTAAACTTCTGAAACCTATTTGTTAAGAAATTAAAAATCGTCAAAGTTGACTCAACATTAAGACAAAAATCCAGTTTTGACCACTTTTGGTAGAAAAATCATATCTTTGGTTTGGTTTAGTATTTTTGAGTGAGTCCAGTTGGAGGTTAAACTTAACTCTTTTATCTACAACTTTTATTTTGAAAGTTTTGCTTGAAACGGCCCTCACATGCTCAGTTTATCCGTTCAAAGACAGAAGAATGATTCTGTCAGAAGGTATTTGGGTCCAAACAACTCACCAATGACCATTCTTGCTTTATTAACACTTGAGTTCATTATTTACAAGATTAATACTTTATTTTTATATCTCTCAACATCAAATTTCCAGATTATTATACTTCTTTTAACATATTTTTCACTTAATACAAGTCCACCCATCTCATAATCCAACAACAAGATTCAACTTTCTTAGATCTAACATGCATTCATTCAAATCAACACTTTTCAATACCAATCTTTATAGATCTAACTTTCAACAACATAAAAACATCTTTTTAATGAAAAATCTCAGAAATATATTCTTCAAAGTATACAAAAACATATAGATCTATGAAAAGGAAAATCACTTTAAGAGCTACTAATCTATAACAACACTTTTGGGTCTTAAAACTTGTTGAATCCTTGGATCTTTCTCATAGATCTCGACATGCATATGCATGAGGAGAAAGATCCTATCAACTTGCCTTCATCAAGTGTATATTACAAAGAAAAGAAGAAGAAAACATAAACTTTTGATAAGATCTCTGAAAAATAAGCAAGAACAAGATAGATCTAGTAAAGAGATGAAGATTTATACCCTTGAAGAACTTGGTTTTGATGGTGAAAAAGTGCAGAAAATTCGTGGCCTCCAAACCCTTATAATACCCTTAATCTATGCTTAAAACAACCCTTAATCTTATCTTGAAACAACCCTTGTTTATTCTAGCATAAACCCTTATTATTGTTGTTGTTTAGATTTGATTTGTCTTGCCTTTTTCTTTGTTTTGGCCGAAATCAAGAAGGAGAAAAGGAGAAGAGAAAAGGTTTTTGAGAGAGAAAATGAGTTGTGTGTGTGAAGTGATTGTGTAGAGTGGGAGTTTCAAGAGTGAAGTGTGTGTGTGGTATAGGGGGAACTGCCAAAAAAGGGGGGGAATGAAGGGTTTCTCATTTTCCTTTTTTTTTATTAAGTGTGTGTATATATGTATAGGTTAAGTGTATATATGTGTTGTAAGGTTAATTTGTATTTATTTGTGGTGTAACTTAATTTTTGTTCTAGCATCTATATGTGTATGTGTCGTGTATATATATATATATATATATGTACTTACATTGCATTTTTAATTTGTTACATAAGCCTTCATTTATAAATTTGTATGTATTTTGATACTTATATATACTTACATATACCTTTACTAAGGTTTCAAGCACTTTCATGTACTTATGAGTTTATAAATACCCTTTTGAGATGGTGATTATATATTTGTGCTCAAATGTACTTCAATTAGCTTGGTGTTTGAATCGTTGGACATTTATAAGATTGTTGATTGTTATCTCAACTTGTGAGACTCACATTATTATTTATTTAACTTAACTTCTCGAAATAAAGTTTTTGGTTTGTTGACCTTTTGTCAAGTTCAATTAGAACTAGTTTATAGCTTGAGATTGTGTTGAATGATTATAGTTATTGTTCATGGCATTTCTAAGATAACTATCGTATACGGGCATTACATTGAACTAGACGGCAAGTATCACTATGCCTTAAATGGCTAGAAGATCAATTCTCTTAATAATCCTCTAGGGATAGATGTCTAGATAAGTCCAAGTAGATTGTCCTAGTCAGATTTTAAGGGTTGTTACATCATTACCCCCTTAACGGATACTTCGTCCTCGAAGTTCGCTCGTTCACACGGTAGCAACAATGAATAGATTGACGATAAGGATAGTTTCACGGAGGCGTATAAAATGTGAAAATTCAACTGGATTTCATCCTGACCTTTTTGGTTACTTACAAGCTTTTGAACTTCATAGTTGAGGGCATCTCGTGACTTTATCCTTTTTTGCAACCATTTAGTTTTCTCCATTTTTTTCTTTCGTGTTCTTCTGGATCACCATACTCCTTACCATTTCGCCACTCTGGTCCATCTCTTACTAGAGTAATTATCATCTTGGATGACACATGCGCAATCGCTAGTCCTTGGAGTTTATCTCAGGGGTACTCGTCTTTAGTCCTGACTTATCACATAAGCGGGTTATCATTATTACACCTTCATTCAAACGTTCCATGACTAGCTCTTTCCAAAGTTTGTAGTTGTTTGGGACTTAGGTCAGCGATCAACTTCCTTGATCGTTGTGGTAGTATGTGCCTTGACTTCTAGCGTCGTATTCCTTATTTGCTTTCACTATTACTTTAGCGATTCCATGTTGTTTTCTTTCTTCATTTTTCTTGGGCGTACTACTTCGTGGGTATGGTTCTTGACTGTTCACCATGCGCCCTAGAATTTTTCTCACCCAAGTTCACCTTGTTTTAGCTTACCTTCATTTGGCCGTTGACCTTGAGGGGATAACCATCATAGGTCATCGTGCTCCCTCTACTTATCCACCATGCTTCTCCTTTTTGGTAAAGCTAGCTTCCATCGGTGTTGGACGTATACTGCTTTCTCTTAGCTTAGGTGATATGCTGTACTAACGGCTTATCTTTTGATAGAGGTTTTCCAACTGATATTCAGGGAATATCGTGTGGAGCGCCATAAAGATGAACGCTACCGGAACTACATCTTGTAGATGACGTCAATGCCTTCACTCTACTTGTTTGAGTCAATGACGTTTCTTCACTTTATCTTCTACTCCACATCACCTTCAATGATGCTAGTTAATAAGTCTTCTTGAAAGATAAAGTATAATCCTGCACTTCATACTCCTTGTTAGAGTATCTACCTTTGCTGTGATTACCCCCTTAACATTTTTCCTCTAGAAAAATGTGAGGGATCTCCTGCTCTTCACTTCATCTCGCCTTCCTTGACGCTCTTCAATTCAGCAATTTCTTATTCCTTCGCGTAACGAATCTCCATCTACACACTTGTTTCGAAAAAGAAAGGATAGCTCGGAATCCTTTTTGTTACTCTTTAATCATGAGGGTTACTCGACACATCCCAATATCTTATTGTCCTTAGTTTTCTTCTAACTACTTTCGTCTTCCAACGTTGCTAGTGATCTCTTCCAAGTTCTAGGGGAGTCCTTATACTCAACCAAAGGTGACCTTCATGTCGCACGACCTTCCTTTCGTTGACCACTCAATCTTTCTTTTTGGTCGATGAACATAGATAGGGAAGACCTTCAATTCTTTCTCCAAGTTAAAGCTTAGTATACTCCCCGCTTGTGCTTCCATGTACTTTGACTTATACACCACAAATCTTCTCCGCCCTACTTTATGTACATGATTCAATAACATCTTCTATGCTATGTAGTTATCCCAAGTATTTCACTTATGGACGGCCGATGTCTCACGTCTTTCGTATCCCTTGACGTCGCAGTAAGAGAAGGGTACTAGTTACTCGATTTCGCTATTGTAGAGTGTTGCATAAGTGAGTTGTATGTTGTAAGGTTACTAACCTTGAGGAGAAGCGGCGATGATCATTACTTTGAATAATCAAGAATATAAAGGATATAGAATTTGGTTTCGAATGAATGGAATAGGAAATAGGAAAACAAAAGATTCATTAAGGCTCGAATCAGACTCCTTGCGCGAGTTAAAGAAATCACTCCTCTGTCTTTCGTTGCCCAATGGACTCCAACTTTCGATGACGTCAATATATGTCGCACCGGCTTAGATAATATGGATAGATGTTCGCGTATACGTGTTAGAATAGAAATATCGCACCAAATTTCAGGGTTACCATTCTCAGGACGTGTCGTCTAGAATATACATGGGAATGCGTCCTACTAGTGTCGTTGTATCGTCATATGGCTTTAATACCGCTCGTCTTTCATAAGTCTCCAACTTCATTCGACGTTTACATATGTTTCGCACCATTTCAGATCGAATACCAAGGTTATGCGTAGTTTCTAAGAGGATAGAGTCGCGTCATATCTTGGGTCTACAATTCTCAGAGTATATCGTCCAACGTACGTGGAAAGATGCTCTACCGATGACATCGCCGTTGTCATATGTCCATAATGAATAGGGGTATCATAAGAAATAGAATGTGGGATAATTTCCAAAAGAGCACAAGTGAACGAATGACGGATGGGTATTTAATAACAACTTTCATACTTAGAAAATATCTAATTTCATAATGAATTTCTCAAAGACAATCACTAGTTCCCAAGCGGTCAGATCTCATCACGCAATACATATCTCAGTAGTAAGGACTAACCACATTATAATCATATCTAGCAGGTGCCAGTTCTCAATAGTCAAATCTTAGGGCATAATAACTATCTCAATAATAAGGCACAACTATATCATCATTAAATCGTTCATGCACTAGCCCTTAATTAGCTCAATCTTAGGGCGCAATGACTATCTTAGTAGTGAGGCATGACTACATAATCGTCGCAATATTCACGTGCTAGTTTCAAATAGCTCAAACTTAGAGAGTAAAGGCTCTTACATCCATATCATCCATGAAATTTCATATCAACTCGTCATGCCTATATTTTCTTTCTAAATCGATCATAAATAATCAACATCATTACTCAATAATTTGAACAAGTCATACCCCAAAATGATTCCGTGCCTTATAATAATCTCATTATTTTAAAGTGCCTATGCTACTTAATGTTCAGCATCATAAATCGCAAAGCTTTTACGCATGCATTTATCTCGAAATTTCCCACATTGCACATTCCAAACTTTCACATTGATGTTACAAGCTTTCACTTTGCACATTACAACTTTCACATTGCATATTACAAACTTTCACATTGCACATTATAACTTTCACATTGCAATCAAATCATGGCCGAATTCACAAGTTATAACATATAGTAGCATGTATCAACGAATATCTCCCAATCTTAGTTTCATTTCTCTTCTAATGTGCAAAAGGAGAATCCTACTAAACTAGCAAAATCCTCAAGTAAAGAAAGTCTCGAATCGTTATATATGCTTAGGTGAATGTCTAAATGCAACACGTATTCTCATAAAAACGGATTTATTAAAGATCTTTTTCTCTTTTTTTTTTTTTTTTTGAAAAGGAATCCTTTTGAACATAAGTCCAAGTGGCCGTTTGAGTTTTACATGGTCCTCTCATAATTAAACGTAGATTCATGACTTTACGTTTAATTATGGTCCTACCATGTAAAGCTCAAACTAAACCGCTTAACCTTATGCTCGACTCGACTATAAAAATTCGTTTTGAAAAGTGGCTATAGTTTTGAAATTCCCGGAGGAACCCCAATGTTCTCTATAACCTTAGTCTCTGATACCATTTTCTGTAACACCCCAACTAAGGCGGAGCGATGAGATGTACAGAAAGTCGAGTATTCAAAACAAAGGATAATAGATAACATTCACCGTAGCTTCATTTGATAAAAATAATTTTTACAATGCACAAGCATGTGAACCAATTCCCAAGTACAATACGTCTACTATACTTGGGTATTGAGTCCACGAAACAAATAACAAATACATGAGATGATATACTACAATGATCAAGGCGGATTCCATCGCCCGTCACAAGGTTTGATCTTTGACTCCCAAGTGCAATGCAAACAATCATGATGCATATAATTCCTCAAAGCTTATGCTAATTCCTGAAAAGCATGAAGAAAAAGTGTCAACTACGAAAACGTAGTTGGTGAGTGCATAGGTTTGCAAGTAAATCTCGTTACATATCCATTTCAAAATAGTTGAGAATTTCATGGTAAATTATAAAGTTCTCATTTGTCACATTTATCGTGAGAGGAAAAAGTATATCAAGCGATCAATCATATATCGCACCCAAACCGTATGTTCAATCAATAATTTCCATCCATAATAATAATAATTTCCATTCTGCCAAAGGCATAATTTGATGAGTATATGCTTGAGCCACTACTAAGACCCTTTCACGTCCAAATAATAATAATGATAACATGTCCCGAAGATATGATAATAGTAGCACATGCTGTCAATCACGTGCAATAATAATAACGAATGGGTCGTGCCATGGAGACGACCAATAATATATAATGTAGATTAGAGCACCCCTAGGCAGACCGGAGATGAGGGCGGCCACTCAGGCGGCCAGTCAACCCGCTGCCATCTTGGTGAGTGAGGGGACGGATCCTAGTTGCACAACCCTCTAACTACAGGCCTCAATGAGTTAATAGTAGTGTACAGGGGACCACCGTTTGACAGTACTCAAGCTCATCATATAACATATAATACGTTGAACATACAATATAATTCCCATATCTTTATCATTATTTCAAAGAATCATTTCATAAGAGAAAGTCATTTTAATTAATCATGCTTTTCACCCCGCAAGTAAAACAAATAAAAGAGTTTGAAAGGGGGCTATGACTCACCTTCATATGCCGCATATTATATTCACTTATCCGAAATGGGTACTTCCCATCTATCGCTTCCTTGATCATATATCCGTCATATTCCTCAATCACATTCTAAGCCAAGACTATTCCTACGATAGGACTAATATACGTAAGTTCCTATCTTAAGCCATCACTAAGAAATGCCACTTTCATTATGTTGTCATAAATTTTGGGATCCAAGTATATTGTTAATATTTGCATCTTTTTGGTTGTAGAGAGTGTTGGTGTAAAAGGGTCACTTTCATTATACATGTAGTTATAAGTTGTTAAAATTTCGGTAACTTGCCTTTGATTATCATGGTTCCCATTGTGTGCTTTGCTTAATTATAATATTTGACATTAGTAACTTCATAATATTAATATTTATGAATACTTTCTGATTTATAACTATTTATTTAGTTTAATATTATTTAATTAATCATTTATTCATTTTCTTGATTTATTAACCAAATAATTCTTTAAAAATACTTTTAAGTACTTCACTTGCCTTTATAATTTGTGGCTAATTATATTTGGGTTATATTCTGATTATTATGCTTTTTAACTTAGAATATTGTGATATATATATTTATTTATGTAATTTTTCTATTAATTTAAGAAATAGTTATTAATTAGTGATTTTCACTTACTTAATTATTTCTAAATTATGTGACATTTGTTCTTTGACTTAAAATGATTTTACTCCAGTAGGTTTTAGTCACTTTCATTATTGGTTGTGATTATTTAACCAATTTCATGATTTATATAATTTATTTATTTACCTTTTTAATTATCATTTAAATTTAATAATTAGTAGAAATTCTTAGAAGTCACCACATCACTTTTTGGCCAAAAATATCAGGCCTTTTAGGCAACTTTTATCATGGGAAAAATCCTATCAATTCAACCTCTCTTGTATCTCGCTCATTTTGAGGATTCAAAGCTTATAAATCGTTTACCGAAATAGTGAATTTTAGCCTCATTTTTCAAGCAATTCAAATGCGTCAAAATGGATTTTCATCCTTATTTCATTATTTACAGAATGTTCATTATATTTTGGTGTCTTAAGTCGTGATAGTGGTGGTGGTGTGACATGTGCAAATTAAAGCTTTCGGTTAGTGCTTATATGAACCGAATTAGTGAGTTGTAGGCTTGTCTTTGCCATTTAATAACCAAGTTAAGTTTTATAACTTTTATTTGACATATTCTCAGTAGGTTTATAATACTTTTGTTACGAGATTGTTGGAGTTGATTAAAGTTAAAATCTAGTGACTTTTAGCTTATTTTGTTGGGAAGAACTTTTACTTGGAATTTTCTGTTTTAACACTTATTTTCATGAAATGTTGAGAAGTCATTCTTGGTTAAGTTGAATTATTTGGACATTGGTGATTTTTGTACAGAGACATTTATGTGTCCTATATTTATGTGAATTTTTGCTAAATTATTAGACATTGTTTACTACCTCTAAAAATTACCAAACCAAAACTGGTCAGATCAAGAGCTGCTGTGCGACTCCATATATTTTATAAAAGATTTCTATGGTGAACATTTAAGAAAAATCTCCCAATTTTATTTTACGTTAGGGACACTTTGAACTCAGTTCATACCAAGTTTAAACTTCTGAAACCTAATTGTTAAGAAATTAAAAATCGTCAAAGTTTACTCAACATTAAGACAAAAATCCAGTTTTGACCACTTTTAGTAGAAAAATCATATCTTTGGTTTGGTTTAGTATTTTTGAGTGATTCCAGTTGGAGGTTAAACTTAACTCTTTTATCTACAACTTTCATTTTTACAAGATTAATACTTGGGTCCAAACAACTCACCAATGACCATTCTTGCTTTATTAACACTTGAGTTCATTATTTACAAGATTAATACTTTATTTTTATATCTCTCAACATCAAATTTCCAGATTATTATACTTCTTTTAACATATTTTTCACTTAATACAAGTCCATCCATCTCATAATCCAACAACAAGATTCAACTTTCTTAGATCTAACATGCATTCATTCAAATCAACACTTTTCAATACCAATCTTTATAGATATAACTTTCAACAACATAAAAACATCTTTTTAATGAAAAATCTCAGAAATATATTCTTCAAAATATACAAAAACATATAGATCTATGAAAAGGAAAATCACTTTAAGAGCTACTAATCTATAACAACACTTTTGGGTCTTAAAACTTGTTGAATCCTTGGATCTTTCTCATAGATCTCGACATGCATATGCATGAGGAGAAAGATCCTATCAACTTGCCTTCATCAAGTGTATATTACAAAGAAAAGAAGAAGAAAACATAAACTTTTGATAAGATCTCTGAAAAATAAGCAAGAACAAGATAGATCTAGTAAAGAGATGAAAATTTATACCCTTGAAGAACTTGGTTTTGATGGTGAAAAAGTGCAGAAAATTCGTGGCCTCCAAACCCTTATAATACCCTTAATCTATGCTTAAAACAACCCTTAATCTTATCTTGAAACAACCCTTGTTTATTCTAGCATAAACCCTTATTATTGTTGTCTTGCCTTTTTCTTTGTTTTGGCCGAAATCAAGAAGGAGAAAAGGAGAAGAGAAAAGGTTTTTGAGAGAGAAAATGAGTTGTGTGTGTGAAGTGATTGTGTAGAGTGGGAGTTTCAAGAGTGAAGTGTGTGTGTGGTATAGGGGGAACTGCCAAAAAAGGGGGGGAATGAAGGGTTTATCATTTTCCTATGGTAAAGTGTTTTGGCAAAGGTTCTTCCTGCCACTGGAGTTGTATCAGTCACAACTTTCTTAAGTGCCTGCACTTCCTTTTTAACAGTTTCAACTTCTTTAGGAAAGTGTTTTGGCAACTTTTCTTCCAGCAACTTCTCCACCTGGGGTAACACCCCATCTTGAATGGTACGAAGAACAGTCTCAGAAATCTCTTCAGATAATTCTTTCAGCATACTGATTCTGAACTTCTTTGTACATTCATCACTTATTGTACTGACAACTGCATCCTGATCAAGTGTTGATCTACTCTCTAGAGAACTTACCCTGGAAACCAACTTCTAAACTTCTTCTTTCAGATCTGCCAGTGGTTGAACAAGTTCACCAGTCACTGCAGTCTGAACTGAATTAACCAGTCTTGTCTCTAAACCCTGGACTGCCACTTTGAAATTTTCAGTATTGTTGTTTGTGGCCAGTACCAGTTCATCAAGCTTCTCAAACACAAGCTTCTCATTCCCAGCAAACAGATTCATCTCAGATGCAAGGTTATTTGATAATAAGGATTTAAAGTCTGAAATAACCTGCGATGAAGTCTGGAGTGATCTCTCTAGGTCCGCCACCTTACTTAAAAGGCCTTGGACCTCGGCAGAAGATGAAGTGGAGAGACCACTGGGAGGTTCAAGATTGGAAGGCAATCTGGTCATTAGAGGTACTTGTGCCCAGTCCTCTTCAGTTGCAGCTTGTTCAGATACGGTGACTGGTGTTTCAAGTGGTTGAGGTTGAGATTGTGAAGTTTGAATGGTTGCAGGAGTGAAGTATTGTGTATCTCTAGGAATTGAAGGTGGTGGTGGTGGTGGCATGTTTGATTCTGGTGGTGGTGGCATTTCAGAAGATGTAATTGGTTGGGTGACTGAAGCAATAGCAGATGTGTCAATATTTTCTTCTTCATCACCCAAGAAATTCATGTTTACATCAAAACCTTCAGACATTGGGGAATCTACATCATCCCATTCTGGAGCCATCCCAACTGTCTGATCACCAATCTGTTCACCAGCCTGTTCATTAACTTGTTCACCAGCCTCTACATTCAAGTCTATTTGAGCCTCTTGCTCACCAGATACATGTTCATCAGTCTGAACATCTTGTTCTACTTCCTCAACAACCTGAACATCTTGTTCAATCTCCTCATCAGTCACCTGCCCAACAACTGGTACATTCTCTTGTTCAAAAATCGGAGACCCATCCAGATTCATTACATCACCAGGATGTCTTTCAGGATTCACCTGAAGTCCAGCTCTCATCAGACGCCTGTTAGTTCTAGGTCGTCTGGAAGGTTCAACAACTTCTGGTCCTTGACCTTCAGGAGCCACTTGTCTAATAGGTTGTACAGCTTCTATGATCTGTACATCTTGGTCTCCAGAGGGTCCTTCAACAGCTTGACCTCTACCTGGAGCCATTTCAGCTTCTTCTCTCTAAAAAGAGAGCATGGACTGAGGAATATCTACCTCGTCCAGTGGAGATCTGAGGTTGACCAGATCCCTCATGTAACAGAAAAGTGAGTAGTCTCAAAATTATACTGGTCTCTAAGAGCTCTTTTAAACATAAGTGAAAGAAAACGGATATAAGGAACAAAGGGTTTTATTCCTTTCACTCTAAGACGCTCTACCAGGTCATCAAAAAGAATCTGAGCAAAGTCCACTCTAAGCCCAAACCATAGGCAGTAGGCAATCTGGAGATGGGTTTGATTTATCTGGTCTAACCCTCTAGAACTGCCTCCCAGACATTCAACAATGTGGGTGAAGAAGTATCTCCATGAGTATGACAGTTTGCTCATGTAGATAGTTCCTTTCCTGGATAGCTGGCCATGCTCATCCATGATATCTGTATGCCCCATCAGTCTGCACACTTCCCTTGTATTGATACCAGAGGGAAGTTCAATAGGCAACTCATTCTGGTCAAAATAGTTTAACTGTAGAACAGACCTGAGTAGACTAGCAGTGAAACCAAAGGATCTGGTACCTCCCTTGAGAGTATAATTGATTGATGAAGTTTCATCATCATATTTTGCAGTGTACCAGAATTCACAAAGGTAATCGTGGTACATCCTTCCTGGATTTAATGTTAAAGCACCATATAAAGGACATGAGAGAAAAAACATGTTTAATCTCCCAATTACAGATTGAGCATCATGAACACTGGAGAGTGAAAGTCTGGCCATCCAGTTGTTCATGTTTATCCTTATGGCATTTGCCTCAAGATTGATATGAGGTGCCCTTTCAACATTTTCAGAAGGAGCATATTCAGTGGCAAGCAGATTTTTAAGCGATTTGGATTGTCTAGGTGCCATTTTATAAAGAATAGATGAAGATGAAATTGAATATATAGGGTTATGATGAAGATTTGATGAAAAAATTGAATGGAAATGGAGTAAATAAGAGAGATAAATATGATTGGAAATTAAATGAAGAAGTAAATGAAGGAATTTGAAAGATTTGGGAGTAAATATGTTCGAAGTAAATGCATTTGAAAGTGAAAGTGGGTATATATAGGAGAGAGAATGTGGAACTCAAACGGTTTAATTTGAAATTATCAAATAAAATTTTGGTCGGGTTTGAGATCCGCATTAATTACATCACATCACACATAAATGTGTGACGGTTTACAGCCCACAAACATTAACAAGTTGCTCTTTTTGACTTCCCAAGGTAAAAATACCATCATTACGTTGAAAAATTTACATGCCACGTAGGATTAAAATATCTTTAAAAAGGTTTGCTTACGTGGCACGCACAATGACCAAGTATTTAGAAAATATTATGACATATTTCAGTGCATCTGGAGGTTGACTGGACACTCCAGTATCACTGGTGGATTAGTCCAGTGAACATGTACTGATGGTACACTGGAGGGACACTCCAGTAAAGTACCAGTGAAAACCATTTTGAAAGACTGGTAACCTCAAACGTGCACGTCAACTAATACAGAAAAATGAGAGGGACATATTTACAAGGAGACATAAGTCACCTCAAACACGCACTTCAACCTAT
Organism: Erigeron breviscapus; assembly: GCA_034093135.1. NCBI lineage: Eukaryota > Viridiplantae > Streptophyta > Magnoliopsida > Asterales > Asteraceae > Erigeron > Erigeron breviscapus. Next base: position 72,726,658 of record CM067168.1, read on the forward strand.
CTAATTACCAGTGAGAGGGACACATTTACAAAGTACCAGTAATATTTTCTGAAGAATTTGTCCAGTGAGAAAATAAATTAATAAATTCCCCCTGATCTTAAAACATTTTTAAGAACAAAAAATATCTTTCAAGTCTTCCCATGGAATGTTGATCCAGAAATCTGATAATGCAAAGATAGTACACAAAGGCGTTCAATATCTGAGCAGTCACCAGATTTAAGGGTTTAACATTCCCAACTCACCAACAAGATATTCAAAAGTTTTGACATCCAGAGGTTTAGTAAAGATGTCAGCGAGTTGTTTGTCAGTGAGAATAAAATGGAGTTCAATGTTGTTTTTCATAATATGATCACGTATAAAATGATACCTGAGATCAATGTGCTTCGTTCTGGAGTGCATGACTGGATTGTTCGAGATAGCAATGGCACTGGTATTATCACAAAAGATTGGGGTCTTTGAATATTTAATACCATAATCAAGCAACTGGTTCTTCATCCAGAGTATCTGAGCACAACAACTGGCTGCAGACACGTATTCAGCTTCAGCAGTGGATAATGAAACTGAAGTTTGCTTCTTACTGGTCCAGCTGACCAGTTTGCCACCAAGGAAATGACATCCACCAGTAGTAGATTTCCTGTCTATCTTACAACCTGCATGATCTGAATCTGAATAACCCATTAGATCCATGCCTGAGCCTTTGGGATACCAAAGACTTAGACTGGGGACACCTTTAAGGTACTTTAGTATGCGCTTTACAGCAAGCATATGAGATTCCTTTGGATTAGACTGATATCTGGCACATAAACATGTTGAAAACATAATATCTGGTCTACTGGCAGTTAAATACATCAGTGAACCAACCATGCCTCTATAGACAGTGGTGTTCACTGGTTTTCCATCTGGATCGGAGTCCAGTGTCAGTGGTGCAGAAATTGGAGTTGGTTTAGATGGTGAAGAGTTCATATCAAATTTCTTTAAAAGATCTCTAACATATTTTTCCTGATTAATAAAAATGCCATCTTTGTTTTGTTTAATCTGGAGTCTAAGAAAATATGTTAATTCACCCATCAAACTCATTTCATATTCAGTTGACATTATTTTCGAAAATTTCTTGCACATGTTTTCATCAGTAGACCCAAAAATAATATCATCAACATAAATTTGTACCATTAACAGATTACCTTTTTCATGAAGAATAAATAAGGTATTGTCAATTGCACCTCGTTTGAAACCATTTTTTCAACAAATGTTTAGTCAGAGTGTCATATCAGGCACGTGGGGCTTGTCTGAGGCCATAAAGCGCTTTGTCCAGACGATATACCTAATGTGGATGCTTTTCATCAACGAAACCTGGTGGTTGTCTGACATAAACTTCTTCTTCAAGCTTTCCATTCAAGAAAGCACTCTTTACATCCATCTGGTAGACTTTGAACTGATGATAAGCAGCGAATGCTAAGAATATTCTGATCGCTTCAAGTCTAGCCACTGGAGCAAATGATTCATCAAAATCGACATCTGACTGGCAGTAGCCTTGTGCTACCAGTCTGGCCTTGTTTCTTATTACGTGGCCATCTTCATCGACCTTGTTCCTGAAGACCCATCTTGTTCCAATTGGTTCTTTCTTTCCAACTGGGAAAGGACCCAGATACCAGACCTTGTTCCTTTCAAACTGGTGAAGCTCTTCTTGCATAGCAGTCACCCAGCTTGGATCTCCATAGCCTCGTCAATCTTCTTTGGTTCCATCAAAGATAGAAAACTAACGTATAAGCATTGATTACTGGAGGCTCTTTGGTCTGAACTCCTCTACTGGAGTCACCTATGATCTGATCAATAGGATGAGCTTTTGTCCATCTGGAGTACTGACCAGGATTATTACTGACAACAATATCAGTGCAAGAATTCAGTTGAGTCTCCTCTGGAGTTGCTCCAGGAGGAGGATCTTGCCAGACTACTTCAGTATGTTCATCTGAGTCATTTAAATCACGATTTGCATCATGAAATTCTTCATTTGAAGGCATTTCTTGAAGTACTGGTTCAGTTTGGAATTCTTCATAAGAAGACATTTCTGGTATATTCTCAACTAATACTGATACTGGGGAGTAGTTGTAACATCCCAAAACTTAATCGTTTATGTTGACTAACGTCGTTAGGTCAAATTCTAAGTCCGTGATTTGATATGTGATAAAATGTGTGTTTATATGGTTATGTGCCCTATATGTGAGATTTATTTATCTTTAATGAGTGACAATGAAGTGGATTAAATGATGTGTAAAAGGCCTTTGTAGTGTGCGAAAGTGCTTTGGTGTGTTATATGTATCCCCAATAGGTGTTTTAAAGTGAAATAAAGTCAATATGAAGTCCAGGGACTAGTTTTGCCAATGGTGAAAAGTTAAAAACGGGTTAAGAAAGGGATTAGCCTAATCTAGGTTAATTTGGCAGCCTCAAAACTTAATTAGAACACATTCATCAGCCTCTCTAATTCTCTTTTGATTTCTAAAGCAAGATCTTCAAGTTTTGGTTAATCAAATCAAGTGTTTTTGTATTGAATCGAATTGGCTATCGTTTCTACAG
>CM067168.1:72730228-72774132 GCA_034093135.1 Erigeron breviscapus
AACGGAATGTATAACTCATAGGTGGTTGGGTTGATATGGGAGGTACTCGGGGATTAATGATGACGATGTTTATGCCTAAAATGCTTCCCCGTATACATGGTTATGATATGATATGCAATGATGATGATATGCTTAACGATATGATATGATGTGATATGATATAATGAACGGTGGTTAATGACGTGTTGTAATGTTGATATGTGCATGTATATGTGGCTTGTTCATCTAGAACACTAGACCTTTTTAGGTTGCCCTGACACGTGCACGTTTTAAGGGCCCTAACGTGAAAAGATGATAGATGTGGATTTGTTTAGGATTAATGTGGAAACCTAAACTAAACGTGGTAAATGCTCGAGCTAATTAGATGATGAGTGTTATGCATAACCCGTGCCTGGCTGTGGTAATAGGTACGTATAAACCGTGCTATGTGGGAGAGTACGTCGTGCTCGCATGTGGGAGAGTACGTCGTGCTCGCATGTGGGAGAGTACGTAGTGCCCGTATGTGGGAGGGTACGTTAAAATGGTGCTCGGGTGGCTCCTTGCAACAAGTCATATGTGGCGAGTAGTTCGGGTGGCCTGATGACCCACCTAATGTTATGAACATAACGTGCTACTCATGGATCGACATTGTCTTTCCTTAACGGTAACTTCGGTTACAACTTAACGGTGACCTAGTCACAACCTAATGAGATGAGATGAAATGACGAAACTGATTAGGCACACTTAGGGTCATAGACTCTATGCTTATATGTGATATGGATACGTTATGTGGTGATATAAATGCCTAAATCAAATGACGTAATGTTTTAAAGTGACGTGTTTAATGGATGAAATGTTTTGCTTAAACCTGGTGTTATCTTACTTAGCTTTATAGCTAACACTTGTTTCTTCTTATGTGTTGACACCCCTCAGGTTAAGCAGTGAGATGTCGTGTGAAGCTTTGGCGAGAGATGGGTAGATGATCAGGATGGCTTTAGTTCACCCAATAACTTCACATAGACTTAATGTTAATGATTTCCTTTATGGAACTATTGTAATGACTATGTTATGGTTGCTTTATGTTGGGCAATCTTATGGATTTCTTTTATTACTGATTTGATGCTATTAGTAACACCACTTATGTTTCTCAACTGTTTTCATTGGTTGAGGTTTTTAATAAACTGTTTCCGCTTTATTGACGCTGTTAGGCGAAAATTTTTGGAAATCCATATTTTTACGAAACGGGTGTTACAGTAGTACGAACATCTGATCCAATATTAATTTCAGAGGGTAGTTTGAAAGTAATAGAAGGATAGAATGGAGTACTACTAGAGTGTTTCTTTTTCTGAACAGGTTCCAGATCAGGATGACTGGAAACTGTGTCTTCTGAATCTTCTTTATTGTCGTTTATAGGATCAGATTCACAAAAGACAATTGGAGTCACTCATGGACCTTCTCCAGTCTCTTGTTGTAGACTCTGAAGGCCTTGCGAATGGCTGAATAGCCTAAGAAATACCCTTCATCAGCTTTGGCATCAAATTTGCCTAGCTGAATGGAGTCGTTCAGGATGTACACTGGACATCCAAAAACGTGAAAATAACCAATATTTGGTTTTCTATTTCTTAAGACTTCATAGGCTGTCTTTTTGTGTCGCTTCACATACACTGACCGGTTCTGGGTGTGGCAAGCAGTAGCAATTGCTTCAGCCCAGAAACTGGTAGACAGACCAGATTCAGCAAGCATACTCCTGGCAGCTTCTATCAGCGTTCGATTCTTCCTTTCCACCACTCCATTCTGTTCTGGAGAGCGGGCTGATGAGAAGTTCTGGGAGATGCCAGTGTCAGTACAGAATGACTCCAGAGTTGCATTCTGGAATTCTGTTCCATTGTCACTTCTTAACTGACACACCTTTCGACTGTATTTGAGCTCAATTTGCTTGATAAGACTGATGATTTCAGCAGCAGCTTCACTTTTAGACCCCAGAAAGATCACCCAACAATATCTGGAGAATTCATCTACGATCACCAGGGTGTATCTTTTACCAGCATGAGTCTGAACGTTCACTGGACCAAAGAGGTCCATACGAAGCATATGAAGAGGTTCAGATATGCTGAAATTCTATCTGGTCTTGAAACTGGTACGTTTTTGCTTACCCATCTCACATCCTGGACATGGCCTTTCCTTTTTGAAGGAAACTGAAGGTATCCCATCTGCAAGTTGTTTTCTGGACAACTTATTAATATTCTTGAAATTTAAATGGGATAACCTTTTGTGCATAACCAGTTTGTGTCTTCATCAGCTTGAGTATAGAAACACTGCTCTGAAGGAGAGCTTTCCATATCCATCACGTACACATTCCATTTTCTGGGAGCAATTAACACTACCTTCTAGTCCTTGTTGAATACGATACCCTGAGCAATAATGAATAGAACTTGATAGCCATCATCACACAGTTGGCTTACACTGATCAGGTTATATTTCAAACCATTCATAAATGCAACACGTCTGAACTTGACTTGTCCATTGTTCAGAACACCGTATCCCTCAGTCTTTCCACAACCATCATTTCCAAAAGTAATGGAGGGTCCATCAGAAATGGTGAACTCCTTCAGCAGGGTCTTACATTCGGTCATCGTCCTGCCAGCAGCACTGTCAAGATACCAGATATATTTCTTTCGATTGCCCTGCACATACACCAGATATTATCAGTTAGATTTGGGAACCCATCGACTGATGGGTTCACTGGACCCTCCCTTATAGGTCCCTTGGGCAATCTGGTTTAGTTCACTTTCTTCAACAGTGGTCTTAGTTGAAAAAACCACTGGGGTTGATAGTTTTGAAACCTTTTTCTTTTTCTCAACTGGAGAAATAGATTTAACTTTCTTTGCAAAAGGTTTTGTATTTTGTCTAGGGCCAGATGAAGTACCCTCAATAAAGTTTAATCTTGCATTATAACTTTGAAATTGACGAGTCAGTGTTTGAATCTGGCTCTCTAACCTGGACAAAACATTTTCATCAGATGATACCTTAGACTTTCCAGTCCTAGGCTTAGGTAGGGGATTGGTCTGAGGCAAAGGTTTATTCCGATAAACCTCTTTAACTGGAGCAGTCATCTGGAATGCTCCAGTCTTAACCTCTGGGATTGAACTGGGTAAATATTGGCCTTGGGAGTTACAGGCTCATCATAAACAGTGGTGGGCCTGAACCCCTCTGGTAATCGATCGATTACTGGTATTAATGATGCTACATGAGTATTTCCATCTAAGTATGCACGTTTTTGAGCAGGAAATTGATTTACTCCAGCATCATATGGCTTTTTGGTTTCTAGCCATGATTTAATTACCAGTTTTACTTTCTCTAAAATGACTTCAAGATCTTGTTTTTCTTGAATCAATTGTTCAGTTACTAGAACCTGGGCTTGAAATGCCAGTTCAATGTCTTGAAGTTCTTTCAATTTTGATTTTAAGACAGTTATTTCAGAAAAATTTGTTTCTAGACCATTTACACAATCAGATCTAACAGTTTCTACAAATATCAAATCAGAATTAAGAGCTTCAGCAATGTCCAGTTTTAATTCTTGGTCAGTTGCACTATCATAATCACTAACCTTCTTAATAACTATGTCCACCCATCGTCCAGATGTGACATCTTCCTTCACCAGGTGCTCATCGTCTGCCAGAGCCATGTAACAGCAATCTCTTTCTTCTTCTTCATCAATAGATGATTCATCAGAAGGAACCCACTTCTCTTCAGTTGTTGCGATCATGCACTTATTATTGTTTTCAATTTGTTGTGCCATGAGAGCAATCTGGGCCTTAAACTTTTTATATTTCAATTTATAGCTATCATCAGGCTTATTATTTGAAGAGAATGGACCAGGCTTGGATACAAACTGGCTAGACCTGCAATCTTTCATGAAATGACCCTTTTTGCCACACTTAAAGCATGTCAAATTGGTCTTATCAGTTGAAGAACTGGATGCAAATTGTCCAGATGGCCTATTTGCTTTTGCTTTGAAACGGTTAAACGTTTTAGCAATCATTGCAATGAGGTCATCATCATCAGTTTCATCACAACAGTCTGGAGAGATTTGACTGGACTCTCCAGAATCCATAAGTTCAGACACCATCTTCTTCATAGAAAATACATTCTCAGAAGATATCAGTGCTGTACTTTGTGGTTCAGTATGACTAACCACATTAGGACTACTGGAGGCATGGTTAAAAGCATCTTGTTCTGCCACCACTCTCTGGGCTTGATTTTCTTCAGTGTACCTAAAAGCTCCATATAAAGTTGAGAGAGTGTGTGTGTGCAGAGTTTTACCTTGTCGTAAGACCAGGATCATGTGAGACCATTTGGTGGGCAGAATATCACAAAATTTCTCCAGAAGTATATCCTTGTCCTTCTCAACCCCGAGACCTCTCAACTGGTTTATGATACTCATAAATCTGGTGTAAGTACCAGTGAGAGACTCATTAGGCTGAGCAAAAAATGACTCATACCTCTTGTTTAAGGAGACCTTTCTGGTGACAATGGTGTCATCTCCTCCTTCATGCTGGTTTAAAAGTTCATCCCACGTGGTTTTAGCACTAGGAAAAAGAACTAGTGTGGGAATTAGGGTTTCTGGAACGGCCCCGAGGATCATGTTTTTGAGAAGGGCGTCTAGATTCACCAATCTCCTCTCCTCTTCAGACCAATGTTCCTCCCTCTTTTCCCTTCCTCTTCTAGATCCAGAAGGATCAAGAAGAGGATTGAGAGGTGATGTAGGGACATAAGGACCTTCATTCAAGATTTTCATCATGTTCCTCTCAATACCAGTGATATGCAAAACCATCCTAGCTCTCCACGTACCAAACTTATCACTGTTCCCACTGAATTTAGGAACAGGATTATTTGAATAGTGCACATGCACGTGTGGAGAAGCAGGAGTAGGAGGAGGAGGTGGATTAGTGTTATTAACAATAGGTGGTTCATTATTTTGATCATTAATATTGACATTAGGATCGGGACCAAGATTAAAACTTCCTTGTGTATTTTCTTGGTTAGCCATCAAATAAACAGATCTAGGCAATGTTTAGCCTTCTGCTCTGATACCAAATGTGAGTCCCTGAAATACGATGGTTAACCTAGAAAGTGTAAAATACAACAAGTCTAATAATCACTAGAATGGACTAGTATTACTTGTAAATAAATGCAAGAATATATAAACAAAGTAATACAAGACTTAAAGCAATAAACAAGTAAAGTGGAACATTATGTATTTTTCAATGGTGTATTTTATTTATGATGTTAAATAAAATACAAGGTTGTGCGGAATCAAGATAATACAAATAAGTATGTATCCTAACAACCTATGAATTACAAATGATCTATATTTGTCAAATAACTCTTTTGGATCGAGATACTTAAAGTTGTGAAGTATCCCTGTTTAAGATCGAGAGTATTTAGACAAATTCACTTTAATGCAAAACGTATGCTTAAAAGTATTTTCTCAAAGAAATGACTTTGTATTTATAGGCAACAAAATTCACCAGTGAATTTTGTGCCGTACAAATATGGTTGCATGCATTTAATGATCCGACAAGAACATTAAATGTATTGGTTAATGGTACAAGGATAAAGTCATATTGATATGATTTTATTCTTTTAACCAACCACCTTTACATGCATAAACTTTGGTAAAGAACAAGTGGATTGTTCTTTGGAAAGTGTGTAAAGGCAAAAGTTAATTCTTCGATATCAGTGTTCAGACTTGTAAGGTCTAGAACACTGACAATCCTCCAGTGTACAGATCTGGTAAGACTTCCAGTGGACTCCGCCATTTGTCAATCTTCTTTATTCTGACTTCAGTCTTTGACTTCAGTGAGAACGTCTTCAGTAGAGTAGATCTGGACTGGGGTGAAGTCCAGTGAGCTAATCTGGAGAATACTCCAGATTTCCTATACAAGTATTTGCTCACTGGTCTTCCATTATTTCTGGACAAATCTTCAGAGGGACTCCAGATTCCAAGTCTGGAGTAGGTCCAGTAGAACACGTTTCTGGACAGATCTTCAGTAAGGCTCCAGTAGTCGAGTCTGGAGCGAGTCCAGTAAATCTGGACTAAATCTGGACCTAACAGCAACGGGCCGGGTATGGTCTGGGTTTTGCTAATCCCGGACCCGATTAAAATTCCTCGTCCCAAACCCGGACCCGGACCTGACGGGTCCTCGTTTACTTACTAACCGTCGGGTAACGGGTTTCCTCACGGGTAAACGGGGATCCGTTATTATTATTATGTTGTAAATGATAAAATTAAAAAGGAAGTATTCAAACTTGACCTTAATACCCATGTACAACGACCAACTATAAAGCAATCCAATAACTTGATGGCTTCTCTTAAAATACCATCTTAACTTAACACCATTAGTGTCTTTGTATACTTATTTGTATAGGCATACAACCATACTCAAATTTGCTAGCAATATTACTGTATTTTAGAATATATGATTTGAAGCACTACAATATAAAAAGGAGCCTTATGTTGTTATTATTATCATCATTATTTTTATTTTTATTATTATATACGGGTCGGGTATACGGGTTTGTGACGGGTTTCGGGTATACGGGTCGGGTATTTGGGTTTTCATCTAAAAACGTCCCCGGACCCGAACCCGCAAAAAAATTTAAAACCATCCCCATACCCGACCCTAGACCCGCTTACCCGGACCCGAACCCGACCCAAAAATGTCGGGTTTTGGATTTCCCCATCGTGTACGGGTTTCTTTGCCATCCCTAGTCGTGAAGCTGCTGGAAATTTCCAGTCAGCCCTTTCTATGTGTTTATTTGATAATTGTATGTTTGTACTTGGTTTAAAGGCTTACGCAATCAAGGTAACTTGATGTATGTGGTCCTACTTCCGTATGAAGGGGGAGCCAATCTTAAACATGTACATTAATCCATAGAGACCATGATTTAGGTTGCCCACCATTAATCGTTACATGATTAAGTGTTAATAGTTAGTAAGTTTATTATTTTGCTATTATTGTAAATGGTGATGCAAAATTGTTTTAAGAAAAAAACATAAACTTGACTAATAAATATGAAATATGATTTTGTTTTAATAAAATTGGTGTCTTACAATCAAAAGAAACATCAGCTCACCCATTTAAACAAACTCTAAGAGAGGTATAAGTCGGGTCGCTCTGCCTCCCTAAAGAAGTGGGTACTTAATTGCTACGCGCAAACCTTACTTCTGCGCTTCTTTGTGCGTTCAAATGGAGCTACCGAGCTCTTTTGTATTGTTAAGGCAATAAAATGATTTTATTAAACATTATGTTATGAAGATGTGCATGAATCTTCATACATAACTTTTGATTCACATCAATTGCATTACCCTATTAAAGTTAAGTCTTTGCCACCCAATTTGAAAAGAACACTTGCAGTTGTTTTTAGTATACGTTAGAACGTAGGTAAATTGCAATCCCAAGGTAAATTACCACTCACTGTGAGAACAAGTGGTGGACTATTTACAAGTTCTTGGTTGGGCGACTTAAAACGAGTTAAGCGGTGAGACCTTGACCCGTGGCATAAGATGGGACAAAACATGATTACAAAGCACTTGATGCCTGTACACAAGTGTCATTTGTAAGTCCCATAAAATCTAGGAATTGCACTTGTAATGCAATTACTGATCGTCACTTACCTTTTGAATACATCATTTCTAGCAGATCAACTGAATGAAATGATAGTATGTCAATTGGATCCTAGCCTTAATGAAATTAATTGTTAACTTGATTAAACATTGGGTAATTAATTTCTTAAGGAATTTATTATCGAAAATACTGATTTTTGAACTTAAATCTGTTTTGTAGATGGCAACAAATCCTACTCAAAACATACACCAATCGGCTTTCAGGTCGATGCTAGAAAGAGAAAAGCTTTATGGAACCAACTTCAATGAATGGTATCGTCAGCTGAGGATTGTCCTAAGAGTTGAGAAACGAACCGATGTTCTTGATGTTCAGATGTCCGCTGTTGTGACAACCGTCAATTTTCCATTCAATTAGTTAAATCAAATTTTGTACAATTAGGATATACATTACTGAATAATGACTTTCCGAGTTAAGTTAGGGCATGATTAAGTGTATGAGTATGTGTTAAGCTTTCTTATTGATTATGTGACTAATCAATTTACTAAATGAACTATCTTAAAAAGTTTAAAAACCTGATGATGAGCAAAGTAGAAATTTAAAAGTTCAAAATCCATGAAAACTCGTAAAACGTTTATTTTTCGCGTGAGTCTTTCTCGTATGAACTTAAGACTTAGGGAAACCTAATAACTAGTGTTCCAACACTCGATTATGATTTTTAATTCATAAAGTAACACACTCGAAAAATCGGAAAATTTAATTAATCTCGTGAATAGTAAGGAGGTTAACTAGTTAGTTTTACTAGATATTTCTTAAACTATTAGGTTTTGAACACATCACCACTTTCTATATCCTTTCACCACATTTTGAACACATCACCATCTTTTATAAACATTACTCTTAAGTTTATAAAAAGCTAGTATATATTTTATATACTTACACAAATTATATTAACATATATAAGTTAGATATTTTGTTTATAAACTTACTATGGTAAAACAAGTTCCACATAGCCACTTTTTATTTACTTCCATCACAATTCCACCACATCACCACTTAAGTAAACTAACATGAATCATCTCATATCACCACCACTTTTACACCACATATTTCAATTAACTACTTATTTTCCTATAAATAGCAAGCCTTATGTTTCATTACAATTTGCTAATTCACATAATCAAACTTCTTTCTCTTGAATCCCTATCATTCCAAGATCAATACTTGTTCAAGTTCAAGCATATCTTTCACAACCTTTCATCATCCCAAACTTTCGATTCAACCAAAGTTGTCTTGAATTTATTGGTTTCGAATTGGTAAACACGACGTTGTTATCAACAATTCTTCCAAGGATCATCAAAAGCCTAGTTATAATGCCCACACGAGGCTGTGATATTTCATCTATATTCAAGTAAACATGTAACACCCGCCACTTTGACCGGTCAACGCTAGCGAACTTGTAAAAAGGAAATTAGTTAAATTGAAGTAAATAAACTTTTGTAAAGAAAAGATAAGCATGTGAATAGTCATTAGGAGCGTAATTTCAAAATATGTTTGATTGTGTCGACGAGATATTTGAACGAGTCTCGGGTTTAAAGTCTTAACTAAACGAATCATTTCTCGGGAGAAACCGGAACTAGTTGCGAGAGTGTCTTGGGGGAATAAAACCCTTCTTCCCTTCTCTCTTTCCTTCATTTCTCCATCTTCTTTCTCTCTCTAAACTATCTCTTCCCTTTTTATCTCTCAAATGGATGAGCAAAAACACCCCCTCCCTCCTTATCTCAAAATCGGTTCAAGAGAAAGAATCAAAGAAAGAAAACAACTAAACGTTTGTGTAATAATAATCTAGTGCATGATTCAAGACCTCCTTTCCTTTCAATCTTGCAAGAACAAGTGTTCATCCTCCCTATTTATCTCAATTTTCGGATTTTAAAGCTCAAGTAACTTTTGACATGTAAGTTTACTTCCTAAATACTAAATTCATGTTGTTATAAGTCTTGGATAACTAGATTTCATAACACTTAACCAAATATTTGAGTTTATGGGTGAAATTGGTGGAAATTAGGTTTTGAAAGAGGGGTTTTTGATTTAGGAAGTGGGTTTTGGTTTTGAGATGATATATATGCTTGTTTATACTAGTAATATGTTGTGTTATGAGTTGGGGCTTTGATTATGGGTTTATAGTGATCAATTTTGAGTTTAAAACTTGTTTTTGAGCTGAATCTGGGCTTGATGCGCCGCAGTTGAAGGCTCTAGACTTGGGCTGCGACGCAATGCTCTGATGCGACGTGTCAGAATCTGCAATTTTAAAATGAGCATAACTTTTGAACCGTAAGTCCATTTTCGACGATTCAAGCTGCCAAAAAAGCGTAATTGAGTCTACTTTCTAATGGTATAGACAACTGAGTCCAAAACATAGTTTTAACAAATCAAAATTTTTGATTAAGCAACAGTGGTCAAGTCCCGACAAGTCATTATGAAACAAAACGTAATGATTCCACCTCGGTGGGATCAAAGCTTTATAAAATGGACATAATAAAGCTTTTATAGTAATATTAGGTCAATATTGATAGGACCTTACCTCTTGATATGCTTTAGGATTAATGTGATACATGTATGATAGGTTTCAGCTATCGTGGACGCCGGTCTACTTCTTTTCATCCTGGGGTTGTTATTGCTCGTCACAGGTGAGTTCTGTAGCTCCCTACTCGATTGAGATTCGGGCTGAAAAGTGTACACATGCTTGATTGATTGATTGTTTGATTGATTTATTGCTTGATTGATTAATTATTTCGATTGGCGCTTTGACTTATCGTTTGGTTGATCATGCATTCGATTTTGATTATATGATGTGATTAGGATAGTTGTACATACATGGAATACATTGATGCCTTTAAAGAGTTATAGATGTGTTGGGAAGGCTGTGGGTGACCCTATATATAAGCATCTATGATTCTTTAAATGTAAAGTCGTATGAAATGTATGTGCATTGTGATTTGGTTGAGTTGTTGGATATTGGACTTGTGATTGAGTTGGATGACATGTCTTGTTGGGACATTGATTGATTTATGGATTGATTGGATATGCATTTGGTTACGATTATACATTACGATTAGGATAGTAGTGCATACATGGAAGACGATAACGTCTTCAAAAAGTTATAGATGTGGTGGGAAGGCTGCGGGTGACCCTATATATAAGCATGTATGATTCCTTGAATGTAGAGTCGTAGGAAGTGTATGTAACACATGTCGTTCAAAAATATGGATTTCCAAAAATTTTCGCCTAACGGCGTCAAAAGAAAGCGGAAGTAAACTTGAAAAGACCAAACCAAAAGAATCTGTTTGGTTCATTTATTCATAGGTGTTACCAACAATGTCATCAAAACAGATTCAAATGGAAATCTATCGGTTGCCCAACATTAAACAACCGACAACATAGTAAATGCAATTGATAAATGTCTAAACATAAAGCAAATGTCAACTGCGAGCAGCCACTATGGGTAAACTATAGCTATCCTCATTGCAATCTACCCTTGCCTCGCACTTTATTCATCATCTATCACGATCTTGCTAAACCTGAGGGAGCAACACATTTCAATAAACAAGTGTTAGCTAACGAATTAGCTAAGTAAGATAACACATAGTTTATAAAGCATTTGTCCATTTAAAACATTATAGAAAAGTCATTTGAAATCGTTACAGCACATATCACAACTTACATTACATCTCACATAACGTATCATCACAACAAACATCTTCATATTAGGATGAACCACCCTAAATGTGCCTAGTCATCTTTTACATCTCATATAACATATACATCTTTGAAAGGGTGACATAAGTCACACCCGACTAGATGGACAAACCTTACGACAGTACATCAATGTCGTTAAGGAATGACAAGCCAATCCTGGAGTAATCCGAATGTTCAAGACAATGGGGTTGGTCAGACCTCCCGTATTACTCTTCACATCTAAGACCATGTTGCAAGGAGCCACCCGAGCAACCACATCTATGCACCCGCCGGTCAAGGGAAAGTACGAGTTAAGCTTAACACTTTCATCTAAATTATGAGCTCGATTTCACATCTCATATAGTTTATGTGTTTACATTACCTAAACATTTATCATATAATTCATCTTAACGTTTGGGCCCTTAAACATGCACGTGTCATGGCAACTTAATAAGTCTAGTGAACTAGATGAACAAGCCATATAATCATGCACATTTCATTTATCATCAACATATAATCACATTTCAGTACATCTCAAGACATTACATAACATTTAATAGCATATCATTACATCTCATATCATTGGGATAGCATTTCAGGCCTCAATAGTCATTTACATAGTCCATATCGCCTCCCGTGTAACCCCGAATACCCATAAGCAAACAAGATATCTTTTGGGAAGTTATTATATGAAAACCATGTTTTTGTTGAACCCTCAGCGTGTCAAAGTAGTGTATCTTACCTCGAAGAAGCGCGCAACAAATGATAACTAAGCTATCGTGCAAAGCAAGTATTCCTGACTACCTATAATCATTAAGCGACCATTAGACGAGCTAAACAATACCCACTCAATTATGGTCATAACTCAGACCTAAACACCTATAAACATGTCCCATTACAATGCTTGATGCATTGAAGATTCGATTAGTACTTTAGAGCTCACATAACTCGACGAAACTCGACCTTCACTCACTAATTCAACCTTTCAGGTACTTTGACATTAGAACAATCCTTTAAAATCATTACCATTAGAAAGTAGACTCTCCCACGATTCCGTGGATAGCTTACTTGTCAAAAATGGAGTTACGGTTCAAAAGTTATGGTCATTTTCAAATTTAGTCGGTAATTGCATCGCAGTGGGCAAATTGCGTCGCAACTTAAGTCGCTGCTATCCTATTGCGTTGCAGTTTAGTAACTGCGGCGCAGCAACCCCCGTTTCCGCACACAACACTTTCTTTAACCTCCAAAACTTAACCAAACACACCCCAAACGACCCCAAACCTTATGAACGACTTTTGTACCTCAAAATTCATCATTTTAAGACCATAATGATGCAATGAAATCATTGATTAACCCCTACTTGATTTGCATCACAATAACAAACATTTTAGGTTACCGAATCGATTAAAACGCATGATTTCGACATCAAACAACCCTCTAATGACTTAGACCAGATATGAATTGAATCAAGGGATTGAAAGGACATGAAATCAATGTAATAATACTTCAAATACCTGTAGATTACAAGAGGGATGCAAAAGCTTGATCAAAACACTCCCGAATCAACCAAATAACGATGAAATCGAACAATAGAATGCTATAGAACTAAGGGGACGGCTAGGGCTTCAAAGGAAAAGTATAATCTCTGTATTATGAGTCTAATGACAAGTTAATAGACCCTTAATCTGTTTTTGGGTTTAACCCTTTGTCAAAACTAGTCCCTAAGCTTCCAAACGGCTCATATTTAGCTCAAAACACCTATAGGGAATATCTTACAACACATTAAACACTTCAAGCACCTCTAAAGGCATATAAATATACCTTAAACACATTAGTACATCAATCATTAACTCATTTAAGCCTCACACGTATAGCACATTAAACACATCTAAGCATTAAATCTCCTAAAGACTTAACGGACACGTAGTGTTGACTTAACGACTCAAGTCAACCGTTAATTAAAAAGTTTGGGATGTTACAATTACCTCCCCCTTAAGAGGATTCTGTCCTCGGAATCTCATCAGAAATGAACAACTCTGGATACTTCTCCTTCATCACGGATTCGGTCTCCAAAGTTAGACTTTCACCATGGTTATGCTTCCATTTGATCAACACAAGATCAATCACCTTCCGACGTAGCTTCTTTTGCTTTCTCCCAAGTATTGCTACCGGTTCATCAATCATTCTTTTCTTTGGGTTAATACTCACATCTTCAATTGGAATAACACTAGACTCCTCCGCTAAGCACTTCCTCAAATAGGACACATGAAATGTGTTGTGAATTCCATCCAATTCTGGAGGCAATTCCAACTGATATGCTAAATCTTTGATACACTTCAAAATATTGAATGGTCCAATGAAACGTGGACTTAACTTTCCCTTCTTTCCAAAACAAATAACTCCTTTCCATGGAGAAACTTTCAGCATTATCGTATCTCCAATTTTGAACTCAACCGGCCTTCTTTTCTTGTCGGCATAAGTTTTCTGTCGTTCTCTAGCTACGCGAAGTGCTTCCTTAGCAATGTTAACTTTTTCAGCTGTGATCTCAATAATCTCGGGACCCGTAAACTGCTTTTCACCAAGCTCCAACCAACAGCTTGGAGTCCTACATCTCCTACCATAGAGCATTTCAAACGGTGGTATTCCAATACTTGCATGATAGCTGTTATAATAAGCGAATTCAATCAATTCAAATGATCATCCCATGCCCTTAACATATCTTTCAATGTTTGAATTGTTCTTTCACTTTACCCATCAGTTTGAGGATGATAAGCAGTGCTCAAGTTTACTCTAGTACCTAACTCTCGTTGAAGACTTTTCCAAAAGCTAGATACATACCCCGTGTCTCGATCTGAAACAATAGACAAAGGAGCACCATGCTTTGAAACGATTTCATTTATGTACAACTTCGCCATCTTGGTCAATGGTACATCTTGTCGTGTCGCTAGGAAGTGAGCACTTTTCGTCAACCTATCCACAATAACCCATACCATATCATTTCCCTTTGGTGTTCTAGGTAGCTTGGTCACAAAATCCATAGTAATATGATCCCATTTCCATTCCGGAATCTCCAACTGTTGTAACATTCCATATGGCTTTTTGTAATCAGCTTTTACACGTGCACAAGTCAAACATCTTTCAACAAAATGTGCAACTTCTCCCTTAATATTCGGCCACCAATAAATAGACTTCAAATCTGCATACATCTTTGTAGCACTGGGATGAACTGAATATCTTGATCTATGTGCTTCTTCAAGGATCAACTCTCGGTTACCATCAAGCAATGGTACCCAAATTCGACCTTTATAAGTCCGAAATCCACGGCTGTTCGTTTCCATCTCAAGACGTTTCTTCTTCCCAATACTTTTCTTGTCAATGTTATCCTTCAACAAAGCCTTAACTTGGGCTCCCTTAATGCGGTCAAGTAACCCAACTTAACAGCTACATCACATATTCTACGGGTAACACTTTGCCCTTTACGGCTTAGTGCACTAGCAGCCACGCTCTTATTACCAAGATTATACATACTTCGCAATCATAGTCTTTTTGCAACTCCATCATTCTTCGCTGACTTACGTTCATATCCTTCTGAGTAAACAGATATTGTAAGCTTTTATGATCGGTAAACAACGTATACTTAGTGCCATAAGGATGATGTCTCCATAACTTCATTAGAAAGACTATCACAACAAACTCCATATTATGGGTAGGATAGTTCTTTTCGCGAGGCTTCAACCGAAGAGGAGCATAAGCGATAACTTTGTCTCGATACATAACAAAACGTATCAATCCCGAAATGAAAGCATCACCGTAACCAAGAAAACTCTAAATCTCTGTAGGAGACTTGACAGCTCCCACTACTACAACACATGTTTTTTTAAGGATTCACTCTAATACCAACAGAAGAGATAACATGACCAAGGAAGGGAACTTCCTTAAGTCAGAATTCGCATTTAGAGAATTTAGCATAAGACTTCTTCTCCCTAAGGACCTCAAGAACAGTCCCTAAATGCTCTTGGTGTTCGGCTTTAGTTTTAAAACAAATCATGATACCATCAAGGAATACAATCACAAATGATTCAAGAACGGTCGACAAACTTGGTTCATAAGATTCATAAAGTAGCAGGGCATTGGTCAAACCTAACGGCATGACTAAGAACTCACAGTAACCATGTCGAGTACGGAAGGTCATCTTAGCTACACTTTTCTCCTCAACTTTTAATTGGTGATAACCTGAATGCAAATCACTCTTTCAAAAATAAGGAGCACTTTGAAGTTGATCCAAAAAGATCATCAATGCGAGGAAGAGGATATTTATTCTTAACCGTTCGCTTATTAAGCTCCCGGTAATCAATACACATACGCATAGACCCGTCTTTCTTCTTGACAAATAGAATAGGAGCTCCCAAAGGTGAAGAACTCGGACGAATGAAACCTTTATCAAGCAATTCCTGAATCTGAGTCATTAACTCCTTCATTTCTGTAGGAGCAAGTCGATAAGGTGCCTTAGCAACAGGAGTAGCACTGGGCATAAGCTTAGTAGAGAATTCGACCTCACGGTCAGAAAGAAGATCAAGGAGAAAGAGGAAGTAAACTTGAAAAGACCAAACCAAAAGAATCTGTTTGGTTCATTTATTCATAGGTGTTACCAGCAATGTCATCAAAATAGGTTCAAATGGAAATCCATCAGTTGCCCAACATTAAACAACCGACAACATAGTAAATGCAAATCATAAATGTCTAAACATAAAGCAAATGTCTAATGCGAGCAGCCACTATGGGTAAACTATAGCTATCCTCATTGCAATCTACCCTTGCCTCGCACTTTATTCATCATCTATCACGATCTTGCTAAACCTGAGGGAGCAACACATTTCAAGAAACAATGTTAGCTAACGAATTAGCTAAGTAAGATAACACATAGTTTATAAAGCATTTGTCCATTTAAAACATTATAGAAAAGTCATTTGAAATCGTTACAGCACATATCACAACTTACATTACATCTCACATAACGTATCATCACAACAAACATCTTCATATTAGGATGAACCACCCTAAATGTGCCTAGTCATCTTTTACATCTCATATAACATATACATCTTTGAAAGGGTGACATAAGTCACACCCGACTAGATGGACAAACCTTACGACAGTACATCAATGTCGTTAAGGAATGACAAGCCAATCCCGGAGTAATCCGAATGTTCAAGACAATGGGGTTGGTCAGACCTCCCATATTACTCTTCACATTTAAGACCATGTTGCAAGGAGCCACCCGAGCAACCACATCTATGCACCCGCCGTTCAAGGGAAAGTACGGGTTAAGCTTAACACTTTCATCTAAATTACGATCTCGATTTCACATCTCGTACAGTTTAGGTGTTTACATTACATAAACATTTATCATATAATTCATCTTAACGTTTGGGCCCTTAAACTGTACTTGATGACATTGATACGGGTACTACATGTACTTGATGACATTGATACGGGTACTACATGTACTTGATGACATTGATACGGGTACTACATGTACTTGATGACATTGATACGGGTACTACATGTACTTGATGACATTGATACGGGTACTACATGTACTTGA
Organism: Erigeron breviscapus; assembly: GCA_034093135.1. Classification (NCBI taxonomy): domain Eukaryota; kingdom Viridiplantae; phylum Streptophyta; class Magnoliopsida; order Asterales; family Asteraceae; genus Erigeron; species Erigeron breviscapus. The sequence continues at coordinate 72,747,176 of CM067168.1, forward strand.
TGACATTGATACGGGTACTACATGTACTTGATGACATTGATACGGGTACTACATGTACTTGATGACATTGATACGGGTACTACATGTACTTGATGACATTGATACGGGTACTACATGTACTTGATGACATTGATACGGGTACTACATGTACTTGATGACATTGATACGGGTACTACATGTACTTGATGACATTGATACGGGTACTACATGTACTTGATGACATTGATACGGGTACTACATGTACTTGATGACATTGATACGGGTACTACATGTACTTGATGACATTGATACGGGTACTACATGTACTTGATGACATTGATACGGGTACTACATGTACTTGATGACATTGATACGGGTACTACATGTACTTGATGACATTGATACGGGTACTACATGTACTTGATGACATTGATACGGGTACTACATGTACTTGATGACATTGATACGGGTACTACATGTACTTGATGACATTGATACGGGTACTACATGTACTTGATGACATTGATACGGGTACTACATGTACTTGATGACATTGATACGGGTACTACATGTACTTGATGACATTGATACGGGTACTACATGTACTTGATGACATTGATACGGGTACTACATGTACTTGATGACATTGATACGGGTACTACATGTACTTGATGACATTGATACGGGTACTACATGTACTTGATGACATTGATACGGGTACTACATGTACTTGATGACATTGATACGGGTACTACATGTACTTGATGACATTGATACGGGTACTACATGTACTTGATGACATTGATACGGGTACTACATGTACTTGATGACATTGATACGGGTACTACATGTACTTGATGACATTGATACGGGTACTACATGTACTTGATGACATTGATACGGGTACTACATGTACTTGATGACATTGATACGGGTACTACATGTACTTGATGACATTGATACGGGTACTACATGTACTTGATGACATTGATACGGGTACTACATGTACTTGATGACATTGATACGGGTACTACATGTACTTGATGACATTGATACGGGTACTACATGTACTTGATGACATTGATACGGGTACTACATGTACTTGATGACATTGATACGGGTACTACATGTACTTGATGACATTGATACGGGTACTACATGTACTTGATGACATTGATACGGGTACTACATGTACTTGATGACATTGATACGGGTACTACATGTACTTGATGACATTGATACGGGTACTACATGTACTTGATGACATTGATACGGGTACTACATGTACTTGATGACATTGATACGGGTACTACATGTACTTGATGACATTGATACGGGTACTACATGTACTTGATGACATTGATACGGGTACTACATGTACTTGATGACATTGATACGGGTACTACATGTACTTGATGACATTGATACGGGTACTACATGTACTTGATGACATTGATACGGGTACTACATGTACTTGATGACATTGATACGGGTACTACATGTACTTGATGACATTGATACGGGTACTACATGTACTTGATGACATTGATACGGGTACTACATGTACTTGATGACATTGATACGGGTACTACATGTACTTGATGACATTGATACGGGTACTACATGTACTTGATGACATTGATACGGGTACTACATGTACTTGATGACATTGATACGGGTACTACATGTACTTGATGACATTGATACGGGTACTACATGTACTTGATGACATTGATACGGGTACTACATGTACTTGATGACATTGATACGGGTACTACATGTACTTGATGACATTGATACGGGTACTACATGTACTTGATGACATTGATACGGGTACTACATGTACTTGATGACATTGATACGGGTACTACATGTACTTGATGACATTGATACGGGTACTATATGTACTTGATGACATTGATACGGGTACTACATGTACTTGATGACATTGATACGGGTACTACATGTACTTGATGACATTGATACGGGTACTATATGTAATTGATGACATTGATACGGGTACTATGTACTTGATGACATTGATACGGGTACTACATGTACTTGATGACATTGATACGGGTACTACATGTACTTGATGACATTGATACGGGTACTATATGTAATTGATGACATTGATACGGGTACTATGTACTTGATGACATTGATACGGGTACTACATGTACTTGATGACATTGATACGGGTACTACATGTACTTGATGACATTGATACGGGTACTATGTACTTGATGACATTGATACGGGTACTATATGTAATTGATGACATTGATACGGGTACTTTATGTACTTGATGACATTGATACGGGTACTACATGTACTTGATGACATTGATACGGGTACTACATGTACTTGATGACATTGATACGGGTACTACATGTACTTGATGACATTGATACGGGTACTATATGTACTTGATGACATTGATACGGGTACTTTATGTACTTGATGACATTGATACGGGTACTATATGTACTTGATGACATTGATACGGGTACTATATGTACTTGATGACATTGATACGGGTACTATATGTACTTGATGACATTGATACGGGTACTACATGTACTTGATGACATTGATACGGGTACTATATGTACTTGATGACATTGATACGGGTACTATATGTACTTGATGACATTGATACGGGTACTATATGTACTTGATGACATTGATACGGGTACTACATGTACTTGATGACATTGATACGGGTACTACATGTACTTGATGACATTGATACGGGTACTATATGTAATTGATGACATTGATACGGGTACTATATGTACTTGATGACATTGATACGGGTACTATATGTAATTGATGACATTGATACGGGTACTTTATGTACTTGATGACATTGATACGGGTACTACATGTACTTGATGACATTGATACGGGTACTACATGTACTTGATGACATTGATACGGGTACTATATGTAATTGATGACATTGATACGGGTACTATATGTACTTGATGACATTGATACGGGTACTATATGTACTTGATGACATTGATACGGGTACTATATGTACTTGATGACATTGATACGGGTACTACATGTACTTGATGACATTGATACGGGTACTATATGTACTTGATGACATTGATATGGGTACTTTATGTACTTGATGACATTGATACGGGTACTATATGTACTTGATGACATTGATACGGGTACTACATGTACTTGATGACATTGATACGGGTACTATATGTAATTGATGACATTGATACGGGTACTTTATGTACTTGATGACATTGATACGGGTACTATATGTACTTGATGACATTGATACGGGTACTACATGTACTTGATGACATTGATACGGGTACTACATGTACTTGATGACATTGATACGGGTACTACATGTACTTGATGACATTGATACGGGTACTACATGTACTTGATGACATTGATACGGGTACTACATGTACTTGATGACATTGATACGGGTACTATATGTAATTGATGACATTGATACGGGTACTTTATGTACTTGATGACATTGATACGGGTACTTTATGTACTTGATGACATTGATACGGGTACTTTATGTACTTGATGACATTGATACGGGTACTATATGTACTTGATGACATTGATACGGGTACTATATGTACTTGATGACATTGATACGGGTACTTTATGTACTTGATGACATTGATACGGGTACTACATGTACTTGATGACATTGATACGGGTACTACATGTACTTGATGACATTGATACGGGTACTATATGTAATTGATGACATTGATACGGGTACTTTATGTACTTGATGACATTGATACGGGTACTTTATGTACTTGATGACATTGATACGGGTACTATATGTACTTGATGACATTGATACGGGTACTATATGTACTTGATGACATTGATACGGGTACTACATGTACTTGATGACATTGATACGGGTACTACATGTACTTGATGACATTGATACGGGTACTATATGTAATTGATGACATTGATACGGGTACTACATGTACTTGATGACATTGATACGGGTACTATATGTACTTGATGACATTGATACGGGTACTATATGTACTTGATGACATTGATACGGGTACTACATGTACTTGATGACATTGATACGGGTACTACATGTACTTGATGACATTGATACGGGTACTACATGTACTTGATGACATTGATACGGGTACTATATGTAATTGATGACATTGATACGGGTACTTTATGTACTTGATGACATTGATACGGGTACTATATGTACTTGATGACATTGATACGGGTACTACATGTACTTGATGACATTGATACGGGTACTACATGTACTTGATGACATTGATACGGGTACTATATGTACTTGATGACATTGATACGGGTACTTTATGTACTTGATGACATTGATACGGGTACTTTATGTACTTGATGACATTGATACGGGTACTATATGTACTTGATGACATTGATACGGGTACTACATGTACTTGATGACATTGATACGGGTACTATATGTACTTGATGACATTGATATGGGTACTTTATGTACTTGATGACATTGATACGGGTACTTTATGTACTTGATGACATTGATACGGGTACTACATGTACTTGATGACATTGATACGGGTACTACATGTACTTGATGACATTGATACGGGTACTACATGTACTTGATGACATTGATACGGGTACTATATGTACTTGATGACATTGATACGGGTACTACATGTACTTGATGACATTGATACGGGTACTATATGTACTTGATGACATTGATACGGGTACTACATGTACTTGATGACATTGATACGGGTACTACATGTACTTGATGACATTGATACGGGTACTATATGTAATTGATGACATTGATACGGGTACTTTATGTACTTGATGACATTGATACGGGTACTTTATGTACTTGATGACATTGATACGGGTACTATATGTACTTGATGACATTGATACGGGTACTATATGTACTTGATGACATTGATACGGGTACTATATGTACTTGATGACATTGATACGGGTACTATATGTACTTGATGACATTGATACGGGTACTATATGTACTTGATGACATTGATACGGGTACTATATGTACTTGATGACATTGATACGGGTACTACATGTACTTGATGACATTGATACGGGTACTATATGTACTTGATGACATTGATACGGGTACTTTATGTACTTGATGACATTGATACGGGTACTTTATGTACTTGATGACATTGATACGGGTACTATATGTACTTGATGACATTGATACGGGTACTTATGTACTTGATGACATTGATACGGGTACTATATGTACTTGATGACATTGATACGGGTACTATATGTACTTGATGACATTGATACGGGTACTACATGTACTTGATGACATTGATACGGGTACTATATGTACTTGATGACATTGATACGGGTACTATATGTACTTGATGACATTGATACGGGTACTTTATGTACTTGATGACATTGATACGGGTACTTTATGTACTTGATGACATTGATACGGGTACTACATGTACTTGATGACATTGATACGGGTACTACATGTACTTGATGACATTGATACGGGTACTACATGTACTTGATGACATTGATACGGGTACTATATGTAATTGATGACATTGATACGGGTACTATATGTACTTGATGACATTGATACGGGTACTTTATGTACTTGATGACATTGATACGGGTACTACATGTACTTGATGACATTGATACGGGTACTATATGTACTTGATGACATTGATACGGGTACTATATGTACTTGATGACATTGATACGGGTACTATATGTACTTGATGACATTGATACGGGTACTTTATGTACTTGATGACATTGATACGGGTACTTTATGTACTTGATGACATTGATACGGGTACTATATGTACTTGATGACATTGATACGGGTACTTTATGTACTTGATGACATTGATATGTACATGACTCCGAGTATATAGACGTGTATACTTGATGATTTTGAGATGCCACATTGGTCATGGTGATGACATGTGAGTATCGTTGCATGGATGCCGTGTTTGACACACATATGATACAGTTAATGACATTGACATGCATACGGTACACTTCTTGTTATCGATATTACTAGTGCATGTTCATTATACATTTACTAACTATCTTGTATAGTTACTTGTATGATTACTTGTATGCTTATGTGGTAAAATGTGTTAGATATGAGCACTTGGTTTTGATGATGGATAATTGCTGTGAACTTGGCACGAGAACATGATAGATAACGATTACTTGAGAACTTTGGTATATTGTCCTTGGCGTAGTGATATGAAACACGTATGATATGTTAGTATGATAGCATGATATATGACAGTTACTTAGAGAACATTTATATGCTGGCCTTAGTGTAAAGACATTGAACATGTGTAGTGTGTCGGCATGAAAACACTAACTACTAGTGTGACTAACACGAGAACAATTGTGAAGATAATCCCCGGGTCATAAACTCTAGGACTATTATTATGGTTGGAATTTGGTAGTAGAATGACATGTTGTTTTAAATGTTTTAGGTGCAATTTGAATTGTTTAGTTGCTGAGGAATTTGGTGTTGATTTGTCTATACATCCATGATTTGGACTAGTGTTGACATTATGGTGAACAATGAGGATGTTTTTTTTTAATAGTATGTGAACTTGAACATGTATGAGATGTTGTTAAACTTGGTTGTATGCAGGATGTGAGATATTTGTTGATGCATGCGTAAAATGTATTAATCAACTGAGAATTATATGAATGGATTTAACATACTAGTTTTATTGCATGAGTATGAGAAACTATGTTGTTAAGCGTGATTTTATGTATGATATAACGGAAATAGATAATGCATGTATAGGTGTGTTAATCGGCGAACATTTTCATGAATGGATTCGTGTACTAGTTTGATGGTTGTAGCATTTATAAATTTTGTTGTTAAGCTAAACTGTATACATGAGATAAGCGAATACGGTGATGCATGTATAAATATTTACTCAATGGACAATTATATGAATAAGAATGGTAGACATGTTTAATAATTCGAGTATGCCCAAAACTTTATTTCTTAACTTAGTTATAAGAATGAATTGATAATTCATGCATAGTTGTACCTAACGTACGAGAGATCGTATGTATGACTTGGTATGCGGGATTAGTTGATAAAACATGCAAAATCTTACCTCCTAACTTGGTTATGTGGATGAATTGATAGGAGATACGGAAGAACAAGTATGGTTGCCATGATATTCTAATTGTCGAATATGCTTGAATTTCGTTGCCTAACTAATTTGGTGAAATAAATCGTTAGGACTTGGTAATACATGCGTAAAGGTAATTGAAATCTTGGGCAATTGTGTGTATAGGTTGCCATGCTAGCCTAATTATTCGAATATGTCAGAATCTTGTTGCCTAACTTGCTTATTGAATATAGAGTTAGGAATTGAAGATGCATGCATAGATGTAAATGGTTTCGCGAGCAACTCTACGTATAATTTGGGATGGCGATTGAAAATTTCATGGCTAAGTTACTTTTCCCCCTTGTTCACTTTATGACTTAGTCAGTGCCGTAGAGATTATAAGCATAGTTGTATTATGATTACGAGGACCTCGTTGTATTATACGCCCCTAAGATTGAAATTTAGAACAATGCTTGAGTAAACTAAGGTTAGTTGATAGTGATAAACGAATAATGATGAGGTTAACCATGGTGCTAATGACGAGGACGACACCGAGTGCATAGCGATTTTCTTTTGAGCCTTAATACAACTATAAAAAATTACTATACGTGAGAAGGAACGACCGTGGTTAGGATGATCATAAATTTGAACAAATAAAGTGGCTTTTAAATTTCCTACCCAACATGTAAATTTGCGTGAACTCGAGAGTTGCTTAATGGAGTCAAAGCGGGCACGACATCGGGTAGTATCTGCATAAATGCGTATACGGTTGGTAAAAGTTGATCAAAATGAACGCCTAACTTAATGTGGAATCAAGAGTTCATAAGTATGAGTCAGATGTGTGCCATAATGCGAGTCACACGTAAGATGTGAGAAGTTTAAATACTTATAGTGTGCGATTCTTAAAACTTCTTGACCTTAAATGGATCGCTAGATCATTGTCTACCACACGAATGAAGGTGCCGTCAGGATTGGATGTCGTGGATAGGATCCCTCTCATTGTTAGATGGATGGTCAGAATGGGAGCAAACGTTTGGCTTAAGTGAATGAGCCGCCAACCAGTGGGTGAAACACGTCACGAGTGCGCTGATTATACGTCAAATTGTCATAATAAATGTTACCTGTCTACAACTAATTTCACTTAATGTTAATCCGAGTGGGCGAGACTTAACCGCGATATGAATGGGTGAACAAAATGAATATTTGGAAGTAACAATAAACTCATTTGAGAAAATGGGATTATAACCCAGAGATCGATGAAGCATGACAAGAGATTCTAACACTTAATATGAAGGATGCGCACGACGTCACCGGGTTTTAATAACCTAACAAGTTATAAACTAAAAGCTTATTACATAATACGACGCCTAAGATCGTATAAATTTTGTTAGTACAGTAGTGAGATGTTTATAAGACATATGTGATAAATTTTAAATGAAAAAGACCAATGAATTCCTAGTAGATGTCTTTTGCGATTTTCAAAATCCAATTGTATAACAAAAGGTGACTCATGAAAATATTTTTATTATTTACATTCTTTTCCAAAAGCTTGAGGATTTTCGATTTTATATGAGAATCGGTTTTGACTTATAAAGTGTGTAAATGTTAAGTTGTGGAAGGCAAGATATGACCGTTAAAAAAAAAAAACTCGTTTGAACAAAACAATGTGATGACAACTAAGAACGAACAAAAACCTAAAAACTAGTGAATACTGACAAGATGAAACGTAAACATTTGAGTCATACAAATCGGATTGGTAAAATAAAGTTCGGAAGTGAAAGGGAATTCTTTTAACTGGGGAATTCCCCAAGGTGTCAAAGTAAGATCTCGGTACGGGAACATTCCCTTTTAACTGGGGAATCAACCATGACGTGCGTGAGGTGAAATGAGTAGGAGTGAACGACATGTGAGTGAAATCTTAGACTCGCACTTGATAGTGAATGGGAGCACATACTACCAATGATTGGGCAATCTTTGGATGTTGCATTTAGTACTGGTTGTATTCATTAATTGTTTTGATGGAAACTTGGGACGAGTTCCCATTTTGATACTTGATACCTCCGCATGGTTGGTGTCCCGTGGCGACTTGTGAGCTTGTTGATCATTGTGGTTATGACAGTGATAATTGACGAGTCTGAATACATTGAGGAGAGTAGAAACTTTTGAGAGCAAGAATCGTTGTAATTTCGAGGACGAAACTCTTTTAACTGGGGAATGATGTAACACCCGCCATTTTGACCGGTCAACGCTAGCGAACTCGTAAAACGGAAATTAGTTAAATTGAAGTAAATAAACTTATGTAAAGAAAAGATAAGCATGTGAATAGTCATTAGGAGCGCAATTTCAAAATATGTTTGATTGTGTCGACGAGATATTTGAACGAGTCTCGGGTTTAAAGTCTTAACTAAACGAATCATTTCTCGGGAGAAACCGGAACTAGTTGTGAGAGTGTCTTGGGGGAATAAAAGCCTTCTTCCTTTCTCTCTTTCCTTCATTTCTCCATCTTCATTCTCTCTCTAAACTATCTCTTCTCTTTTTATCTCTCAAATGGATGAGCAAAAACACCATCTTCCTCCTTCTCTCAAAATCGGTTCAAGAGAAAGAATCAAAGAAAGAAAACAACTAAACTTTTGTGTAATAATAATCCAGTGCATGATTCAAGACCTCCTTTCCTTTCAATCTTGCAAGAACAAGTGTTCATCCTCTCTATTTATCTCAATTTTTGGATTTTAAAGCTCAAGTAACTTTTGACATGTAAGTTTACTTCCTAAATACTAAATTCATGTTGTTATAAGTCTTGGATAACTAGATTTCATAACACTTAACCAAATATTTGAGTTTATGGGTGAAATTGGTGGAAATTAGGTTTTGAAAGAGGGGTTTTTGATTTAGGAAGTGGGTTTTGGTTTTGAGATGATATATATGCTTGTTTATACTAGTAATATGTTGTGTTATGAGTTGGGGCTTTGATTATGGGTTTATAGTGATCAATTTTGAGTTTAAAACTTGTTTTTGAGCTGAATCTGGGCTTGATGCGCCGCAGTGACTTGGGCTGCGCCGCAGTTAAAGGCTCGAGACTTGGGCTGCGACGCAGTGCTCTGATGCAACGCGTTACTATATGTACTTGATGACATTGATACGGGTACTATATGTACTTGATGACATTGATACGGGTACTATATGTACTTGATGACATTGATACGGGTACTATATGTACTTGATGACATTGATACGGGTACTATATGTACTTGATGACATTGATACGGGTACTATATGTACTTGATGACATTGATACGGGTACTATATGTACTTGATGACATTGATACGGGTACTATATGTACTTGATGACATTGATACGGGTACTATATGTACTTGATGACATTGATACGGGTACTATATGTACTTGATGACATTGATACGGGTACTATATGTACTTGATGACATTGATACGGGTACTATATGTACTTGATGACATTGATACGGGTACTATATGTACTTGATGACATTGATACGGGTACTATATGTACTTGATGACATTGATACGGGTACTATATGTACTTGATGACATTGATACGGGTACTATATGTACTTGATGACATTGATACGGGTACTATATGTACTTGATGACATTGATACGGGTACTATATGTACTTGATGACATTGATACGGGTACTATATGTACTTGATGACATTGATACGGGTACTATATGTACTTGATGACATTGATACGGGTACTATATGTACTTGATGACATTGATACGGGTACTATATGTACTTGATGACATTGATACGGGTACTATATGTACTTGATGACATTGATACGGGTACTATATGTACTTGATGACATTGATACGGGTACTATATGTACTTGATGACATTGATACGGGTACTATATGTACTTGATGACATTGATACGGGTACTATATGTACTTGATGACATTGATACGGGTACTATATGTACTTGATGACATTGATACGGGTACTATATGTACTTGATGACATTGATACGGGTACTATATGTACTTGATGACATTGATACGGGTACTATATGTACTTGATGACATTGATACGGGTACTATATGTACTTGATGACATTGATACGGGTACTATATGTACTTGATGACATTGATACGGGTACTATATGTACTTGATGACATTGATACGGGTACTATATGTACTTGATGACATTGATACGGGTACTATATGTACTTGATGACATTGATACGGGTACTATATGTACTTGATGACATTGATACGGGTACTATATGTACTTGATGACATTGATACGGGTACTATATGTACTTGATGACATTGATACGGGTACTATATGTACTTGATGACATTGATACGGGTACTATATGTACTTGATGACATTGATACGGGTACTATATGTACTTGATGACATTGATACGGGTACTATATGTACTTGATGACATTGATACGGGTACTATATGTACTTGATGACATTGATACGGGTACTATATGTACTTGATGACATTGATACGGGTACTATATGTACTTGATGACATTGATACGGGTACTATATGTACTTGATGACATTGATACGGGTACTATATGTACTTGATGACATTGATACGGGTACTATATGTACTTGATGACATTGATACGGGTACTATATGTACTTGATGACATTGATACGGGTACTATATGTACTTGATGACATTGATACGGGTACTATATGTACTTGATGACATTGATACGGGTACTATATGTACTTGATGACATTGATACGGGTACTATATGTACTTGATGACATTGATACGGGTACTATATGTACTTGATGACATTGATACGGGTACTATATGTACTTGATGACATTGATACGGGTACTATATGTACTTGATGACATTGATACGGGTACTATATGTACTTGATGACATTGATACGGGTACTATATGTACTTGATGACATTGATACGGGTACTATATGTACTTGATGACATTGATACGGGTACTATATGTACTTGATGACATTGATACGGGTACTATATGTACTTGATGACATTGATACGGGTACTATATGTACTTGATGACATTGATACGGGTACTATATGTACTTGATGACATTGATACGGGTACTATATGTACTTGATGACATTGATACGGGTACTATATGTACTTGATGACATTGATACGGGTACTATATGTACTTGATGACATTGATACGGGTACTATATGTACTTGATGACATTGATACGGGTACTATATGTACTTGATGACATTGATACGGGTACTATATGTACTTGATGACATTGATACGGGTACTATATGTACTTGATGACATTGATACGGGTACTATATGTACTTGATGACATTGATACGGGTACTATATGTACTTGATGACATTGATACGGGTACTACATGTACTTGATGACATTGATACGGGTACTATATGTACTTGATGACATTGATACGGGTACTATATGTACTTGATGACATTGATACGGGTACTTTATGTACTTGATGACATTGATACGGGTACTATATGTACTTGATGACATTGATACGGGTACTATATGTACTTGATGACATTGATACGGGTACTATATGTACTTGATGACATTGAGATGCCACATTGGTCATGGTGATGACATGTGAGTATCGTTGCATTGATGCCGTGTTTGACACACATATGATACACTTAATGACATTGACGTGCATACGGTACACTTCTTGTTTTGATATCACTTGTGCATATTCATTACACGCATATGATGCACTATTGACATTGGCACACATTTGGTACACTTCTTGTTTTGATATCACTTGTGCATATTCATTACACGCATATGATGCACTATTGACATTGGCACACATTTGGTACACTTCTTGTTTTGATATCACTTGTGCATATTCATTACACGCATATGATGCACTATTGACATTGGCACACATTTGGTACACTTCTTGTTTTGATATCACTTGTGCATATTCATTACACGCATATGATGCACTATTGACATTGGCACACATTTGGTACACTTCTTGTTTTGATATCACTTGTGCATATTCATTACACGCATATGATGCACTATTGACATTGGCACACATTTGGTACACTTCTTGTTTTGATATCACTTGTGCATATTCATTACACGCATATGATGCACTATTGACATTGGCACACATTTGGTACACTTCTTGTTTTGATATCACTTGTGCATATTCATTACACGCATATGATGCACTATTGACATTGGCACACATTTGGTACACTTCTTGTTTTGATATCACTTGTGCATATTCATTACACGCATATGATGCACTATTGACATTGGCACACATTTGGTACACTTCTTGTTTTGATATCACTTGTGCATATTCATTACACGCATATGATGCACTATTGACATTGGCACACATTTGGTACACTTCTTGTTTTGATATCACTTGTGCATATTCATTACACGCATATGATGCACTATTGACATTGGCACACATTTGGTACACTTCTTGTTTTGATATCACTTGTGCATATTCATTACACGCATATGATGCACTATTGACATTGGCACACATTTGGTACACTTCTTGTTTTGATATCACTTGTGCATATTCATTACACGCATATGATGCACTATTGACATTGGCACACATTTGGTACACTTCTTGTTTTGATATCACTTGTGCATATTCATTACACGCATATGATGCACTATTGACATTGGCACACATTTGGTACACTTCTTGTTTTGATATCACTTGTGCATATTCATTACACGCATATGATGCACTATTGACATTGGCACACATTTGGTACACTTCTTGTTTTGATATCACTTGTGCATATTCATTACACGCATATGATGCACTATTGACATTGGCACACATTTGGTACACTTCTTGTTTTGATATCACTTGTGCATATTCATTACACGCATATGATGCACTATTGACATTGGCACACATTTGGTACACTTCTTGTTTTGATATCACTTGTGCATATTCATTACACGCATATGATGCACTATTGACATTGGCACACATTTGGTACACTTCTTGTTTTGATATCACTTGTGCATATTCATTACACGCATATGATGCACTATTGACATTGGCACACATTTGGTACACTTCTTGTTTTGATATCACTTGTGCATATTCATTACACGCATATGATGCACTATTGACATTGGCACACATTTGGTACACTTCTTGTTATCGATATTACTAGTGTATGTTCATTATACGTTTACTAACTATCTTGTATAGTTACTTGTATGATTACTTGTGTGTGACGCGGTTTTGCTATGAGCAAACCTATATTACGTGTCATGGTTGTTTAAGGGCTACATGTAAGTTATTACTTGCCTTTATCTTGTTCATATTGTGATTATTTACCGATGGTTCCTTGTGATCCATTACTACGAACTCACCAACCTAGTGTTGACTTTGTTTCTTTTCAGATAATCAAGTGAATCCGAGACGTGATGGTTGATTGTTGCATTTGATAGGGCTTGGACTTACGTGGATCCGTGATTCATTTGCCCTTTTATGGTTTCATGTTCTTTATGTATATTGCACCTTGAATGTTTGATGTTGGATTCACCGAATCCTTTTATGTCATATAGTTCATGTTCTACATTAATTCCGTCGTGTGCTATATAATTTCCGTAATATTTCGAGCCCTGGCTTGGGGTGTTACAAAACAAGTCCAAATTATAGTCGATTCTCCCAAGATCCTTTTCGGTGTTCATTCATATATCGTTACTTTGATCTTAGAATTTATAATTCTCCAAACTTGTAAGTGTTATGAAACCTTACTATATATTGCCTTATGATTTTATGACTATATGTTATGTATTGAAATGCTTGTCAACTTATTTTATACTCAAATGATATGTAATTGCATTTAAATACGTTAAATATTGCTTTTATACGAATATTGAATTGTTGGCACTTTTGTAGAAATACATGAGTAAAACACTTTTAACAAATACTTTTATATACTAATTGAGGTGTATAAATAAATGTATAGTTATATATTTAACTATCTTATTTTTATATAAATAGTATTTCACAATCTGTAAATTATTTCATATTTCCGATTTCTTGTTTTGATATCACTTGTGCATATTCATTACACGCATATGATGCACTATTGACATTGGCACACATTTGGTACACTTCTTGTTATCGATATTACTAGTGTATGTTCATTATACGTTTACTAACTATCTTGTATAGTTACTTGTATGATTACTTGTGTGTGACGCGGTTTTGCTATGAGCAAACCTATATTACGTGTCATGGTTGTTTAAGGGCTACATGTAAGTTATTACTTGCCTTTATCTTGTTCATATTGTGATTATTTACCGATGGTTCCTTGTGATCCATTACTACGAACTCACCAACCTAGTGTTGACTTTGTTTCTTTTCAGATAATCAAGTGAATCCGAGACGTGATGGTTGATTGTTGCATTTGATAGGGCTTGGACTTACGTGGATCCGTGATTCATTTGCCCTTTTATGGTTTCATGTTCTTTATGTATATTGCACCTTGAATGTTTGATGTTGGATTCACCGAATCCTTTTATGTCATATAGTTCATGTTCTACATTAATTCCGTCGTGTGCTATATAATTTCCGTAATATTTCGAGCCCTGGCTTGGGGTGTTACAAAACAAGTCCAAATTATAGTCGATTCTCCCAAGATCCTTTTCGGTGTTCATTCATATATCGTTACTTTGATCTTAGAATTTATAATTCTCCAAACTTGTAAGTGTTATGAAACCTTACTATATATTGCCTTATGATTTTATGACTATATGTTATGTATTGAAATGCTTGTCAACTTATTTTATACTCAAATGATATGTAATTGCATTTAAATACGTTAAATATTGCTTTTATACGAATATTGAATTGTTGGCACTTTTGTAGAAATACATGAGTAAAACACTTTTAACAAATACTTTTATATACTAATTGAGGTGTATAAATAAATGTATAGTTATATATTTAACTATCTTATTTTTATATAAATAGTATTTCACAATCTGTAAATTATTTCATATTTCCGATTTCTTGTTTTGGATAGAATATATCCTTGATACCCTTTTAACCAAAATACTTCATTACTAAAAGTAATTTCATGAAACCTGGGCCTCTTCGGGGTACACCAGCGGAGCGGATTGTAGTTCGCAATTTAACGCAACTTGGTTCACCGTTTGGGTACTACATGACCCTAAACTCATGACTTGACACAACGTGAAGTACAATACTGGTTTTTCTTGCCATTTAAGGTTTCTCTTCATTTTATAATTAATACATTTTGTGTTAATTATAATCCTACTATTTAAAGTATCTCTCCTATATATATAAATATATATACACACTCGTATTCGTCTCTGAATACATTATGTATCAATTCAAAGAAAAACTATCAAGTATCTCTTTATTCACAAATCACATATTAAGTTAACTACTTAGCTTATTTATGGTATTTCAAAAAGGATTTATAAAGAATTTATGTAAATGTAAATGATGTTTCATTTATGAATATTTCAAAAATAAACTACAAAGGTTATTGAAAAGACCTGAAACTAATTACGTTGACAAGCGTATTAATAAATAGACTTATAGAACTTTAGGTTTGAACCAAGAAAGTAAATCAATCATATTGTGTTTAGGATCTCCCGATTTGGCTAATTGACTTGCTCATCAACTCATTTCATTTTCATTACTTCATTTCATTGCTGCTAAGGTGAGACTCATAGCCCCTTATTAACTGTTTTACGCTTTGGGCTGAGAATACATTGTCTAAATTGTTTTATACTTAGATGCACTTATTTTGAGAAAACGTTATATACAAATTGGATATCATTTTTATGGATACACTATGGGAAAATTTCGTGAAACAAAGTTCTATATGAACACAAGGGTTTAATTCAATAAATATGTTAAACTACTATCTCGGATTCGAGGACACGGTATGTTCTATTATGAATTAATATGTTCGGATTCGAGAAAATATTATATGATGTGAATTATATAAATTTTGTGATGGCAGTGAAAATCTATATATTGTTAAGATGTGAAATATATATCAAGGTTCTGTGATGACAGTAAAGACCTATATATATTGTATAATGTGAAATATAAGGTTCTGTGATGGCAGTAAAAACCTATATTGTTAAGATGTGAAGTATATATTAAGGTTATGTGATGACAGTAAAGACCTATATATATATATCGTCTTATGTGAAATACAAGGTTCTGGGATTCCAACAAAGACCTGTGTATTGTTATGATATAAATTATCTGAGGAAGTTCTGTGGTTGCAGTATCGACCTATATATTGTTATTATGTGAATTATCTGTTAAGTTTCTGTATTAACAATTTACCTATGGGTATTCATGGTATGAATATCAATTATGTTTTCATTACGATAGAATACCTATCTATCTTTATATTATGACTGTCTATAATGGAAATGTATTTCCAAAAGTATTTCGGATTAATGATCAGAAATATCATTGGGATTATACTGGTGAGGGTATCACTAAAACCTTATTATCCACCACACTATATTGTTGTAAAACCTATGACCTCACCAACTCTATGTTGACGTCTTTTAAACTGTATTCTCAGGAAATTAAGGCAGTATCGGAGCAGGCTTGGTTTGGAGTCTCATATGCATACATTAGAGAAACGGAGCATTTTGATTAGTTAATTTCTTTTGTATTAGAAGTAGTTGTTCAAGTTCTATGAACATACCTACTTTCCTTGTAAAGAAATGCTTATCTTATAAATAAAATCCAATAACGTCTCATTTAGAGGTCGTTTGTTATAATGTGTGATTGTGATTCCTCTAAATTGTTCACACCTTCTATTTCGCATTTTGGGGGTGTGACAGATTGGTATCAGAGCCACAGGTTATAGCGAACTAGGTTGTATTAGTGGGCCTAATAAGGATTTCGTTAGGCTACATTAGTGACCTTAGACTATAACTTTATTCCTGGAAAACTGCTCTCCGTACTTGCTTACATGCTTAGACATGCTTTACATATGACAATGCTTAGATTTAAGGATGCTTAAATTTAACGGGTAGATACTATATAGATCGTACTAATGCTTCTTGTTAGGACCAGTTTCAGTGAAACTGACCAGTCTCCAGTTGCACCTGGAGACCCAGAAGATTTGTCCAGAAATATATTGAAGTCCAGTTGCATCGTATAGTTAACGCAACTGAAGACTTCCTCCAGTTGAGAACTGATCAGTTGAAGAATCATTCCAGTTGAAGTCGAAGACAACAAGTGGAAGATAGAGAATGACAATGGCAGCGAAGCCCAGTTGACATTCTAGTCAGTTACAAACTGGAGACCATCAGTGGAAAGCTCTTACAAAGCTTTACACTGATTACGAGGAATTGACTTTTATGCTTTATGTTCTTTTACCCGGATAATAAGATTTATCTTATTATTTAAGTGCAAAAAGGTACATAAAGCTGGTTGAGTAAAGTTGCTTTATACTGCAACTTTACACTGCATTTTAAGGAATTAAATGCTATTCCTTAAATGTTCTCAATCATATTTGTACAGCCAAAGTTAACATCACAATGTTAACTTTGCCTATAAATACAAGTCATTGCACAACAAGAATAACACACAGAATACACACTTTGCAAACCTGCAATAATCTTGGTGAACTTGTGCAATATTCTCTCAATCGTAAAAAGGAACATTTCACAACTTTAAGTGTTTCGATTGTTTAGAGAAATTCCAATTGTAGATCAATTGTAGTTCATAGGCTGTTAGGATATTTACATACTTTGTATTATCTTGGTTCCGCAACAACCTTGTAATTTATTTAAAGTTAATAAATAAATTACATATTGTCTCACCAATTTACTTTACAAGTATTTTATATTATTGCATTGTTCTTTACTTATTGTCACTTAAATAAGTAATCTATCTAGAACTTGGTATATACTCTCTGTAACTGGTCGTCTCCAGTTCTGCGCTTATATTGCAAAGTAACTCCACCATCGACATAGAGGTGTCTTCAGGTAGTACCATCTATTGAGTTGGGACTTACAAGTTGTATCAGAGCAGAAGGCTAATAAACTTGCCTAGATCTGCTTAGATGACTACTACTGAAGGTGGAGATGGTTCTGGTTCAGGTGAAAACCCTTTGAATACTAATACACCACCTGTTCAAAATGTTAATACTAACCCTCCTCCTCCTACTGCCCTTAACCATGTCCATGTACATTATTCTAACACTCCTGTTCTAAAATTTGATGGAAATAGTGAGACCTTCGGTACATGGAAGGCCAGAATGCTTTTACATTTTGGTGGGATAGAGAGGTATATATTGAAAATCCTTAAGGATGGACCATATATACCCATGTCTCTTGGGGTAAGTCCTCTTCTAGATCCAACTGGAAGAAGAGGTTCAAGAGAAAAGCTCGAAGACCACTAGTCTGATGAGGATCGTAGACTTGTAGATCTGGACACCAGACTCAAGAACATGATCCTTGGAGCTGTCCCTGAAGATCTAATTACAACACTTGTGTTGTTCCCTAGTGCCAAGTCAATGTGGGAAGAATTAGTTATTCAGTTTGAAGGAGGTGATGACACTATTGTCACCAGAAAGGTTGCCTTGAACAAGAAGTATGAATCCTTCTTTGCTCTGCCCAATGAAAGTCTAACTGGTACTTACACCAGGTTTTCTAGCCTCATTAATCAGCTGAGAGGCTTGGGTGTACAGAAGGATAAGGATATTCTTCTTGAGAAGTTTTGTGATATTCTTCCTTCCAAATGGGAAAATATGGTTCTTGTCTTAAGACAAGGTAAAACCCTGCACAGCCATACTCTTGCATCGCTCTATGGAGCCTTTAGATTCACTGAAGACAATAATGCTGCAAGACTGGTGGCTGAGCAGGATGCCATGAACCATGCCTAGAGTCCCAAGGTTGCTAGTGTAACTGAGCGACCTTGTACTGCTTTAATGTCTGCAGAGAGTGTCCAGGCACACTCAATGAAGGAGATGTTAAACAGTTTCTTGAACTCTGGCCTGACCACTGAAATCAGTGACGGTTGTGATGAAACTGACGATGATGATCTGGTAGTCATGATCGCTAAAACCTTTAATAGGTTTAAGCATAAATCTAAAAGATTTAATGGCCCAAACAATGCTTCCAGCTCCAGCTCTCTGGATAAAACCAATCTTACCTGCTATAAATGCGGTAAGAAAGGTCATTTTTTGAAGGAATGCAGATCTAGTCAGATGAACAACCAAACTGGTCCCTCTGTCCCTAATTTCAATCGGCCTGATGATAGCTACAAAGCTAAATATAAGAAGCTTAAGGCCCAGATTGCCCTCTTGTTCATGGAAAAGGAAAAGGATCAGTGCTTGATGGCACAAACTGAGGGAAAATGGGAGTACTCTGATGACTCATCAGCTGATGAAGAAGAGGAAAGGGACATGTGTTTCATGGCCTTGGAAGATCAACAGCAGCATGTGGCAAAAGAAGATGTCATCACTGGAAGATGGGTGGACATCATTTTGAAAAAGGTATGTGATTATGACAATCAGGTGGATCCAGAACTGAAACCGGACCTTGCTGAATCATTAAGTGGTGATTTGGCTTTTGTGGAAACTGTTAGAGCCGATAGTGAGAGATATCTGGATACTATCTTAATTGAACTAAACAATGTTAAGGCACAACTTAATGATTTACAAAGTGTCCAGTTGGCTCTCAAGGAGTCAGTTTTAAAAATTGAGGCTTTAGAATTTGATAATCAAAAATTAGTTTCTGATCTTGAAAAAGAACAAATGATTATCAAGTCATGGGTAAAAGCATCTAGAAAGAACTATGATGCATTTTCTAGAACAATTGATGCCCTGAAAAATGCATGGAAATCTGGAGATCTAGAAATGGCAGCTCTCATACCAGATCTTCATGCATTGCCTCCAGCTCTCAGGGTTGAAACTTCTTATGATCAACCTGAAGCTGTTGAAACTGAACCCATTGAGACCACCCCCATTGAGGTTAAAACTGGAGCCAAACAGGCTAGTGCTCCAGTTAAAAAGGCCACTAGTAACAAGCCTTTACCTCAGAAGTCTAAGGAGCCCAAGACCCAAAAGACTAAAACTCCAGCTGAACCAAGGTCCAAGGTTCAGCAGCCTGATGAAAACAATATTTTGTTTAAACTGGAAAGTCAACCCCAACTTTTGTCTCGACAGGTTCAGAGTTGTACTGCCCGGATTAAAAATCTGGAAGGAGGTTCATCACCTCCAGTTGTAAAACAAAATATTAAACCCCCTTCAAAACCTAAACAAAAGAATGTTCCATCTGGAACTAAATCTGATAAGAAAAAGGGGAGCAGGTATCAAATACCAATCGTTTTTACTCCTGTCCCTGGATCTGGTGAAAAAGATCCAGATGTAGTCTTCAATTTACCACCACAACAATCAACTGTGACTTCTGTAGAGAAGTCCAGTGAACCCATCAAGAAAAGATGGGTTCACAAAAATAACTGATGATTTTTGTGAGTGTGCAGGGCGATCGAAAGAAGAATATCTGGTATCTGGACAGCGCTGCTGGCCGGACTATGACCGGATGTAAGCTCCTTCTTGAAGAGTTCACTGTCCAAGATGGACCGGCAGTGACGTTTGGTAATGATCAAAATGGAAAGACTGAAGGATATGGTGTACTCAATAACGGACAGGTCAAATTCAAAAGAGTTGCATTTGTGAATGGTTTGAAATATAACCTGATCAGTGTCAGCCAACTTTGTGATGATGGCTACAGAGTTTTGTTCGATATTGCTCAAGGTACCATATTTAACAAGGATTGGAAAGTGGTGATGGTTGCACCAAGAAAAGGAAATGTGTACATCATGGATATGGAACCAGCTCCAAAAGAGCAGTGCTTCTATACCAAGGCTGATGAGGACACCAATTGGCTATGGCATAAAAGATTATCCCATCTTAATTTCAAAAATATTAACAAGTTGTCTCGCAAACAACTGGTTGATGGGATACCTCAAATTTCTTTCAATAAAGAAAAGCCATGTCCAGGGTGTGAGATGAGCAAGCAGAAAAGGGCCAGTTTCAAGACTAGGCAAAACTTTATCATCACTGAACCTCTTTACATGCTACATATGGATCTCTTTGGTCCAGTGAATGTTCAAACTAGAGCTGGAAAGAAGTACACTCTAGTTGTGGTCGATGAATTCACCAGATACTATTGGGTGGTATTCCTCAGATCCAAAAGTGATGCACCTGCTGAAATCATCTCTCTCATCAAAAGAATTGAACTCAAGTATACTCGAAAAGTCTGTCAGTTGCGAAGTGATAATCGTACTGAATTTCAAAATAAGGTACTTGAAACATTTTGCAATGACACTGGCATCTCTCAAAACTTCTCATCAGCATACTCTCCAGAGCAGAATGGAGTTGTGGAAAGAAAGAATCACATACTGATAGAAGCAGCCAGAAGTATGCTATCTGAATCAGGTCTTCCCACCAGTTTCTGGGCTGAAGCAGTTGCAACTGCTTGTCACACCTAAAACCGGTCAGCCTACATCAAGAGACATAAGAAGACTGCCTATGAAGTACTCAGGAATCGTAAACCAAATATTGGATATTTCATGTATTTGGTTGTCCAGTTTATATTTTAAACGATTCCAGTCAGCTTGGAAAGTTTGATGCAAAAGTTGATGAAGGTGAATTTTTAGGTTATTCAGATATTCGAAAGGCCTTTAGAGTTTATAATTATAGACTCCAAAAGGTTCATGAGACAATTCATGTCACATTTGACGAATTAACTAAAGCAATCAACAAGAGACCAAGCCTTGATATTTCTCCAGTCGTTCCAATAAATTTTGGTGAAACTGACCAAGTTCATCAGTCAGTTGTTTCACCAAAAGATGTTTCCAGTTACAAAAAATTGGAACCAGTTAAGAAGAAGAGCACCACCAGTGACACATCATTCTATCCCTCCATCAAATTCAATTTACCACAGGAATTGGTGATTGGATCTGATGTACGTGCCACTCCAATATCAGCACCAGTTCAAACTCCAACTTCTCCAGTTCTTCAAGAAATGCCTTTTAATGAAGAATTTCATGATGCAAATCGTGACCTCATTAACTCTGATGAGGACGTAGAAGTAGTTTGGACAGATCCTCCTCCAGAAGCTGTTGCAACTGAAGAAGATCGCCAGGTGACTTGCACTGATATTGTAATTCACCAGCCTAGTCAATACACTAGATGGACTCGAGCACATCCAATTGAACAGATTGTGGGAGATCCAAATAGTGGGGTTCAGACTAGAAGAGCCACCAGTGAGCAATGCTTAAACGTCACCTTCTATCACTAATTGAACCGAAGAAGATTGACGAGGCTATGGCAGACCCAAGCTGGGTGGAAGCTATGCAAGAAGAGCTCGTCCAGTTTGAAAGGAATAATGTGTGGGAGCTTGTTCCTTGTCCACCAGGGTTAAAGAAAGAACCCATTGGTACAAGATGGGTCTACCGCAACAAGATGGATGAAGATGGACATGTTGTAAGAAACAAGGCTAGATTAGTTGCCCAGGGTTATTGTCAAGCAGAAGGCGTTGACTTTGATGAAACTTTGCTCCAGTTGCAAGACTTGAAGCCATCATAATATTTTTGGCTTATGCAGCCCATCTGCAGTTTAAAGTCTTCCAGATGGATGTCAAAAGTGCGTTCCTTAATGGAACATTGGAAGAAGTTGTGTATGTTAAGCAGACTCCAGGCTTCATCAATGAGAAGCATCCTCACTGGGTCTATAGACTGAACAAAGCTTTGCATGGTCTTAGACAAGCCCCAAGAGCCTGGTATGATACTTTAACTAAACATCTTCTTAAAAATGGCTTTCAAAGTGCAATAGATAATACCTTATTTATCTTGAAAGAAAAAGGTAAATCTTATTGGTACAAATTTATGTTGATGACATTATATTTGGTCAACTGATGATGCAATGTGTAAAAAGTTTTCTAAAATCATGTCATCTGAGTATGAAATGAGTTTAATGGGTGAATTAACATTTTTCTTAGGTCTTCAGATTAAGCAAACTGAAAATGGAATTTTCATAAACCAAGGAAAATATGTCAGAGATTTGTTAAGAAAATACAAATATGATTCAATCCCATCGAAAAACACACCTATTGCTGCACCATTAAACTTGGACTCTGACCCAACTAGCAAACCAGTGAACATCACTGAATATCGTGGTATGGTTGGTTCACTGATGTATTTAACTGCCAGTCGACCAGATATAATGTTCGCAACATGTTTATGTGCCAGGTTTCAGGCTAACCCCAAAGAATCACATTTGCACGCTGTTAAGCGTATCTTTAGATACCTGAAAGGGTGTCCTAATCTTGGTCTTTGGTACCCCAAAGGCTCAAGGTTAGATCTAATGGGTTATTCAGATTCAGATCATGCAGGTTGTAAGATAGATAGAAACTCAACAACTGGTGGTTGTCATTTCCTTGGAGGAAAACTGGTAAGTTGGACCAGCAAGAAGCAGACTTCAGTCTCTATGTCCACTGCTGAGGCAGGGTACATTTCTGCGGCCAGTTGTTGTGCCCAGATTCTCTGGATCAAGAACCAGTTACTAGATTATGGTCAAAAGTATACAAGGACCCCAATCTTTTGTGGCAACACCAGTGCCATTGCTATATCTCACAACCCAGTGATGCACTCCAAAACAAAGCATATTGACATCAGGTATCATTTTATTCGTGATCATGTTATGAAAGGAGACATTGAATTACATTTCATCCACTGACAAACAGCTCGCTGATGTTTTTACAAAACCTCTTGATGAGAAAACCTTTTAAACATCTCATCAGCGAACTGGGAATGTTAAATCCTTAAAACTGGAGATTTTTGTTATGAACGTGTCAGTGACACTGATGAAGTTCTCCAGTTTGAGGAGGTCCAGATAATCTTTGCTCGCCAGGCTATCGAACGCCTTTGTGATACTATCCTGGCACTAATCGATTTCTGGATCATCATTTTAGGGAAAGACTCAAAATAATTTTCTGACTAAAATTCATTTTGTTTGAAAATGGCACCTGGAGAACTCTCCAGTTGGAAACTGGCACCGGACTAATCCTCCAGTGACCAGGTTTAGTCTTGTCTTAATTATAACGTTAGAAAATACTTGGTCAATATTTGTGACACGTGATGGTACTAGAGTGTTTTAAACCACTTGATATCGTCATCTGACGTGTTTAAAGACATTTTGGTATGAAACTGTTTTTATTGGGAAAATGAAAATTAGTGGGCGCGTGGGTAAGTTAAGCCATCGTAGCATTTAATGCTGACACAATGAATTATGTTTTTTATTCAAAATTCAAACTTATTTTGTAAAATATCTACAAAATTGATTTTGTTAATAAAATATAATTTTTGGTATTTCATTGGGATCTTGAATTCCTTATAAATACCCTTATTTACTCCGATCACATTTACTTCCCTTACATTCTTTTCATTTACTTCCCAATCATCTAAAATTGCTTCTTTCTCTCTCTGCTTCATAAATCAAGAACCCTAATTCCAAAATTTCAATTTCATTTTCCAATGGCACCTAAATCATCCCGTTCAAGAGATGTAAATCTCTTATCTGTCCCATATGCTCTTTCACCAGATGTCAAACAGGCATCTGGTGCTCCTGGTAACACTACGCTCATCAAATTAAATCCGAATAAACCGATGGCGAGTTTACAAGGAACCCAAGGGTCCAATACCCTTATTGGGAGAATCCAAAGATTTTTGAAGGATTCTCCAATTGGACCCTCATTCTCTCTAAACCCACGCAAGATGTTTCACGACTACTTGTGTGAGTTTTGGTACACTGCCACTCTTTCTTCCGATTGTTCTCCATCACTTTCACATTAAAAGGTGGAACAGTCCAGTGTACCCTATCAGCAGATGTATTGAGGGATGCTCTACACCTCAATTACTGGAGACAAGGAGAGTCTCCTGTTGTCATCTCCCCTAACATCAATTTTCGCCAGGTCCTCCTTGATATGGGACACAAGGAGTGCCTCGAAAAAGGGGTTTTGAAAACTAAAGGTGCGATGACCATGAAGGGCCTTACACCTTCATGGAGGTACTTTTTCATCCACCTTGTGGAAAGTATGGGTGGGAGTTCTGGTGGACTTGACCAGATTAACTCCTCACAAGCAGAGATGGCATACTGCTTGTGGAATGGATTGAGAGTGGATTTTGCTGAAATCCTTTACAGAAGCCTGGTTCAAAAACTGAAGGGCACCCGGGGACTATGTATCCCCTTCTCCAGGTTTCTCTCTCTTTGTTTTCTACAAATTCTGGGCAGTGAAGCTTATTTAAGCACAGATTCACTTTACACTGTCCCAGATTTGTTGAGGAATCTTGACTCTCTAGTATCTGAAGCTGGAGAGGTCGAGATTCAAGATAGAATGCGGCTGGCATTCGCAAAAACCGACGCACCAGTCCAAGGTGAGTCGGAAAGACAACTGGGCGGGCCTCAAAATAATGAGGGACCCACCAGTTCGTCTGCTGGAATTGTGACCATTGCCGAGCCCGGGCAACAGTCTAACCCCTCCAGCTCCAGCGTGTCTGTCCCCACAACCATTTACCCTGGAGACCTCCCAACAGGTCTTTCAGGAGTTCCAAAGGCAACAAGAACACGTTGCATTAGGACCTTGTCAGCACTTGCCACTGACAGTAGAAACCTGACCAGCCTTCCAGTTTCCTCCCAACAGGAACCTGGAGAAAGTCAAATGGGACAACCGCC
>CM067168.1:72775132-72793263 GCA_034093135.1 Erigeron breviscapus
ACTTAAAGTTGTGAAATGTTCTTTTTTACGATTGAGAGAATATTGCACAAGTTCACCAAGAATATTGCAGGTTTGCAAAGTGTGTATTCTGTGTGTTATTCTTGTTGTGCAATGACTTGTATTTATAGGCAAATTTAACATTGGGATGTTAACTTTGGCCGTACAAATATGGTTGAGAATATTTAAGGAATAGCATTTAATTCCTTAAAATGCAGTGTAAAGTTGCAGTATAAAGCAACTTCACTCAACCAGCTTTATGTACCTTTTTGTACTTAAATAATAAGATAAATCTTATTATCCGGGTAAAAGCACATAAAGCATAAAAGTCAATTCCTCGTAATCAGTGTAAAGCTTTGTAAGAGCTTTCCACTGATGGTCTCCAGTTTGTAACTGACTAGAATGTCAACTGGGCTTCGCTGCCATTGTCATTCTCTATCTTCCACTTGTTGTCTTCGACTTCAGCTGGAATGATTCTTCAACTGATCAGTTCTCAACTGGAGGAAGTCTTCAGTTGCGTTAACTGTACGATGCAACTGGACTTCAATATATTTCTGGACAAATCTTCTGGGTCTCCGGGTGCAACTGGAGACTGGTCAGTTTCACTGAAACTGGTCCTAACAAATTCCCCCTATTTGTCCTGAAATATTAGCAAGTCTTTTTCAGTTCTTGTATCTGTACAAGTGTGAACTGGAGAGACTTGTTCGATCAAATCTATCTAACTTTTCCAAGGCATTTTTATAGATCAGTAAATGCCTTGGGTTTTTCTTTTAAGTTTGTTAGATCTAATCTATTATCTATCTTGTGGTTACAAACTGGTAACTTCATTTATACAAGGAAATGAGATATACATAAGTTACAGAATGTAAACAAAATTACAAGCAGATAAACTGAAGAGAGAACTTAATCAGATGGCCCTTCGCCAGTTCTCCTTCTCTTTGACACTGAAGAGACCGCTGAGAGTCTTCAGGATCAATATTCAACTTAAGCTCCAGATTTTCTTTGTGTTGAATCTTGCCCTTCAAGAAGTTCACCCAAGCTTTCTCAAACCTATTCTTTTGTGCCTTAGCCTCCAAAAAGTTTACCATTTCAACCCATTCTGAGAACCCATATTGCATTGCACCAGGATTGTCAGTTCTAACCAGTGGCCCTCTGGCATAACTGACTTCAACATGAAAGTACTTGGTGTCTGGCTTAATTGTTACATGAACACCATTAATATCCCCACTGTCTCTTCTGGTTGCCATGATCTGGGAGTAGTATTCTCTTGCTTCAGATTCATTAGATATTTCAATACTCACCGCTCCAGTAGCCAGCACAGCATTCTTGATGTCATCATTTGATACATCGCCAGTTGGTTCAACAAAAGTTCTAAGGTCAGCATCTCTATGCAGTGGTTTTCTTGGTTGAGGGATCTTTCTTGGTGGATTCAAAACCCTTTTCACAACCTTTCTAACATTTTTGATTCTTTTCTGAATCCCACTGGCCCTGTTTTCCTTTGCCTTCTCCACTGATATATTTAAGTTTCTGGCATCATGCTCAGCTTCATAATTAGGATAGTGCATGTCCAGTTCAATGTCAAGCATTTCTTTTAACATACCCACTATCCTGGCATCATCTTTCACTCTAGCATACTCCTCCTTAGTGATTCCCAACAAGTGAGCATCACTAATATCAAGCAATTTAATCTTGGCTAGATGCTGTCTGGCTTCAGCTTGGTTGGCTTGTTTCATTTTCTTTCTTTCTTTAATTTGATCACCAAGCCTTGCCAGACGCTTGCTATCACTTTCTGAAACTGGAGGAAGTACATCAGCATTGCCAGTTTCCAACATTGGTACATCAGTGGCCGGCTGGGCTACATCAGATGCTAAACCTTTACCTTTATCAACATTCCCCCTATCCATCATATCCACATTCTCTAACCTTTGCTCACCAGTTTCAGTACTGGTAGCCACAATCACATTACCACCAGATTGACTTTCAGTTGGAGTTCTTTCAGGTGCAACTGGTGCAAGGACTGCACTTCTTTCCCCCTTGGCAGCATCTAGACCTGCCCTTATAGCTTCCCATTCAGAGGGTGAGATGGCAACCGGTCAAGAGGCTGCCATGTTTGTAAGTCCTTGCACTCTTTGAAAATTCCACACATCATTCTGAAAGACCTCCATAGATGGTTGGTCTCCTTTGACTGGGTCAAAATATTTGCAGTGACTTGTTGCTGACCAGTTTTCAGTTCTTCCAAGATTTTAGAATCTTCACTAAGACCCGAAACCACCTTTTCCTTAACTTCTTCATCCTTTTATTTCAAATTATTCACTTCAGTTGTCAGATTTTCAATAGACTGAGTATGATTAGATACCTGGGTGCTCAAATTATCAATGCTGTCTCTCAACTGGTTGATCTCATTAGTGAGTGGGGCCAGATCAACCTGAGGAGTGGTCAGCTTGGTGATCTCAGACATCACCTTTTCTATCAATTGTGTTTCCCTTGCACCCAGCATATCATCGATCATCTGACCAACTGAAACCATCAACTGCTGCCCAAGCTCAGTCACATTCAACCCAGGCTTTTCAACTAACTCTTTCACCTGTTTTTCAATCTCCTTCAAATCAATTTCTGATCTTCTAACAGTGTTACCCAGCAGATTTGAGATTGAGGTTGTGACATTGGACTGAGTGAGGTCGAAGGCTTCCTTTAGAGAAGTTGCCAGATTTTTGCAGCCTCCGACCAGCTTATTGATCTTCTTTAACACCAAGTCTTCATTTGATGAGAACTTGTTAATCCCCAGATCAACCACTTTAATATTGGTCAGATGGTCCTTGTGGTATCTGGAGAAAGACTTAGTGTTTTTGTCAAGTGTCTTTTGAATATCCTCCACCCTGGTAAGAAGGTTTTGGATATCGGCTTGAACAGACACAACTTGACTGTCTAGTGACGGAGGGGAAGGTGTCACTGGACCTGCAGCAGTTTCCACTGGAGCAACTGGAGGAGGCAAATTGAGAGAAGCCTCCCCAATTTACATCGCAGCAGTTGAAGAAGTAATAATTAGAGTGGTAGAGGAAGAAGGCACTGAAGTAACAATGTGTTGTTCATGCTGAGAATGCTCAGGTGTGAACAACGGCGGCGGTGGGGGTGGCATTTCTCGAAGGAGTGAGAACTGCCCAGATGGTGATGGTGCCATACGTCTGTTTCCAGATATATAGTTATATGTGGGGAATGGTATTTTAGTAGGCTCATTTATTAGGGATGGTAAAACTGAAATTGAAGCATCTGGAAGCGAGACTTGAGATGAAGGGTTTTGATCTTGTACAGAAGACTCAAAAATCTCCAAGTCTGAAGCAGTACCTTCTGAATCCGAAGACTCAATAAGGATTTCCTCGTCATTAACATTCATGTCCAGATCCATGAATGTAACTGAGGGCTGACCAGATGGGTCAGTCTCTAGATGACCTTCTCCAGTTTCCTGGAAGGTTGCATCTGTTGGATGATCAAATACCGAGGTATCTTCACCAGGGATAGAGGTCACTGGGGTTGCCTCAGTTATAGTTGCTCTATCCACAACCATACATCATCGGCCGAAGAGTTGGGAACCTCAGTCTCCAGTAGTGACTGGCCAGAGACTTTGTCAGTTCGTGCAATAGAAGTGTCAGAAAGGTCGTGGACACTTTGTGCTGACTCATACTCTAATCTGGGTTGGGGTAGCCCAGTTTCAACTTCACCACCCTCTCCTACAGAAATTGCGAGAGTGGCTGCTTGCGGTTGTCCCGTTTGACTTTCTCCAGGTTCCTGTTGGGAGGAAACTGGAGGGCTGGTCAGGTTTCTACTATCAGTGGCAAGTGCTGACAAGGTCCTAATGCGACGTGTTCTTGTTGCCTTTGGAACTCCTGAAAGACCTGTTGGGAGGTCTCCATGGTAAATGGTTGTGGGGACAGACACGCTGGAGCTGGAGGGGTTAGACTGTTGCCCGGGCTCGGCAATGGTCACATTTCCAGCAGACGAACTGGTAGGTCCCTCATTATTCTGAGGCCCGCCCAGTTGTCTTTCCGACTCACCTTGGACTGGTGCATCGGTTTTTGCGAATGCCAGCCGCATTCTATCTGGAATCTCGACCTCTCCAGCTTCAGATACCAGAGAGTCAAGATTTCTCAACAAATCTGGGACAGTGTAAAGTGAATCTGTGCTTAAATAAGCTTCACTGCCCAGAATTTGTAGAAAACAAAGAGAGAGAAACCTGGAGAAGGGGATACATAGTCCCCTGGTACCCTTCAGTTTTTGAACCAGGCTTCTGTAAAGGATATCAGCAAAATCCACTCCCAATCCATTCCACAAGCAGTATGCCATCTCTGCCTGTGCGGAGTTAATCTGGTCAAGTCCACCAGAACTCCCACCCATACTTTCCACAAGGTGGATGAAAAAGTACCTCCATGAAGGTGTAAGGCCCTTCATGGTCATCGCACCTTTAGTTTTCAAAACCCCTTTTTCGAGGCACTCCTTGTGTCCCATATCAAGGAGGACCTGGCGAAAATTGATGTTAGGGGAGATGACAACTGGAGATTCTCCTTGTCTCCAGTAATTGAGGTGTAAAGCATCCCTCAATACATATGCTGATAGGGTACACTGGACTGTTCCACCTTTTAATGTGAAAGTGAGGGAAGAACAATCAGTAGAAAGAGAAGCAGTGTACCAAAACTCACACAACTAGTCGTGAAACATCTTGCGTGGGTTTAAGGAGAATGGGGGTCCAATTGGAGAATCCTTCAAAAATCTTTGGATTCTCCCAATAAGGGTATTGGACCCTTGGGTTCCTTGTAAACTCGCCATCGGTTTATTCGGATTTAATTTGATGAGCGTAGTGTTACCAGGAGCACCAGATGCCTGTTTGACATCTGGTGAAGGAGCATATGGGACAGATAAGAGATTTACATCTCTTGAACGGGATGATTTAGGTGCCATTGGAAAATGAAATTGAAATTTTGGAATTGGGGTTCTTGATTTATGAAGCAGAGAGAGAAAAGAAGCAATTTTAGATGATTGGGAAGTAAATGAAAAGAATGTAAAGGGAAGTAAATGTGATCGGAGTAAATAAGTGTATTTATAAGGAATTCAAGATCCCAATGAAATACCAAAAATTATATTTTATTAACAAAATCAATTTTGTAGATATTTTTACAAAATAAGTTTGAATTTTGAATAAAAAACATAATTCATTGTGTCAGCATTAAATGCTACGATGGCTTAACTTACTCATGCGCCCACTAATTTTCATTTTCCCAATAAAAACAGTTTTCGTATACCAAAATGACTTTAAACACGTCAGATGACGATATCAAGTGGTTTAAAACACTCGAGTACCATCACGTGTCACAAATATTGACCAAGTATTTTCTAACGTTATGAAAAATTAAGATAAGACTAAACCTGGTCACTGGAGGATTAGTCCGGTGCCAGTTTCCAACTGGAGAGTTCTCCAGGTGCCATTTTCAAACAAAATGAATTTTAGTCAGAAAATTATTTTGAGTCTTTCCCCCTAAAATGATGATCCAGAAATCGATTAGTGCCAGGATAGTATCACAAAGGCGTTCGATAGCCTGGCGAGCAAAGATTATCTGGACCTCCTCAAATGGAGAACTTCATCAGTGTCACTGACACGTTCATAACAAAAATCTCCAGTTTTAAGGATTTAACATTCCCAGTTCGCTGATGAGATGTTTAAAGGTTTTCTCATCAAGAGGTTTTGTAAAAAGATCAGCGAGCTGTTTGTCAGTGGGGATGAAATGAATTTCAATGTCTCCTTTCATAACATGATCACGAATAAAATGATACCTGATGTCAATATGCTTTGTTTTGGAGTGCATCACTGGGTTGTGAGATATAGCAATGGCACTGGTGTTGCCACAAAAGATTGGGGTCCTTGTATACTTTTGACCATAATCTAGTAACCGGCTCTTGATCCAGAGAATCTGGGCACAACAACTGGCCTCAGAAATGTACCCTGCCTCAGCAGTGGACATAGAGACTGACGTCTGCTTCTTGCTGGTCCAACTTACCAGTTTTCCTCCAAGGAAATGACAACCACCAGTTGTTGAGTTTCTATCTATCTTACAACCTGCATGATCTGAATCTGAATAACCCATTAGATCTAACCTTGAGCCTTTGGGGTACCAAAGACCAAGATTAGGACACCCTTTCAGGTATCTAAAGATACGCTTAACAGCGTGCAAATGTGATTCTTTGGGGTTAGCCTGAAACCTGGCACATAGACATGTTGCAAACATTATATCTGGTCGACTGGCAGTTAAATACATCAGTGAACCAACCATACCACGATATTCAGTGATGTTCACTGGTTTGCTAGTTGGGTCAGAGTCCAAGTTTAATGGTGCAGCAATAGGTGTGTTTTTCGATGGGATTGAATCATATTTGTATTTTCTTAACAAATCTCTGACATATTTTCCTTGGTTTATGAAAATTCCATTTTCAGTTTGCTTAATCTGAAGACCTAAGAAAAATGTTAATTCACCCATTAAACTCATTTCATACTCAGATGACATGATTTTAGAAAACTTTTTACACATTGCATCATCAGTTGAACCAAATATAATGTCATCAACATAAATTTGTACCAATAAGATATTACCTTTTTCTTTCAAGATAAATAAGGTATTATCTATTGCACTTCTTTGAAAGCCATTTTTAAGAAGATGTTTAGTTAAAGTATCATACCAGGCTCTTGGGGCTTGTCTAAGACCATACAAAGCTTTGTTCAGTCTATAGACCCAGTGAGGATGCTTCTCATTTATGAAGCCTGGAGTCTGCTTAACATACACAACTTCTTCCAATGTTCCATTAAGGAACGCACTTTTGACATCCATCTGGAAGACTTTAAACTGCAGATGGGCTGCATAAGCCAAAAATATATAGATGGCTTCAAGTCTTGCAACTGGAGCAAAAGTTTCATCAAAGTCAACGCCTTCTGCTTGACAATAACCCTGGGCAACTAATCTAGCCTTGTTTCTTACAACATGTCCATCTTCATCCATCTTGTTGCGGTAGACCCATCTTGTACCAATGGGTTCTTTCTTTAACCCTGGTGGACAAGGAACAAGCTCCCACACATTATTCCTTTCAAACTGGACGAGCTCTTCTTGCATAGCTTCCACCCAGCTTGGGTCTGCCATAGCCTCGTCAATCTTCTTCGGTTCAATTAGTGATAAGAAGGTGACGTTTAAGCATTGCTCACTGGTGGCTCTTCTAGTCTGAACCCCACTATTTGGATCTCCCACAATCTGTTCAATTGGATGTGCTCGAGTCCATCTAGTGTATTGACTAGGCTGGTGAATTACAATATCAGTGCAAGTCACCTGGCGATCTTCTTCAGTTGCAGCAGCTTCTGGAGGAGGATCTGTCCAAACTACTTCTACGTCCTCATCAGAGTTAATGAGGTCACGATTTGCATCATGAAATTCTTTATTAAAAGGCATTTCTTGAAGAACTAGAGAAGTTGGAGTTTGAACTGGTGCTGATATTGGAGTGGCACGTACATCAGATCCAATCACCAATTCCTGTGGTAAATTGAAATTGATGGAGGGATAGAATGATGTGTCACTGGTGGTGCTCTTCTTCTTAACTGGTTCCAATTTTTTGTAACTGGAAACATCTTTTGGTGAAACAACTGACTGATGAACTTGGTCAGTTTCACCAAAATTTATTGGAACGACTGGAGAAATATCAAGGCTTGGTCTCTTGTTGATTGCTTTAGTTAATTCGTCAAATGTGACATGAATTGTCTCATGAACCTTTTGGAGTCTATAATTATAAACTCTAAAGGCCTTTCGAATATCTGAATAACCTAAAAATTCACCTTCATCAACTTTTGCATCAAACTTTCCAAGCTGACTGGAATCGTTTAAAATATAAACTGGACAACCAAATACATGAAAATATCCAATATTTGGTTTACGATTCCTGAGTACTTCATAGGCAGTCTTCTTATGTCTCTTGATGTAGGCTGACCGGTTTTGGGTGTGACAAGCAGTTGCAACTGCTTCAGCCCAGAAACTGGTGGGAAGACCTGATTCAGATAGCATACTTCTGGCTGCTTCTATCAGTATGTGATTCTTTCTTTCCACAACTCCATTCTGCTCTGGAGAGTATGCTGATGAGAAGTTTTGAGAGATGCCAGTGTCATTGCAAAATGTTTCAAGTACCTTATTTTGAAATTCAGTACGATTATCACTTCGCAACTGACAAACTTTTCGAGTATACTTGAGTTCAATTCTTTTGATGAGAGAGATGATTTCAGCAGGTGCATCACTTTTGGATCTGAGGAATACCACCCAATAGTATCTGGTGAATTCATCGACCACAACTAGAGTGTACTTCTTTCCAGCTCTAGTTTGAACATTCACTGGACCAAAGAGATCCATATGTAGCATGTAAAGAGGTTCAGTGATGATAAAGTTTTGCCTAGTCTTGAAACTGGCCCTTTTCTGCTTGCTCATCTCACACCCTGGACATGGCTTTTCTTTATTGAAAGAAATTTGAGGTATCCCATCAACCAGTTGTTTGCGAGACAACTTGTTAATATTTTTGAAATTAAGATGGGATAATCTTTTATGCCATAGCCAATTGGTGTCCTCATCAGCCTTGGTATAGAAGCACTGCTCTTTTGGAGCTGGTTCCATATCCATGATGTACACATTTCCTTTTCTTGGTGCAACCATCACCACTTTCCAATCCTTGTTAAATATGGTACCTTGAGCAATATCGAACAAAACTCTGTAGCCATCATCACAAAGTTGGCTGACACTGATCAGGTTATATTTCAAACCATTCACAAATGCAACTCTTTTGAATTTGACCTGTCCGTTATTGAGTACACCATATCCTTCAGTCTTTCCATTTTGATCATTACCAAACGTCACTGCCGGTCCATCTTGGACAGTGAACTCTTCAAGAAGGAGCTTACATCCGGTCATAGTCCGGCCAGCAGCGCTGTCCAGATACCAGATATTCTTCTTTCGATCGCCCTGCACACTCACAAAAATCATCAGTTATTTTTGTGAACCCATCTTTTCTTGATGGGTTCACTGGACTTCTCTACAGAAGTCACAGTTGATTGTTGTGGTGGTAAATTGAAGACTACATCTGGATCTTTTTCACCAGATCCAGGGACAGGAGTAAAAACGATTGGTATTTGATACCTGCTCCCCTTTTTCTTATCAGATTTAGTTCCAGATGGAACATTCTTTTGTTTAGGTTTTGAAGGGGGTTTAATATTTTGTTTTACAACTGGAGGTGATGAACCTCCTTCCAGATTTTTAATCCGGGCAGTACAACTCTGAACCTGTCGAGACAAAAGTTGGGGTTGACTTTCCAGTTTAAACAAAATATTGTTTTCATCAGGCTGCTGAACCTTGGACCTTGGTTCAGCTGGAGTTTTAGTCTTTTGGGTCTTGGGCTCCTTAGACTTCTGAGGTAAAGGCTTGTTACTAGTGGCCTTTTTAACTGGAGCACTAGCCTGTTTGGCTCCAGGTTTAACCTCAATGGGGGTGGTCTCAATGGGTTCAGTTTCAACAGCTTCAGGTTGATCATAAGAAGTTTCAACCCTGAGAGCTGGAGGCAATGCATGAAGATCTGGTATGAGAGCTGCCATTTCAGATCTCCAGATTTCCATGCATTTTTCAGGGCATCAATTGTTCTAGAAAATGCATCATAGTTCTTTCTAGATGCTTTTACCCATGACTTGATAATCATTTGTTCTTTTTCAAGATCAGAAACTAATTTTTGATTATCAAATTCTAAAGCCTCAATTTTTAAAACTGACTCCTTGAGAGCCAACTGGACACTTTGTAAATCATTAAGTTGTGCCTTAACATTGTTTAGTTCAATTAAGATAGTATCCAGATATCTCTCACTATCGGCTCTAACAGTTTCCACAAAAGCCAAATCACCACTTAATGATTCAACAAGGTCCAGTTTCAGTTCTGGATCCACCTGATTGTCATAATCACATACCTTTTTCAAAATGATGTCCACCCATCTTCCAGTGATGACATCTTCTTTTGCCACATGCTGCTGTTGATCTTCCAAGGCCATGAAACACATGTCCCTTTCCTCTTCTTCATCAGCTGATGAGTCATCAGAGTACTCCCATTTTCCCTCAGTTTGTGCCATCAAGCACTGATCCTTTTCCTTTTCCATGAACAAGAGGGCAATCTGGGCCTTAAGCTTCTTATATTTAGCTTTGTAGCTATCATCAGGCCGATTGAAATTAGGGACAAGGGGACCAGTTTGGTTGTTCAACTGACTAGATCTGCATTCCTTCATAAAATGACCTTTCTTACCATCTTGCCACAAAATAGAAAGTACTTGTAAAGTAAAGGGCAGAATCCAAAATGACCTTTCTTACCGCATTTATAGCAGGTAAGATTGGTTTTATCCAGAGAGCTGGAGCTGGAAGCATTGTTTGGGCCATTAAATCTTTTAGATTTATGCTTAAACCTATTAAAGGTTTTAGCGATCATGACTACCAGATCATCATCGTCAGTTTCATCACAACCGTCACTGATTTCAGTGGTCAGGCCAGAGTTCAAGAAACTGTTTAACATCTCCTTCATTGAGTGTGCCTGGACACTCTCTGCAGACATTAAAGCAGTACAAGGTCGCTCAGTTACACTAGCAACCTTGGGACTCTAGGCATGGTTCATGGCATCCTGCTCAGCCACCAGTCTTGCAGCATTATTGTCTTCAGTGAATCTGAAGGCTCCATAGAGCGATGCAAGAGTATGGCTGTGCAGGGTTTTACCTTGTCTTAAGACAAGAACCATATTTTCCCATTTGGAAGGAAGAATATCACAAAACTTCTCAAGAAGAATATCCTTATCCTTCTCTACACCCAAGCCTCTCAGCTGATTAATGAGGCTAGAAAACCTGGTGTATGTACCAGTTAGACTTTCATTGGGCAGAGCAAAGAAGGATTCATACTTCTTGTTCAAGGCAACCTTTCTGGTGACAATAGTGTCATCACCTCCTTCAAACTGAATAACTAATTCTTCCCACATTGACTTGGCACTAGGGAACAACACAAGTGTTGTAATTAGATCTTCAGGGACAGCTCCAAGGATCATGTTCTTGAGTCTGGTGTCCAGATCTACAAGTCTACGATCCTCATCAGACTAGTGGTCTTCGAGCTTTTCTCTTGAACCTCTTCTTCCAGTTGGATCTAGAAGAGGACTTACCCCAAGAGACATGGGTATATATGGTCCATCCTTAAGGATTTTCCATATATATACCTCTCTATCCCACCAAAATGTAAAAGCATTCTGGCCTTCCATGTACCGAAGGTCTCACTATTTCCATCAAATTTTAGAACAGGAGTGTTAGAATAATGTACATGGACATGGTTTGGGGCAGTAGGAGGAGGAGGGTTTGTATTAACATTTTGAACAGGTGGTGTATTAGTATTCAAAGGGTTTTCACCTGAACCAGAACCATCTCCACCTTCAGTAGTAGTCATCTAAGCAGATCTAGGCAAGTTTATTAGCCTTCTGCTCTGATACCACTTGTAAGTCCCAACTCAATAGATGGTACTACCTGAAGACACCTCTATGTCGATGGTGGAGTTACTTTGCAATATAAGCCTGAACTGGAGACGACCAGTTACAGAGAGTATATACCAAGTTCTAGATAGATTACTTATTAAGTGACAATAAGTAAAGAACAATGCAATAATATAAAATACTTGTAAAGTAAATTGGTGAGACAATATGTAATTTATTTATTAACTTTAAATAAATTACAAGGTTGTTGCGGAACCAAGATAATACAAAGTATGTAAATATCCTAACAACCTATGAACTACAATTGATCTACACTTGGAAATTCTCTAAACAATCGAAACACTTAAAGTTGTGAAATGTTCCTTTTTGCGATTGAGAGAATATTGCACAAGTCACCAAGAATATTGCAAATGCAAAGTATGAAGTGTAGTTATTCTTGTTGTGCAATGACTTGTATTTATAGGCAAAGTTAACATTGTGATGTTAACTTTGGCTGTACAAATATGATTGAGAACATTTAAGGAATAGCATTTAATTCCTTAAAATGCAGTGTAAAGTTGCAGTATAAAGCAACTTTACTCAACCAGCTTTATGTACCTTTTTGTACTTAAATAATAAGATAAATCTTATTATCCGGGTAAAAGAACATAAAGCATAAAAGTCAATTCCTCGTAATCAGTGTAAAGCTTTGTAAGAGCTTTCCACTGATGGTCTCCAGTTTGTAACTGACTAGAATGTCAACTGGGCTTCGCTGCCATTGTCATTCTCTATCCACTTGTTGTCTTCGACTTCAACTGGAATGATTCTTCAACTGATCAGTTCTCAACTGGAGGAAGTCTTCAGTTGCGTTAACTGTACGATGCAACTGGACTTCAATATATTTCTGGACAAATCTTCTGGGTCTCCAGGTGCAACGGGAGACTGGCCAGTTTACCAGTAAACTGGTCCTAACAAGAAGCATTAGTACGATCTATATAGTATCTACCCGTTAAATTTAAGCATCCTTAAATCTAAGCATTGTCATATGTAAAGCATGTCTAAGCATGTAAGCAAGTACGGAGAGCAGTTTTCCAGGAATAAAGTTATAGTCTAAGGTCACTAATGTAGCCTAATCCTTATTAGGCCCACTAATACAACCTAGTTCGCTATAACCTGTGGCTCTGATACCAATCTGTCACACCCCCAAAATGCGAAATAGAAGGTGTGAACAATTTAGAGGAATCACA
Source organism: Erigeron breviscapus (assembly GCA_034093135.1). Lineage (NCBI taxonomy): Eukaryota > Viridiplantae > Streptophyta > Magnoliopsida > Asterales > Asteraceae > Erigeron > Erigeron breviscapus. Next base: position 72,787,914 of record CM067168.1, read on the forward strand.
ATCACACATTATAACAAACGACCTCTAAATGAGACGTTATTGGATTTTATTTATAAACGAAGCATTTCTTTACAAGGAAAGTAGATACGTTCATAGAACTTGAACAACTACTTCTAATACAAAAGAAATTAACTAATCAAAATGCTCCGTTTCTCTAATGTATGCATATGAGACTCCAAACCAAGCCTGCTCCAATACTGCCTTAATTTCCTGAGAATACAGTTTAAAAGACGTCAACATAAAGTTGGTGAGGTCATAGGTTTTACAACAATATAGTGTGGTGGATAATAAGGTTTTAGTGATACCCTCACCAGTATAATCCCAATGATATTTCTGATCATTAATCCGAAATACTTTTGGAAATACATTTCCATTATAGACAGTCATAATATAAAGATAGATAGGTATTCTATCGTAATGAAAACATAATTGATATTCATACCATGAATACCCATAGGTAAATTGTTAATACAGAAACTTAACAGATAATTCACATAATAACAATATATAGGTCGATACTGCAACCACAGAACTTCCTCAGATAATTTATATCATAACAATACACAGGTCTTTGTTGGAATCCCAGAACCTTGTATTTCACATAAGACGATATATATATATAGGTCTTTACTGTCATCACATAACCTTAATATATACTTCACATCTTAACAATATAGGTTTTTACTGCCATCACAGAACCTTATATTTCACATTATACAATATATAGGTTTTACTGTCATCACAGAACCTTGATATATATTTCACATCTTAACAATATATAGATTTTCACTGCCATCACAAAATTTATATAATTCACATCATATAATATTTTCTCGAATCCGAACATATTAATTCATAATAGAACATACCGTGTCCTCGAATCCGAGATAGTAGTTTAACATATTTATTGAATTAAACCCGTGTGTTCATATAGAACTTTGTTTCACGAAATTTTCCCATAGTGTATCCATAAAAATGATATCCAATTTGTATATAACGTTTTCTCAAAATAAGTGCATCTAAGTATAAAACAATTTAGACAATGTATTCTCAGCCCAAAGCGTAAAACAGTTAATAAGGGGCTATGAGTCTCACCTTAGCAGCAATGAAATGAAGTAATGAAAATGAAATGAGTTGATGAGCAAGTCAATTAGCCAAATCGGGAGATCCTAAACACAATATGATTGATTTACTTTCTTGGTTCAAACCTAAAGTTCTATAAGTCTATTTATTAATACGCTTGTCAACGTAATTAGTTTCAGGTCTTTTCAATAACCTTTGTAGTTTATTTTTGAAATATTCATAAATGAAACATCATTTACATTTACATAAATTCTTTATAAATCCTTTTTGAAATACCATAAATAAGCTAAGTAGTTAACTTAATATGTGATTTGTGAATAAAGAGATACTTGATAGTTTTTCTTTGAATTGATACATAATGTATTCAGAGACGAATACGAGTGTGTATATATATTTATATATAAAGGAGAGATACTTTAAATAGTAGGATTATAATTAATACAAAAATGTATTAATTATAAAATGAAGAGATACCTTAAATGGCAAGAAAAACCAGTATTGTACTTCACGTTGTGTCAAGTCATGAGTTTAGGGTCATGTAGTACCCAGACGGTGAACCAAGTTGCGTTAAATTGCGAACTACAATCCGCTCCGCTGGTGTACCCCGAGAGGCCCAAGGTGCAATCACTTTCGGAAACATTGTGCGGTTAAAAGCGTATCAAGGATATATTCTATCCATAAATCAAACAATTCGAAAATATGAAATAATTCACAGATGGTGAAATACGATTTATATAAAAACGGGATAGTTAAACATATAACTATACATTCATTTATACACCATTATTAGTATACAAAAGTATTTGATAAAAGTGTTTTACTCATGTATTTCTACAAAAGTGCCAACAATTCAATATTCGTATAAAAGCAATATTTAACGTATTTAAATGCAATTACATATCATTTGAGTATAAAATAAGTTGACAAGCATTTCAATACATAACATATAGTCATATAATCATAAGGCAATATATAGTAATGTTTCATAGAAACACTTACAAGTTGGAGATATTATGAATTCTAAGATCAAAGTAACGATATAGGAATGAGCTCCAAAGAAGATCTTGAGAGAATCGACTATAATTTGGACTTGTTTTGTAACACCCCAAGCCAGGGCTCGAAATATTACGGAAATTATATAGCACACGACGGAATTAATGTAGAACATGAACTATATGACATAAAAGGATTCGGTGAATCCAACATCAAACATTCAAGGTGCAATATACATAAAGAACATGAAACCATAAAAGGGCAAATGAATCACGGATCCACGTAAGTCCAAGCCCTATCAAATGCAACAATCAACCATCACGTCTCGGATTCACTTGATTACCTGAAAAGTGTACTAAACAAAGTCAACACTAGGTTGGTGAGTTCGTAGTAATGGATCACAAGGAACCATCGGTAAATAATCACAATATGAACAAGATAAAGGCAAGTAATAACTTACATGTAGCCCTTAAACAACCATGACACGTAATATAGGTTTGCTCATAGCAAAACCGCGTCACACACAAGTAATCATACAAGTAACTATACAAGATAGTTAGTAAACGTATAATGAACATACACTAGTAATATCGATAACAAGAAGTGTACCAAATGTGTGCCAATGTCAATAGTGCATCATATGCGTGTAATGAATATGCACAAGTGATATCAAAACAAGAAGTGTACCGTATGCACGTCAATGTCATTAAGTGTATCATATGTGTGTCAAACACGGCATCAATGCAACGATACTCACATGTCATCACCATGACCAATGTGGCATCTCAAAATCATCAAGTATACATATAGTACCCGTATCAATGTCATCAAGTACATGTAGTACCCGTATCAATGTCATCAAGTACATATAGTACCCGTATATTTGTCATCATGTCCATCATGTCCTTCAACTCAACCATCCATCATGTACATACACTTCATACGACTCTACATTCAAGAAATCATAGATGCTTATATATAGGGTCACCAGCAGCCTTCCCACCACATCTATAACTCTTTGAAGGCATTATCGTCTTCCATGTATGCACTACTATCCTAATCGCAATGTATAATCGTAACCGAATGCATATCCAACCAATCCATAAATCAATCAATGTCCCAACAAGACATGTCATACAACTCAATCACAAGTCCAATATGTAACAACTCAACCAAATCACAATGCACATACATTTCATACGACTTTACATTTAAGAATCATAGATGTTTATTTATAGGGTCACCCGCAGCCTTCCCACCACATCTATAACTCGTTAAAGGTATCATCGTCTTCCATGTATGTACAACTATCCTAATCACATCATATAATCAAAATCGAATGCATGATCAACCAAACGATAAGTCAAAGCGCCAATCGAAACAATTAGTCAATCAAGCAATAAATCAATCAAACAATCAATCAATCAAGCATGTGTACACTTTTAAGCCCGAATCTCAATCAATTAGGGAGCTACGGAACTCACCTGTGATGATCAATAACAACCCCAGGATGAAAAGAAGTAAACCGGCGTCCACGATAGCTGAAACCTATCATAAACGTATCACATTAATTAGCATATCAAGAGGTAAGGTCCTATCAATATTGACCTAAAATTACTATAAAAGCTTTATTATGTCCTTTTTATAAAGCTTTGAACCAACCGAGGTGGAATCATTACATTTTGTTTCACAATGACTTGTCGGGACTTGACCACTGTTGCTTAATCAAAACTTTTGATTTGTTCAAACTATGTATAGGACTCAGAGGCCTATTCCATTATAAAGTAGACTCAATTACGCTTCTGTGGCCGCTTGAATCATCGAAAATGGACTTACGGTTCAAAAGTTATGCTCATTTTAAAACTGCAGATTGTAACGCGTTGCATCAGAGCACTGCGTCGCAGCCCAAGTCTCGAGCCTTTAACTGCGGCGCAGCCCAAGTCACTGCGGCGCATCAAGCCCAGATTCAGCTCAAAAACAAGTTTTAAACTCAAAATTGATCACTATAAACCCATAATCAAAGCCCCAACTCATAACACAACATATTACTAGTATAAACAAGCATATATATCATCTCAAAACCAAAACCCACTTCCTAAATCAAAAACCCCTCTTTCAAAACCTAATTTCCACCAATTTCACCCATAAACTCAAATATTTGGTTAAGTGTTATGAAATCTAGTTATCCAAGACTTATAACAACATGAATTTAGTATTTAGGAAGTAAACTTACATGTCAAAAGTTACTTGAGCTTTAAAATCCAAAAATTGAGATAAATAGAGAGGATGAACACTTGTTCTTGCAAGATTGAAAGGAAAGGAGGTCTTGAATCATGCACTGGATTATTATTACACAAAAGTTTAGTTGTTTTCTTTCTTTGATTCTTTCTCTTGAACCGATTTTGAGAGAAGGAGGAAGATGGTGTTTTTGCTCATCCATTTGAGAGATAAAAAGAGAAGAGATAGTTTAGAGAGAGAATGAAGATGGAGAAATGAAGGAAAGAGAGAAAGGAAGAAGGCTTTTATTCCCCCAAGACACTCTCACAACTAGTTCCGGTTTCTCCCGAGAAATGATTCGTTTAGTTAAGACTTTAAACCCGAGACTCGTTCAAATATCTCGTCGACACAATCAAACATATTTTGAAATTGCGCTCCTAATGACTATTCACATGCTTATCTTTTCTTTACATAAGTTTATTTACTTCAATTTAACTAATTTCCGTTTTACGAGTTCGCTAGCGTTGACCGGTCAAAATGGCGGGTGTTACATCATTCCCCAGTTAAAAGAGTTTCGTCCTCGAAATTACAACGATTCTTGCTCTCAAAAGTTTCTACTCTCCTCAATGTATTCAGACTCGTCAATTATCACTGTCATAACCACAATGATCAACAAGCTCACAAGTCGCCACGGGACACCAACCATGCGGAGGTATCAAGTATCAAAATGGGAACTCGTCCCAAGTTTCCATCAAAACAATTAATGAATACAACCAGTACTAAATGCAACATCCAAAGATTGCCCAATCATTGGTAGTATGTGCTCCCGTTCACTATCAAGTGCGAGTCTAAGATTTCACTCACATGTCGTTCACTCCTACTCATTTCACCTCACGCACGTCATGGTTGATTCCCCAGTTAAAAGGGAATGTTCCCGTACCGAGATCTTACTTTGACACCTTGGGGAATTCCCCAGTTAAAAGAATTCCCCTCACTTCCGAACTTCTTTTAATCCGATTTGTATGACTCAAATGTTTACGTTTCTCTTGTCAGTATT